>CAKOGP040002313.1:459544-541934 GCA_933822405.4 Cylindrotheca closterium | reverse complement strand
TGGAGGATGTTGATGGGTGTACGTCATTCAATGAATCCACTTAATCCACTATTTTCGATCGCAAAGTTCCATATTCTATATTTTTGTAGTATCTTTCTACGTAGCAGCAGGAATTTAGTAACAGAGAACTGATGTTGAGATAATTTGAATTCTGTTCCCCTGCTTCTGCGATGGCTCGGATGATGGGGAAGGTCTCGTCTGAAGCTTCATCAGCTGCAGCACCATCGTCGACCAAACAACTCATCAAGAACAATGAAGACCGCTATTCTCCTCACCCTTGTTGCCGCAACTCAAGCTTTTGGTAAGCGAACTCCGTAGTCACCGTAGTTATCCCCTAGCAGAAGACTTCGCCGAACATGAAATTCTTTAAAAGAAAACGAACTCACCTGTTGATGTGTCGTTCTACAGCTCCCCTTTCTGTGAGCAGAGCCCCAACTCAACTGAATGTCAGACTTCCAGAAGAGAAGATGACCGACGATCGTAAGGAAATTTTGGAAATCCAAAAAAAGTGGAATGAAATTAGATTGTTGGACCGGGAAGAAGCCTCCAAGACCCTTGATGGAGAATGGCTGGAGGCATACAACCGCTTCTACGAGAAATACGACGATGACATGACTAGAATGACAGAGATCGTTGAAAAGCTTGAAAAGATGATTGAACCACCAAAGGTTGCCAAGAAGACCAAGGGACAACGTAAACGCGATGCATATGCTGCCAAGTTGGAAAGATCTGGACATGGCAACGATAGTGTCAACTAAATCAAATTTCATGGAACCTTAAGATGTAAGGTGACAGCTCCGCCTAAATTTGTAGTTGTATTCTTGTGATTTTATTGAATTAGACCGCCATCGAAAACATGAACAAAAATATTTAAATTTAGAAGTTACGTCCTTCTTGCAGCAGCAGTATCTATTGGTCGTTTCCAAAGACGCTTGGTGAAAGCTTCGGTAGCGACGAAAGTGCGTACGATTGCTATTCTTTTTGCATTCTCTTCTCGTGGAACTTAACAGCAGATCTCTATGAGGGCTATACGAGGAACGAAAATTGGTCAACAATCGTCACTGCAAAGCGAGTTGCGGCAGAACTCCTTGATTTCGTCATTGACACGGAATCTCGCCAATCAATTGCCCACAGACTTTAGGCGTCAAAACCATAGGCCAGTGTACTAGTCAGCTTTCTTGCTCGAGAAACCAAGATGCGAGTCGAGCAGTATCGCAAACGAGTCTTCGTCTCCGCCTTCATACACTATTGGCTCAAAATCGTTGAAAGAAACCCAGGTTAGATTGTCGTCTAGTTTTTCTGGCTTTTCGACCATCAATAAGTGTCCCCGCTCTGCCATTGCTCCTGCGAGCTCTTCTTGGTGATTGTTCATCAGCATTGTGTTGATCACCACGATGAGCTTTTTTTGTAATCTCAAAGCCTCCATGACGGTCCCTGCGCCAGCATGACTAATGATCAAATCTGCCTTGCGCATATCAGCATCCAGTGACGGTAAAAAATCGTACACTTCGATTGCGATTGGTAAACCATTTGATTCAATTCTTGGCTCCTTTCCCTTCCCATACTGAATTTTCAAACTTTTGTAGCCACGCGAAACCATCCAATCGAGAGCGACCTTTGACGTTATTGCCTCGATCAGCATATCGAACTTTGTAGTTCCAACAGTTACGAAAACATTTGAGCCGTTGGTTTTGGTAGACATAACAAACACCAGAGGTACGGTATACTTGAAAGAAATAGTGTCGTTTTTGTCATCGTTTGTCGATCGAATCGAATGATTCATTCATTCAAGCCACAGATTAGAGACAGTATGGTACCAGGTACTGTAGGCCAGGACAACGAGGTGTAAGCAAAAAATTAACAAAACTTATACGTTATCTGGGTGCATTCCATTCATCGCCTCCACCAAATTGAGGGCCACCATTCATGAGCATATCAACATGCTGCTGTCGCTGAGGGTTTGGAGGAGGTGGGCGAGCTGGTGGAAGTACTCGCTGGGAACTCAATTGGATAATCTCAACCAATAAATCTGGCTCAGTCTTCAAGTCGTTGAGTCCTATTTGAATGTTTCTCTCCTGTAGATGCTCAAGAATGAAGCTGAGAGCGATTTCCTTCAGTCCAAGAGCATTGTGCTGATGGCTCACAACAAGAATGTTGATTGCATTGTGAACATTGATTTCTCTTCGGATAAGGTCTTCGCAGAGAGCTTTCAATCGATCAAGCATGAACTGTTCACTAGCAATCAGCAGATGCATACCAAGTTCCAAGGTGATCTCCTGTATTGTATCGGTGTAAAGATATTCCAAAACTTTCAGGAAAACAGAATGGGATACATCTTGGATACTTATTGGTTTGGTCGCTGAATCTGTAGTTACTGATTCTCGCAAGAGGCCGTTGAATAGTAGAGCACGAAAGTACTCCGATCGAACTGCTAGAATGGCACGGTGTGCATACACTTCCTCTCCTTCGACAATAAAGGTGACATCGGATGTATCTGGTTGGTTGACCAGCTTTAGGAAATCATTCACCAACGACATTGGAGGTACCCCAATGGGTTTCAGTTTGAACTTATAAAAGTCGCTCAAAACCTTTTTGCCATCATATCCACCAAATACGTACAAATTGTTTTCATAGACTTGAGTGACAAGCGATGACCGACCAGTTGGCGGTTGTCCGTTGGAACAATCAACCTCGGACCAGTGGTTCGTTTCAAAATCGTACACGAACCTTTGGAGCTGTTAGTCTGATGGCTGTTTTGTGAAACAGCAAACACGGACCAGCGAACTTACATGTCAGCTAGACGCGTTTGTCCAGAATATCCTCCGTACAAATACATCTTGTGACCATACAGACAACAAGAGTGAAAGTATCTAGGACTTGGAGTAACACCAAGGGACGGCATCTGCGTCCAAGTGTAGGTTGATAAGTCACAAGCAAAAAAATCGTCCTTCCTTTCGACTCCATCATATCCTCCTGATCGTAATGAGTCAATCAATCATCAATAAATCATGTGCGAGAAATTAAAGTGCACTAGGCAATAAGCCAACATTGTAAGTACATACCTTGAATGTAGACATGAGTGTCATCTTTGGCCCATGCAGGACAAGACCTCGGTGACGGCATATTGCCTTTTGCCGCAATCTCGCTCCATTTTCTCGTCCTGAAATCAAAAACATACATATCTGCCATCCATCTACTCCCATCGAATCCTCCAAACACGAGAAGCTTGCCATTGTGCACAACGCTCACGTATCCAAACCTCCTCGAAGGAATTATGTTGCTCTCTGCCACCTGTCCTGCACCAGCATCTTCTCCGTGGTCCGAAGTTTGATCTGAGGATTCCTGAATACAAGTCCATCGACGACTTTTAATGTTATATTTCCACAAGTCATTCAGCCACGCCGTGCCATCATATCCTTGAAGAGGGCAAGACATCAGTCAGTTTCTGTCTAATCACAGCCATGCATAACAAGCATTCCTGTCAAGCCTTACCGCCGAACAAATAAATTGATTTACTAGAATCCGAAATGACAACTCCGTTGTTTTCTCGGCGCCCTGGTCTAGTTTCCCCCTCTACTTTGACCTCTTCCCAACCATTCTTTCGAAAGTCATATGCATAGAAATCGTTCAATCGCCCCGTTCCTCCCTAAAGATCGAAGTTATAGGCGTTAGAAATAAAATCGTCATTTCACACCACACTTCAATGGTGATGATATCATCCTTTCACATACCCCGTATCCACCAAAAACATATAGCTTCCCTTGGACTACCACACTTGCAGCACCCGATCTCGGTGGCGGAACGATGGAATCATGCGAAAGGTGTACTCGAGACCATAGAAATTTATGTTTGTCCTTCTTCATACGGGGATCAATCGCGTTAGTTGGATTTATGGGACCTGCCCCGAAGCTTTCCTGATCTGCCTGGTTATCTGCCATGATGATGGTGGTGGTGATGGCGGTGGTGGTGGTTTGGAAACGACAACATTAATGTTGAGAAGGAAGCCTCCGCAATCGAATACTTTTGCTTGGAACACGTAAAAATGAGGGGGATGGGATGGATTGAAACCCCTTATAGGGATCTTCGGAATGACTTTTCAATCTCCCCCTCTAACGGACCTGTAGAATCCTACGTATTTTGCAGTACAAACATGACTCCGACTCTTGCGAACAGATCCAATCGGAAGGAACGAATGAACCCAACCCCCAACAAACGACGGGTCTGTGATTGACATAACCTGAAGTCTAGTCTAGTCTAGTCTAGTCTTGTCGTGTCTACCATAGTCGAGACACCAACAAGAAACAACCATGTCATCGGCTAGAACAAAAAAAGGAGCAAGTGCCCGTGCCGGTGCCGGTGCCGGTGCAGCAAGTGCCCGTGCTGGAAAAAAAGAGAAAAAGACCAAAGCAAAAAAGGGAGCTGCCGCTCTGGATGCTAGTGGCTCGACTCATGGAGAATACAATCAATTGGGCCTCTTGGAAGTCGTCCAACAGCGATTTCTGAAAGATGTCTTTGATAATGCCAAAGGTACGAAGTCTCAAGTTGAGCAAATCTAGTTAGTCGACCGCATTCATTTCATTTGATGATCTTCCATTGGATTTTATTAACCTCTGATCTATGATTGCTTTTGCAGCTGGTCACTCTGGTTGGAAGATCTTGATCGTAGATGATCCATCAATGAAGGTAATTTCAGCAACTGTTGGTATGTACGATATCATGGAACGGCAGATTTCTTTGGTCGAATCTTTGGATAAGAAGAGAGCTCCATTCAAAGATATGGCAGCCATCTATATATTATCACCAACTATAGAAAGTGTAGAGAAGCTAGTGGCGGACTATCAGGATAAGTCAAAGCTTCTATATGGCGATTCAGCCTTTGTATACTTCCTGGGTCCCGTACCAAAGCAACTTCTTGAAATGGTTACGCAATGCAAGCAGCTGGTGAAGCGCCTGAAAGCTCTTTCGGAGATTAACGTCGACTTTTTGGTGAAGGAAGATCGGGCATTCAAACTAGACGTGGATGCCGAATTCAGCCAGTATTATGCAGGAAAGGCGGGAAAAGAAGCAGAGACTGCAATCGCTGAGAAGTTGGTTACACTTTGTGCTTCGCTGAACGAATATCCATACATTCGATACAATCAATCATCAGGACCCTGCACCAGTCTTGCCACAAAGTTCAAAAAGAAGATGGATAAATTTGTATCCAAGAATCCCAACTGGTGGTATCATGGAAGTGGAAAGAGTGGCAAGCAAAGTACGGAATTGGAACGATCAACAATCTTGCTGTTGGATCGTGCATCTGATTGTCTGACCCCTTTGATGCACGACTTTACCTACCAAGCCATGGTCCAAGATTTATTAGAGATTGATGGTGACAAAATCACTGTTAACGTAGAAAGTGCCGATAATCCTGATGATTACGATGCCAAGGATGTCTTGCTGAATGATAAGGATAAGCTGTGGGTTGAATTGCGTTCAAAGCACATTGCTGAGGTTATTGAGATCCTGTCGACGCGAATTTCGGAAACTGTTAACTCTGGTTCTGGAAATGCTTTGGGAGGTTCTGGGAAGGATGTTTCTCTGACTGAGCTTGCGTCAGCCTTGAAGGCATTGCCAGAATACCGTGAAGTCATGGCAAAATTATCCCAGCACATGCACATTTCTCGTGAGTGTATGGACAAGTTCAGTGCCGAAGGTCTTATCGACCTGAGTGAAATTGAACAAACACTAGCCACTGGGGTAGACGAAGATGGCGATAAGGTCGATACAGATGACCTCGTTGGTATGGTCGAGCAATCCCTTTTGCGAATGAATGATTCCCAATCACGTCTTCGCCTTGTCTTGATTGCCATCGTCGGCCTAGGAAAGAAACTGTCTGACAGAGATAGACTGCTTCGTGCAGCAAAGTTGGATCGGGATCAAATGTTGGCTCTGGACAGTGTTGAGAAACTCAGTGCTGGTGGAGGCACACCGATGGAACGAAAAAAGAAAAAGAAGGGTGGAGGCGGTTTATTCAGGTACGTTGAAGCATGCACCGAGTGAAATGAGTCGTTGTTTTCGAATAGATCGACTGATGTCAATTTTCCCTATGCAGTAAATTCAAGGGGGGCACCGATGACGAAGAGGAGGAGAGCGAATATGCATCGAGCCGATACGTACCCATTCTGAAGGACATTCTTGATGACCTGGTAGCAAACACATTGAGCCTTGACGACTTTCCCAGTGTTGTTCCCATGCCACCTTCAGCCACCGTTGCTTCTGGCAGCAAGAGTGCGAGAAGCGCCCGAAGTGCGAAGCCTAGTGCTCGAGCAAAGGGTGCTAGCAAATGGGGCAAAGGTGATGCTAAAGCTGGAGCTGAGGCTATCGCTTTTACCGGTTCTCGAAATCTTGTCTTTATGCTTGGGGGATTGGCGTACTCAGAGATGAAGGTGGCGCGCAAGGTGATGGAAAAGGAATCTCGGGAAATCATTATTGGATCTACAGACTTTATGAACCCAGAGGATTTCACAAATGCTTTGCAAACCCTCAATTAAAAAACAACGACGAAACAAGAGCAGCTGACCGACCGTCTGGTCAAATAATTGGCACCAAACGAGTGTATTTGTCATTTTGGTGGTGGTGAATCGAAGTTTGAAATAATCAGAATAAATTGATTTAGGACTTTTTGTAACTTTGTGAATGCTTTTATTATCTCACGCTTGATTAAACTGCGGTTAGCCTATTATAATTTATTTGTTCTCAACACTGTGCCTCCCTCTGCCAATCGCAACCCAGTCGATTTCCTCCTCACCTTCTTTCGTCACTGGTTCTTCAGATCCCGCCAGACTGTACTTCTCCAATCGATTGGCAAGAGCGGTAGGGACTCGCGCAAGCACATAAGTTCCTTTTTCTCGATAGTCGATTGTCTCTACGTTTCCTTGTTCGTGAATCATGTTTAAGTCGTCTCCCTTATCGTACGGAATCTCCATTTCAATTGGGACTAACAAGTCGGACATGGCGTCCTCAACACAGGCCACAAAGTCTTGTAGACCATCTCCATACAATGCCGAAACGGCAACTGTATTATCAGAAAAGGCAGCTTCGTATCGGAGATACTCTGCATCCTCTGGATCCAACAAATCAATCTTGTTCAAAACGCGAACGATTGGTTTGTCCTCAATTCCAATGTCTGCTAGAACGGCATTGACGGCACGCTCTTGCTTTTCCCAGGAGGGATTGGAAACGTCAATGACATGAACCAACACATCAGCTTCTTGAACTTCCTCCAAAGTGGCTCGAAAGGCTGCGACCAAGTTGGTTGGTAGCTTTTGAATGAACCCGACTGTATCCGTCAGCAAAACTTCAGGGTGAGTTCGGTACCCTGGTAATTTCACCTTGCGAGTGGTGGGGTCAAGCGTCGCAAAAAGCATGGATTCCGCCATGACGCCAGCACGAGTCAAGTAATTCAGAAGTGATGACTTTCCAGCATTTGTGTAACCGACAATGGATAAAATGGGCAGTCCGGTGCGTTTGCGTCCGCGTCGATGAATTGATCGCTGCTTTTGAATGTCATCAATCTTTTTCTTGAGAACAATGATACGATCTCGTACCAAACGTTTATCAATTTCCAACTGAGATTCTCCTGGACCTCGGAGACCGACACCTCCTGCTCCAGATTGACGCTCCAAGTGCGTCCACATTTTGGTCAATCGTGGCTTACGGTATTCGTGGAGCGCAAGATCGACCTGCAGCTTACCCTCTCGGGTTCTAGCGTGTTGTGCGAAAATGTCCAAGATGAGCGCCGTTCGGTCAATCACCTTAATCTCTCGTTCCTGTACCAAAAAGTCATTATTCAACAGATTTCGGTTGAAGATATTTTCCAGTGACTTTTGTTGTCCTGGGGACAATTCGGCATCAAAGACGATTGTCGTGCATCCCAATTCCTCCATCATTTCTTGGGCTTCCTTGACTTTTCCTGTCCCAATGTAGGTTCTAGGATTCACATCTTGCAATCGTTGCGTAATTTCTCCAGTGACTTCCATACCAGCGGTTTTGATGAGATCCCTCATTTCGATCAGACTCTCTTCTAGCGAAAAGGTAGGAGCTCCCGCAGCTCCATTCAGTGGATCGTAATATTGATCGGCCCATTTGGCTCTGCGTTGTTCCGCAAGAGCTTCCACACCCACCAAGAAGCATCGTTCCACCTTGCGTCGGAAACCATTTTCATCAACGTAAAGACGGTCTTCTCGTTCCGTCAACATATCATCCTCGTCACGATAGTAAAAGCTGAAATCATCTTCTGGCTCTTCTTCTTCGCCGTCCTCCTCCATGACCAACTCGGCAAACTGTGTTGGTTCTTTCTGGTCGTCGTCTGCCGTGTCTTCCACATGATAAAGGTCGTTGTCTTTTACATCGTCCATTTGAAAGAGGGGATCTAGTGGTGGTTTGATATCACTGTCTCCTTCGTCATGATGATTTGTGGTTTCAGACTGAGGAGGTGACGACAGAACGAATAAGCGAGAATCCTCTCGTGACCGTTTGCCAAGGGCAGCATCAAAGCTGTTTGCAGCTCTGGTAGAGTGAGCGTTCTGAAAGGCGTCACTGTAGGATGTAGATGCCAGGATTCCAATGAGGAGGGTAGATCGCTTCATTTGTTTGCGACGTGTCATTACTGTCATTATGATTTTATTATGATCCAAAAGACTTCAGACTGACTGATTCACTCAAAGAAGTTCGAATGTACTTTTGTGTGTTTTCAACTCTCAATCTTTCGACTGAGACTTTTCGGGTTTATCAAGAGGTCTTGATGTATTGTTTGATTTGTGTTCTGATCAGGCAATAGGTGGTTGCAAATACAGATGTTCTAAGCTATCTGATGTGATGATTCATTCCCGTTGTTCTCGACACGTTGTTGGTTGGGCCTGCCTGATGTGTTCTTTTTCCATTCGAAAAAGTCGCTTCCGGTGGCAGACAGACGCCCTTCGGAAGAAAACGATCGGCACTTTAAAGGGGGAGGCACTGATTTTCTACCAAAAAAGGGGGAGGATACAATACTTTTTTAACACGTGTCAATGATCCTTTGTTTTCAATCGCAACAACAGACCTATCGTACCCTGGTACTTGTACCGGTAGGCGACGATATTGAGGCAACAAATCTAAGCCTAAACTTGCGATTGGAAGGAAAGAAAAAATGAAGAATTTACGAAGAAGAACTTTCAGGGACAGAGTGCTAAAATTCTCATCCACGTCACTGTTTTTATTGTCGACAATCACCTCATCATGTCAAGCGAGATCTCATTCCACAGCCGAATCCACATTCGGAATCACCAAAGCAAAAGCGACAACGGCGATTTCAATTGATGATGAAGACAAAATGAATTCAATAATTCAATCGCTGAGAGCAGGGGGAAGTGCTGGAGGCAAACGAAAAAAGAAGACTAGCACACGCAGTGACATCAATGATAGCTTTGAATCTCTGGCCCAAGTGCTCCAAGACGATTTCCCCGATTGTCAATTGGATCAATTGACTCAATCACTTACCAGACTAGCCAGTTCTCAAAATGCCTTCAAGAATTTGGATGGAATGGCACACGAAGCCTACCAACGGACGAATATCAATGGAAACGAAGTAGACACCTCAGTGGCGGGTAGAGCCCAACGCAGTGCGGCGCGGGTAGCAGCTACTGCCGAGGCTCTTTGGGCGTGTGAACTAGTGGAAATTTTGGATTTGCAACTGCTGTCCCAAACAGAAGAACCGTCGTCATCAGAGGAGGAGGAGTCGAGATTGAAAGAATCAACACAATCCACAAGAAAAGATGAGAACAGCAAAAAAGCAGTAGATTCTTTGGAAGAAAATGAAGAAGCAGCGTCGCTGTCGTGCAATGGAAATCGAATTCAGATCTTATACAACGGCAAAATTAACAAAAGGAATGGTGGGGATGAAAGCAAAGAAGGAAAGAAAGGTTGCATCAGTTTGGGAAAGTCAAAGCTTTCTGTATTGGTCTTGTACGAAGAGGATTATGATCGAGGAGCTGGCTTGGAGCACGGTTCGATCATGTATTTTTCCTGTAGCGACAATCATCAGTCGTCACCAAACAATAATAACAATAAAGAGAAAAGGGGACGCTTTTTGGTGGTATTGGACGACTCGATATCTGAAGATTTTGTAGAAACGCTTCAAATTCTATCACAGAAACCAAAACGAGTCAAGCTGTCCACCGGTTTGATTGCTGGCGAGGTGGTTTCGGTCCAACCTCAGCTGTACAAGGCTGCAGGTCAAGTTTTGCAATCGATTGAACCCTATTTGCGAGACCCAAATCGTTCCAAGGCAGCAATTCACTTTGTGGGACGTTCTCTTGCTGGAGGAGTGGCAAGTTTGGCGGCCACCATCTTGGATGGGAGCATCCCCATGCCCAAAGGGAAAGTCTCCAGTGATAATGCGAACCCTAGTAGCAGCAAGAGGAAATCTTCCACGAAAAGACAAAATAAGAAGATGGAAGACGAAGCCGATATCGATGTAAAAGAGGCTGCAGCCGACGCAAAAAAATCAGAAAGTGGAGAAGAAGACAAGGATGAAAATGACGAAGGACAAGAGAACCCAATCGATCCAATAATGTCAGAACCGCTAAATGGCCTGGGAAGAGCACGATCTTCTGCCTTATCGCTGGGAGCTCCGCCAAGCTTATCAGGAAACGTCGTTGCAGCGTATTGTACATCCTTCATCTACGGGGATGATATTGTGTCACGTACTACACATGAAACCTTGGATCACTTGCGAGGGCGAGTAGAAAAGACGGTTCATGGCGGATTCCTGGGTCAGAATTTGGGTCTTGTATCAGATACACTGTCCCTGACCATGGCAGGATTCAAGAGCCATGCTCATGGAAGCGAAGGAGAAGAGATTAAGCTTTCGATTCCAGGCAAGGCATACCTGGTTCGGCCAAGGCGGTTAGGAGGAGCTTGTAGTATCCATGAAGTGGGAAACCTTCAGAAGGGAGGACGAGAAGCCCTGCGCGCGAATCTTCTGTGGCAACTCAATGACATACTACTCAGCAAGAGTATGTGGAAACATCATGATTTGGAGTCCTATATCCAAGGTCTCGATCGAGTCCACTTAAGGAGCAGCTCCGAAAGTGACGATTCACTATTATAGAACCTATTTTCAAAATGAGCTCTTTTGTTTAAATCTACTGATGCACACATAATCCTCGCTCTGTAGCAACAGAGAGAAACAGCAGCTATCTTCTACGAAAGACTGACCAATCACCTCTTACATCTTGGCTCAAACGATAGCAGTCATCGCAGTACATCGTGTCAAACCACCCGGCGCCAACCGGTGGAATCTGAAAGGTTTTGTCCCATGCAGTGATCGCCGCACTTTTAAACTCAAAACCAACACGGTCGAATTCACTGTCACCGTCAATGGCCTTTGCGGTTCCAGTTACAGCAAACTTTCCACCCGTTTCAAAGTTGATTGAATTGTCAATACTTTGGCTGTTGTACAAATCGAGATCTTGGACAATGTCGCTCACAGAGGCAAAGGGCCAGCTAGTTTTGAAAAAGTTCACCTCCTTCTCGGTTGTAAATATGAGTTCCCACTGCCCTGGGAGCTTCTTCCGTTGATCGCCTTGTCGCGATTCACTGATATTCACCATCATTGCTTTTATTTCCTCTTGTGTATTTGGATCGTTTGGATTGCTGGAGGTCGATTCAATCAAGGCGTCCAGCTTAGAAAGTAGAGGGCTGACATTTGGAGCCCTCTGGAAGACTAACGCGTCGACGTGGTTCAATGCAAATACCAAAGCGAGAATGGCAAGTACAAGGGATTTCATGCTGGAAAGATGTGTCATGTTTTCTGTTTTCCCATGGTTTCATTTTTGTGACGTCATCACTATACTACCGGTACTTGTCAAAAAGACTAAAGAAAAAAGTGGTAGTCAAAAGTTTATTGTAGTAGGTGGGAGTATTGGACAATGTTTAAACAAACTCGAGGAAGTCATCAACATCAGCACCGTCATCGGCATCTCCCTCTTCCATTTGCACAAATGACAAGAAATGTTGTGGACGATGGCATTCTGCGTAGAAGCTCTCTGGAACATCCATTTTGAGGGAATATTCCATTCCGACGCTATGCTTGACACCTTGGAAGTTGTAGTTCCATCCAAGACCATCGCTGGGAACCATGAAGAATCCCTTGAATCGGTCACTCAAAAGCATTTGAACCTTCTCAAAACAGGCAGAGTTATAATTCTCAGCATTGGCAACGCCTCCAGCAACATTGCGACTCTTTTTGCCCCACTCAAGACCAGTCTCCGTTACATGGTAGGCAGTCAAAGAGCACGAGCCTTGTGTGAAAGAACTTGTGATGATGATCTCGTTCTGGCCATTCCAGGCATCAGGATTGTCTGCCATGATTGATGCATGGGAGACCACATCAGGGGCCGGCAATACTTGAGAACCATTCTGAATGAGTTCATTAGGTTGCGTGTGGATCCATCCAAGTGGCTCCAAATCCTCCAACATTGTGTCATCGGGCAAGTTCTTCGGCATTGTCACACTCTGGTGGTTTCCAACCTGGGGAACCATGACGATGCAACGAATTTCGCGAACTTGGTCATTATCAGGTGGCGTAACGCCATACAAGTAACCCGCAATTTGCGTACGAAGGTCAGCAATTGTAATGAACTTGGACAGAATATTCTTTGGTAGCACATAGGTAAGACCGTCCTCTGAAATATCTTCAGAAGAAACGTAGATGTGCTTGGTTCGGAGGTGCAGATTTGTAGCACTGATAGCACGTACTCTCCAGTCTGTTTTGCTCTGGAAGGCTGCAGCTTCATATTGAGTTGTGGTAGTAACAACAATCTGTTCGCCATGGACGTTTGTGGTTTTAGTGGTCGTAGCGGACATCTGAGATTGCTCACGAGTCTGGGCTTCAATTTCTGCAACTTGTTGCCGTTGAACAGAAGGAGGAGCAATTTCCATACCAAGAATGATGTCACGGATTTCGCTTTGAGTGAGACTGGAAACGTTTACATTGTTTTTCTTTCCATAGTCTGCCAAAATCAGATCCTTTAGAGCAACCTCGACCTTGATCCATTGCTCATCAGATAGACTTGGCCACACGTGATGGGGCTCAGTGACCACACTTCTGTCAGGTCGAAGGATTTGCTTCACCTTGTCAACATTGACGTGAAGACCACGCAAGATGAGAATCAATCTCGAGAAAGCTGTGTAGGACGAAATCGATTTGAGCCAATCATCGTAGATGTTGAAGAGGACCATCTGTGGTTCTGTTGCTCGCAGAATGAGATCGCCGAATTTCTCGACCTTCAATGCAGCTTGGAACGGAAGCTGAAGTTCGGATCCCTTCAAAACAATGTTGGGGAAATCGAGACAGTGAACCTCCAATGGATCCAACATTCCCTTGCGAGTAACGATAATCTGCTTTGGCTGTTCCTCGATGGGTAGCGAGCGAATAAGAGCGGCAACTTCTTCGGCAGTCTTCCATTTTGCAAGCTGCGAGAGACGTTTCTGGCCGGCCCAAACACTAGTGTGGATAACCTTGAGGAACAACTGACCAGTTCTTGGGTTGAAAATAAAGATAGCTCCGTTGATGGGCTTGGTTGTTAGGTTTCCTTCAAAAGTCTTGTGAATCGTCACTCGATAAACGTTGGTGTCATCGACGAACCAGATCACTTGGTTACTGAAGAGTTCTCCGTAGTTCTGGGAACTCAAGTAAGGCTCAGTCGGTTCACTGGAGTACAACTGCAGACCCTTTCGGATGCGCTCGCGAAGAACGTAAAGTGCAGGGTTGGCTTTGATGATCTTTGCCATAGCTTGTTGCAACAGTGGTTTCCCACCAGGAACGAAGTTTCCGAAACCACTGTACAACGAGTATGCAAGGTCAATGGCAAGCAAGCAACCTGTTGGAGAAGGATAAATGCTCATGTTGTCGGAAGTATAGTCGAGATATTTGGCCCTTGAGTAACGTTCAATATCATGAGAATCAAAGTCGCCCCAGCGCAATTGGACATCAAGCCAATATTTGTTCGATGTGCTACCGTCATAGTCATCCTTGGTGTCATGCAGCAAACTTGGTCTTGAGACTGGCCACTTGTATGCTGCGAACAAAACAAGATCGGCACAACTGCTGTTCATCTTGTAAGACTTTCTTGGGTGAATTGTTTCTTTCTGAACACTCTCGATTTCTAAAGCATCGAGTTCCTGATCGAAAACCTGTGCGATGTCCATGACAATACTCTCATGAATTTTTTGCCAGAGATGTGCTCGGAAGATTTGAATCAACGAGATCTTCAAGGTTGGAATCTTTCCGTGCATGAAGATCCCAGTTAGGTCCAATTGCACTTGGAAACCAACATAGACATTTGCCCGATTGATGGTTGGCGACCACCACAAGGTGAAACGACGGTTTGGAATCTGCGTAAGACCAGATCGCTGAGCGTTGGTCAATTTTTTGCTGTGGTGGAAAATCAAGGTTAGAAAAACGGGGAAACTGTATCGGGAGGAGGAGCACATTCGTTTAACTCACAATTTCATACTCTCTTCGAAGCCAGAAGCCTTCTCCCAGAAAAGACCCTCCCAGGTTGGGAAGTACGTGCCCTTGAAAAGACTGTGCTCTAGAATTCCCTCAACACCACCTAGAGCTTGGATCATATCTGTTCTGTAGGCATTGAGGTTCCATAGCTTTCCATCGTGGCGCTGATGCGTCCACCAGAAGGGATTGACTCGAAGAATCTGGTATTGCTTGAACTCTGTTCTCAATCTCCATCCTCTATCGTATGCCAAGGTGTGACGGTCCTTGCTGAACAATGTGTTGATACGAGGGATACCGCGATCCCAAGAGTCCTCAAGATCCTCCAACGTCAACCGGCGATTCTGGCTGTTTGCCTCTTGCCGCTTCAGAGCGTATTCGGCCCACACGCGCTGAGAATCAACAAACTCACTTTCCCATGGTTGCAAGTACCTGAAAAGATTTGGGATAAGTTGGTCCGCGTCGTGGCTCAAACCAGATCGGAAATGTGTAATGCCCATATCAGTTTGCTTGCTGAAGCGCAGATCACTTTGAGGGATCAAAACATGACCCATTGACAACATACCCAAACCACCCAATTCTTTTGGGCAATAAAAGACAACAGGAGGGAAACGGCTTGGCATCTTACTGTTCAGACCAATTTTGATTCTAGTTTGAATCTTGTTCTCGTTCTTTACCAGCATATCGAGAAGCTCTTGTGTGTTTAGCACTGCTTCACGATAATATGTCATCAATCCAATCAATGCGGTGTTCCACTTATTGGCAATCTTGGTGAATGTCGTTGCTCCACTACTCATCAAGATCTGTCGGATTCTGTTATCGAAAGCTTGAACAGCTTCCTCCTCGACTCGAAGGTGTGCCTGAGCTGTCATTTCCTTAGTCGTATCGTTTTGGAGATTCCACACACCATCACGATAAGTCGTTCCAGTAGGCTCTGCAAAACCTCCGCTGATTGGGTCACGTCGAACAGCTCTGATAGGATTGATTCTTACTTCAAATCCACACATATCGAAGAGCAAGTTCGGATTGTCGGCGCTGTAAACACTGACAAAGGAATTGTCCCAGTCAAGAGTGGTGACACTTCTTGGAAGACGGTTCTTCATGTCCCAGAACGCCGCTCGGCCAAGGTTCACATCCCGCTTCAACAAGCGCATACGGCAATCGCGAGGCCAACACTTCTTGTTTCGGTATCCAACAGCATTCTCATTGTTTGGATCGGGGTGCTCAATCAAGTATCGCTGGATCAAGTCCTTGCTATCATTGGAATCAAACTTGAACAGCATGTACACCTTGTCCAGGTACCTAGTATACATGCGGATCGGATGACTTACTTCAGTCTCGATATCTGCAAAGGTGAGATACTCGTTTGGTCGTTGTGGAGGTCCAGCAATCTCACTTGCTCTTCTCAATCCAAGGACCAGCAGGTCAAGAATCAGACCATAATACTGAGTGATAAAGGATGCAAACTGTAAACCTCTGATCAAACCATAACTGTTTGTGTGCATCATATCCTTGAACGAGATGCTGACATTGTTCTTGGCGGTCATATAATCTGCAATATTATGATCCACAATCAATCTCAATAGACGGTTCAACAAGGTGAGGTCAATCTTCTCGTAGAATTTCTCAAACTTTGACTGGAGGAGTACAACACTGTCCCCATTGTCATCGACATCCCAAATGTCTTCCAAGTTGTTAATACCTTGACACCATTTGTACACCAACAGCGGTGGCGGCTCTGAATCTGCAGGCTTAATCCAGCTTGGGAACAAATGCCGTTTGTCAGCTTCATACCACAAATATTGATCCAAGTACGCATCGGTGATCTTTTCCAGCGGCTCAATCGTGTAAACAGGAGATAGGTACTGGTACATATCCATGAACTCAATCTCCACTTCCTTGAAAGTTCTTTGGGTTAGCAAGTGTCGTTTGATTCGACTCAAAGCCTCGTGGGGGTTATCATAGGCTTGTTCGATGAGTGCAAGCTCTTCTCTGGCAGCACTGTTTAGACGAGCCTGGAGGCCATAGCTTTCCTTCAGTCGTTCTAGTGCCAAGATCAGCAACTTGGTGTCGTGCTTGTATGACAGCGGGGGGAACGGAATTGGAGTGAACTTTCGGCTTTCCAACCAATGCACTGTTGTGGTGTAGATCGCAACTGCTTCCTCTGCTGATACGTATGGCCCATCCTTGAGGTAGTTGTGCTGCCTTTCTTGCTCTGCCTTCAACCAAAGACGAGTCAAACGACCCAGGTTTTTCTTCACAACCGTCTTGTCAACAGTTCCACCACGCTTGATTCTTTCGCGATTGTAGTGGGCAATATTGGTCCACCAATCAGCCTTTGCCTTGACATAACGTAAGATCATGTTTTCGACTGGAGCAGGCATACCAGGAACCTTCCACGGAATATTTGCCTTCCAGCAACGGAATGCTTCACTCAAATGACTGAGGATGACTCGAGACTTGTTTTGCTTTACTCCTGCGGGCATCATGTCGAGGATATCATGCATGACTGAAGCGCGGAGTTCCAAATCAAAGTGCGACTCGACTCTCTGCTTGGTCACATTCTTAGCGAATGACTTGGACAAACGTCCTTCAAATTGACGCGCGAGCAAGTTCCCCAACCAATTCTCCAAAAGTGGCACGATACCTCTCAAAAAGAACATCCAAACTCTCCAACTTGGTGCCCAGAAACCAACACCAGGTCCCTTTCCAACAGGACCTGTGTTGAAGCGATAGTAGATCAAGTGCTTGAGATCCTTACAAGTACGAATCTGTCGCATAAGACGATACTTGTAACGGTACATTCCTGTCAATTGCCCAACGTGGTTGAAGGCATATTGCAGACCATCGTTGAGCTGAAAGGCATCAATGTTGGACAATCTGTACTGCACATGCGCATCCACAATCAGTTTTGTCAAGCGCAAAATCTCTCGAACCAAGTGGAAAGCATTTCCGAAACGAGATTTCTTTCTCTCTTTGGTTGTCAAAGTCTTGGTTGGTTTCAAGTTGAAATTGTAATCCAAATGCAGGTACTTGAGTTGCTTTCTATGAATGAGAAGATTCAGCACATTATGTCCCTGCCTGCATATTTGTAGACCGACTTCCACCCAATCCAATTCCGTACATTGAAAGAACTTGGTACTCTTGAGACTCTTGAACAATGCTCGTTTTGTTTTTGGTTTGTGTGGTTTGGCATTCAATTGATTCAATACCCATGCCTTGAGTAGCTTTTGATAGGACACACGAACCTTGGTAGGATAATTCAAATCCCTCGAAATTCTATCGCGGAACCAATGACCTATCAGAGGAATGTCAATGGTGCGTCTTGTACGACCAGATCTCATGTTGAATGGATGCGGAGCAGCATACAATGCGATACCAGCTGAAGTCTGAGGTGTGGACAATGGTGCATCTGCAAGGAAGGGAGTAACCGATGTGGTGAGTGGTTCGTCACCAGCATCACTTCCTTCCCCATAGTCCATATCATCTTCTTGAAAGTGTTGTGCCCAAACATCATCATTTTCATCTTCGCATTCACCAACCAATGGAAGGTCAAAGTCGTCATCTTCGAATTCGTCATAATCTCCTTTCCAGCTGTCTTGTTCCACTCGCATAATTGGATTAAGCTGTGATGGGTACGCTTGAAAGCAATGGACGCCTTCCTCTTCGTCTCCATCTCCCACATAGTTCGACTGAACGTGATGATACGGTGCCAACTTCACCTTGCGTGGACGAGAGTTGTACACGTGAGGAAAGGCAATCTTATACTCGGTACGAATGCGTTGCCGAATGATGATTTTGGAAATATCGTTAAAGTCGTTCCAATCTTCATCCTCGTCCACATCCCGAAACAAGGGTTCAAACTTGGGACCTCCTGGAATGGCCGCATTCAACGCCTTTGCTGTCAAGAATTGCGGCAAGTCAAAGAGGTATCGCAAATTTTTATCCGGAAAAGTATTGAGTAATGGTTGCGCAAGATCATAAAGTTGTATCATGATCTCTGTGCTCAACCTCCACTTTTTGTAACTCGGACCATTCACGTAAACATGCTTGGACAATGGATTGGGCCCTTCCGTACGAATATCACTGAGTGGCTCTGGATCGTAAAACCAATCTCTAATCAATTCGTACTGGTCGTCGCTCAGATCCAATTGGACAGCCTCTGCCGGTTCCACATTCAACAAATGGTCGACATAATCAAGAGGAGGTTCCTCATCATCAAAGGGAGGAAATCGCATTCGCTTGAAGTGCCGGCGATCTCTCTTTTCCCGACGCATCATGAGCCAGGCAGTACCCCACTGGGCTCTATACACTGGTTCGATCACCTTTGGCACATGGTCCACAAAACAAATGGCACCTGTAATATGAAACAGGACGGGGACTTCCTTGTACGATTCCCAAGGCATGGGAATGTTTTCCAGCAGTTTGTACAAGGCATGAGGAACATATTTCAGCGCACCCAAATACAATCGCTTCTCGGATTGATATCTCTTGCTCGACATGTCTCCGTGATCTTGCAAAATCTTTCGGAGAAAATCTGCAGGCATGACTTCCTTTTGAGGTGCCGAAGTAGCTTGCATCTTTTTGGGTTCGTTGTAACTTTGAGACTGCATCTCTTCCCACTTCTTGGCCTTTTCGGCCGCTTCCTCTTCACTGACTTGAAAGTTTTGATGGGGACCTTGCATGCCAGGAGGAGCCGCAAACATGCCAGGAGGAGGAGGGAGAACCTCACTTCCATGAGGATCATAACCACCATGGTACATTGGTTGTTGCATGGGATCCATTCCAGGAGGAGGTCCCATTCCTGGTGGACCCATACCAGGAGGTGCCATGCCAGGAGGAACCATCCCAGGTGGTGGCATTCCATTAGGAGCTGTCATGCCTGGTGGAGCCATTCCCGGGGGAAGACCCATTCCTGGTGGCGCCATGCCTGGAGGTGGTCCCATTCCAGGCGGTGCCATGCCTGGGGGAGGTCCCATTCCAGGAGGTGGACCCATACCAGGAGGGGCCATCCCAGGTGGAGGAGGCGGGATGTTGCTGTATCGCGGCCGCTTGGAGGATCCATCATCGTTTGGATACTGCGACATCTTTCAACACTCCAACTCGACCGAGCGAAATTCTCTAACCAGACTATCGTCAGATTAAATTCAATTGAGGTGAAAAACTATGTCCTTGTCCCTTTACGATTGCGGCAAAGTGATGTTTGGATGGACAATTGATCTTTGCATTGACTTCAGTTTGGTCCGCTGTGGCAGTCAAAGTCAAAGTGGACAGACAGACAAACGTTCGTCTGGACTGACACGAAATCGTCAATCGAAAAAAATGGATCGCGACAAATAAACATACTGTAGATATCTCACGAGTCACGAGACATCCATCAACCTCAGCAATACTGTATTATACTGTAATCCTTTCAAAGCGTGCATTACTTTCAAAATCACAACAAATACAATGGTGGCAAAGGCATTTTCACGGTCCTTGACCAAATTTGCTAGGCAACGGCGATGGCAGGTGCAATCTATTGGAACACGCGCCTTGTTCCAGTCAGCTGCTTCCAACACGAAAGAATCATCTTCATCCAACTTGGCTCCGTTGCTCGGTGGAAGTGCGCTCTTTTTGGGTGCCCTATGTCTCAAGGAACAGGGCGATTCCTTCAAAACTACTCGACTGGAAGCTCCTCCCTCCTCCAATTCAACAATTAGCGAACCAGGAAATGGTGATGATGATGATGATGACGATGGGGAGGAAACCACTGATGTCATCAACTGGAGTGGCACTCATCAAGTATCCGTCAAGAGCAAGAATCTATTTGAACCAGAGTCACTCGAAGAAGTTGAAGCGATCGTCAAGGAACGTCATCAAAAGGGTCAGACGATTAGACCCCTAGGATCCTCACTGAGTCCCAACGGTATCGCACTGAATCAAGACGGAATGATCTCCATGGTCAATATGGATCAAGTTTTGGACATTGATACAAAGAACAATACCATTACGGTTCAAGCGGGAATCACAGTCAGTAAGGCTGTGGAAGCACTGCGAAAACACAAGCTCACACTCCCCAACTTGGCCAGTATCGCCGAACAACAATTCGGGGGCTTTGTGCAAGTTAGTGCTCACGGTACAGGGCGGCTCATTGCTCCAGTCGACCACTACGTTACCAAACTAAAACTAGTCACTCCAGCTTTGGGGACTATTACACTCACCAAAGAAGAGAATGGAGCATTGTTTGAGTTGGCCAAGGTTGGACTGGGCTGTCTGGGAGTGGTGGTGGAAGTTACAATGGAATGCATTCCAGCTCACAAACTGGTGGAACACACCTTTACCCTGACACGGCAGCAAGCACGAGAACAAAAAGATAACTTGCTCAAGAAACATAAACACATGCGATACATGTGGATTCCTTATACAGACACGGTCGTTGTGGTTACCAATGATCCCGAGGATCAGGTCCCCAAAGGTACTCCACGTTTCCAATCGCCGGCAGGTTCCAATGCTCAAAAGATGGCACCCTTGACCAACCTCTTGGCCGAGTTGCATGGAGAAAAAGGAATAACTTACGATTCCGAAGTGGTCCAAGGCATGGGGTTTGGAGAAGTCAGAGATGCGTTGTTGGCCTTTGATCCTTTGGATATTGATCATGTCAAGCGATGCAACCAAGCAGAAGCAGACTTTTGGACGAAGAATGAGGGATACCAAACTCAGCCAAGCGATAAGCTACTTCAGTTTGATTGTGGAGGTCAGCAGTGGGTCTTTGAGGTCTGTTTTCCAACTGGTACGATAGAAACCAACAATGACAATGACACTAAATTTATGGAACAGCTCCTTGAAGGAATTGAGAAAAATGGCATCCCGGCACACTCGCCCATTGAACAGAGATGGTCGGCAGCCTCCTCGTCGACAATGTCACCCGCTCATGGTCCAGAAGATGGCTTGTTTTGTTGGATTGGAATCATTAACTATCTTCCATCGGACGATCTGGACCAACGCAACGCCATTACAAATTTGTTTACTGGAAGTTACAGTGATTTAGTTCGCAAAGTGGGGCGACCTGTGCAAATGGTCAGTCACTGGGCCAAGCTAGAGGAGCCCCGATCGGTCACAAAAGCAGTGGACATGAAGATGATTTACCAAGATCGATATCCGGTCACAGAGTTCAACCGAGCTAGGGCTCTTTTCGATCCAAAGAACATTCTTTCAAACAAACTTCTTGACCTTGTATTTGGGGTACCAAAGGAAAGCTAACAGATAGTGCTACAGTTTAATTGAATTCGTGCTCTAACTCATCGGCGTCTAGCTTTGCTTGTATTCATCGCTATCTTCCACCATCTCCATGGCGGTTTCAAACATGCCAATAAACATTCCAAGGTCTACAACTAATTCATCGTCATCCATTTCTTCATCCGATTGGTTTCCGGACTCCTCTTCCTCCATGTTGGATTCATTCTCCCCATTCTCCCCATCCTCAGCTGCTCGGCTTTCCTCGTATCGCTGACGCATTTCGGATAACTTTTGACGCCACTCCAAATCTTCCTTTTTCAATGCACCGTCCGCGACACAAGTGGCATCCTTCAATCCCTTCATAATGACCGATCGAATCCATTGGCAGGCACCCTCTGTACCTTGCCACGCCCCCATTTGTTCGCTGTTGCAATATTCAATAGCTTCTTCCAGTGGAGAATCTTCATTGGCATCTTCGATTTCATCACCATAGTCAATGGCATCGATAAAGGTGTCAGAAAAGGCCAAATAGTAGGCGCAATACAAATTGGTCTGAATGGCTCTTGCCAGCAAAGCCTCGGCTGTTTGTTGTGTACTGCCCTCTTCTTCCAACAATTTCCAGCTAACATATTCAATCAAAGCGGCCGAATATCGAATCCAAACCGATGGATCTTCTGGGCCCAATTTCTCCCAGAGCCGTCGTGCGGAATCAGGTCGGTTGGCATCCATGTACAATCTCATTAACTGACATCGTGCATTGGTGATTGGAGGGGTGGAATCCAAGTCCAAACATTCAAGAAATGATTTGCGGGCCGTTTTCAATTGGTTGGCCTGTTGTGCCAAATTCCCCATCTGCATAAGGAGGGATAGAAAATCACGACAGAACGGTTGCGGCACATCCTTTGATTGTTCTTCTCCAAATCTTCCCTTGCACAAGGCAAAGACATTCCGAGATCGTTGGGCCTTTTTCTTGGCATCTTCGTGAGCCTTCAAATAGGGATCAACGTAACGAGTATCAAAATCATAGATTTCCGATGCAGGTCTGGCAGCTCCCTTCAACTTCCAGGTTTCTGGTCCCTTGCGTCCCTTTTTCTTTTTGGTTGGATTTTCCAACTCTTTTTTCCTAGCTTCTTCTTCCTTTTTGTTTTGAACCGCCAATTTTCGTTCGTCCTCGTCATCCCAACTTTCCAGCCGCGACCGCAATGTGTCGATCTGTCGTTGTACTCTTTTCATATGCAATCGCAACTTTCCAGCCTCTCGCTTCTCTTTGGAATCCCTGGTCAGGAGAGCAGACCGTTGGGCACGTAGCTCTTGTTTGTCGTCAGCCTTTCGCTGTTGTTTCGCCTTGCGAACAATGTGATCGCTAGCAGTCCAGGCGGAAGTCGACCCCTCGCCACTACCCTTGCCACCACTACGCGCTCGTTTCGAGCCCTTATTTTTTGGCATCTTGTATTGTTGGTCTATGTGGATGGATGGCTGTTTCGTAGAGGCAACCGTACTGTTGGTATCTCCTTTGCTAGGTATGGTTTTGAAACGAAAAAATGAAGTGGTTCGTGTCGATCCGAGAATTGAGAATGGACTCAATCGATCAGGACAGACGGACAGTGTTGCAGTTTTACACACTTTCAAGCTTGAGACTCGACTTCACTCCAGGCTTAGGTATTGAAAGATAGGTATTGAAGAAGTAGCATATTTATTTTTTCATAGACAGTAGGATCTTATGAAGCCTCCTTTATGATTTGCTTGAATGAATATGGTGCAAATCGGACACCATCTGCTTTGAAAAATTTGTTCTGAAACTCAACCCAGTGCAAACGCAATGCATGTAAAAAGCATTCCAAGACATCCATCATAAGCAGTACACCACAAGTGACACCTGCAAAGACTCCAAAACCAATGTAGGCTGCGAACCAATTCATGTTCAAAGTCGATAGCATCGCCTTTTCCCAGAAGACTGTCGCTAGTTCTGTGTGGGCAAGTGACAAGGCCCAAAGACGCAAATATGATGCTGTGTTGGAGACCATACCAAGAACAAACTCAATCGTTTCAATGGCTTGGTGAATAAGAATCTCTCCAAAAGATTCCTCTTCATGTCCATCATCCTCATCATCCCCATGGTGAGTAATTGGTTGGTATTGGTGTTTTTGACTCAGCAAATATGGCTTGGCCAGCAACAGTACAGGCACTGATCCAAAAGCAAGTAATAAAAGAATCGACTGCACATAGTCTTGTCCTGCATACATGGGTTCGTCGACATCGCCAGGCTGCAGGGCAATATTGATCAGAGTAGTGATCAAGTTTGGTGGTTGGCAGCCATCTCCGGAACCACCATAATCCAATGGGCACTTTTGTACCGTAAGGTCACCTGTTTGACAACTGTAACCACTTGGTGTACAAAGACCGGTTCCGTTCTTGTCGCACATCGTCCATTCACCATTGAAGTCAGGAGAACCCCACGTGTCACCAGCTGGGTCTAAACACGTTGCGGAAAGCATGCGCGAGTTCCAATCAATGCTCCACTTCAAGAAGATCAAGAAGACCATGTATACGAAAAGCGACGAAGCAAAGACAACCATCGGCAGAAACTCGAAAAGAAAATCCAGTTTCTCTCCAAAGTAGACTGCATTTAGTCCCTTCAGGCATGTTCCCATAAACATCTGCATGATACCAAAGATGACAGAAAGTTTCATTTTGAAACTATTGAAGAACAGAAGCTCGTTGGTAGAAACGTGCCAGATTGGATCCAGACCGAAAGGGTAAACAGATTCATCTGATCCATACGACCCGATCGGCGTCGCCTTGGTTCCCTCCTCAATGCTCCCAAACTCTTGGTTCTCAAAGACGTATCTAGAGCCAAAGAAGTTCAGTCCAAGCGAGAAACAGTCATTGTAAATGAAACCAGCATAAATGGCAAAGAATCCCATCATCGTAATCATATAACGACCGGCATGCAATCCTTCTGCCATTTCTCCAAGCTTGGCATTGTCGTTTTCTTTTTCCTTGTACAGTAGAAACAGTCCGGCGCAAAACAGGAATAGACCATGTCCAATATCTCCATACATGACACCAAACAAAAATGGGAAAGTTGCTGCTGTAAAAAGTGCTGGATTTGCCTCCCGATATCGTGGAATACCATATGTGTTAACGAATTCTTGGTATCCATAGGTGAACTTGTTCGTCACAAAGTGTGTCGGAGGCGTCGGCCAAGGTTGAGGTACATAGTCCACAACACTTTGCATGGTGATACACACATTGGCATGTGCTTGCATAATAATCCGGCGCACCTTTTCCCGCTCTTCAGCAAGGACCCAAGCTTCTCCGCGGAGGATACCAGAAACATCAGCCTTGAACATGTTCAGCGAGTGATACACAGCCTTTTCCTTGAGGACAATCCATGTCCATTTCTCAGTATGGCGAGCGAGGAGCTGGCACATTCGAAACCGAGCGGCTTGATTCCGAAGCAAGACAGTACGCGAATCGACAAGCTCTTGCGCATTTTCTGTCAGCATCTCGTCAACCTTGGAAGGATCATCAGGAACACTGTAACGATTGGCACTGAAAGCACTACAGATCTTCACCAGCTTGGCTTCGATAACTGCACTCTTGTAGAAAATGATGAATACAGACTTTTCAACGGACATCCCAGTGTGCGGATCCGTGATGGCTTGATCAATGTTGGCGAAACGAATAAAGACGTTTCCACGAGTAGACCGGAAGATCATTCGCTCAAACCGGGCTTTCTCATCATTGGAAATGACACCAGTGATAGAAGAGAAGCGCATGTCCTGTTCGCGACGTTGGCCCAGAAGGCCCCAACCTTCTTCATCTGGAAATTCCAAAGTGTCTTGTTCGGCAGCTGCAAGTCGAGGTGCATCAATCATAAAGAACCGCCGAGCCTTGTCCAAGACTTCGTGGAGCTCAACTTTTTCGTTGTACTCGGTTGTGAGCTTTTCACTAAAGTTATTTAGCTCCCGAAGTTGCGTATCGTAATTTCCCAATTCATTCTCCAGACTCTCCAAGAGTCGAGCCCCACTCTTTTCAGAAGAATCCTGTGATCCAGGTACAAGCGAAGGATCGTTCAAAAAGTTATCGACATGTCCAGCTGACTCAATCTCAAGGTCAAACCTTTCAATTTCTTGCACGAAATATCGCAGAGTCCGTTCCAATTCATCACAACGTCTAACGTAAGAGACGTATCGCCGTTGAAACGGGGTCAAATCTGGGTTCAACTACACAGCGCATTTTTTAAAAATAAAGAGCAATACATCTGGTCAGTGAAATGTGACCAAACGCATTCACAATCTCTTGAACAATCAATCATCTTACATCTGAAAACTGAACGGCTTCCAACTTTCCAAGGTCGGCGAGACATCCATGAGCAGCATCTTCATTCAAAATGATGGAGATGTACTCCATGGGCTCTGATCGAAACCATTTAGCCATTGTGATATATTGTTAACCGGTAGAGAAGGTAGCTCCTCCTTTTCCAGGTTGATGGGAAACGAGTGAACTTTGTGAGTCTTGCTGGACTCGCAATGACTTCATTTATCATCGATTGATCGGTGCATGAGACCACGTGGGGAGCACTTATTTAGACTCTTTGAATCCTTCGACCTCGGCCAAAAACCAGTCGTGTTGGAAGCAAATTCTTGTCGAAACTGTGGCAAATGATGTTTTGTTCCTGTTTGTCATCAACAACAAAACATCCATTGCAGAACGAAAAAAGAAAAAGAAAAATGAAGAAATCCCATTTATCATCGATTGCCAAGTCTATTTTGCTAGTTACCATGGCAGCTTCATCTACTACCGCCTCCGACGACGATCAAACGCACGTCAACCACGACCTTTGCTCCGATGACGACCATTGTCTCAATGGTGGTAGTTGTCAAGAAGGCAATTCTGTGGTGCCTCATCGCCATTGTCTTTGTGGCCCTGGTTTTTCTGGCCCTACTTGTGAACGGTTTTGTCCTTTGGACTGTAAAAATGGATCCTATTGTCATGAGGCTCCCACGGGAGGAGCTAGTGGCTTGTTGATAGACGAAGGTCGAATATACGATCCAGAAGATTATAGTTGTAAATGTTTTGGGCACTTCACGGGCGCACTATGCGAGATTCCATACAAAGGATGTGGAGACTCGGAGCGATGTTACAATGGTGGTGAATGTGTCGCTGGGGACGACATGCGTCATCATTGTAAATGCAAGAAGGGATACATTGGGGATTCGTGCGAGACTAGAACTTCGATTGTGATCAAAGAGGAATCCAATACGGCCTTGGAGGCAGTTTTAGTTTCGCTGGTCATTTTCTTGACCGTGGCGTTGGCGTATCTTCTAAAACGAAAACGTATCAACAAACTGACTCCCGACTTTGTAGAGGTCCAACGATTGGCATTGGAGCACAAAATGGCGGAGATGCCCCATGCATCCTTTGACGACCAATCGACCATACACTTTGAAAATCAACTGTCTGGACTGAAGCGTACATCAGTATTCGATGATGTAAGAAAAACTCTATGGGGCGACCAAAATAATACTTCGCACAAAAATCCTCGTGCTGGACCTTATGATGACGAATCATCAGCTTCTTCTGGTTCTAGCTTTGGAGATGTTCATATCATTTAAAACTAGACCGAATCTTAAAGTTTGCCATTCTAGCTTATTTTAAACATTGTCCTTTGAAAAACGGCACTTTTTAACTGTGTACCTCTGCTGCATCCTTGCCCTGATTGTGGTTATTAATGAGCCCACTGTAGTCCGCCCCCATGTAGGCAGTCACCGTCTTGAGCCGTCCGTTGAGGTAGTGCTCTTCGAGCTTGATGTTGCCCTTGTATCCAGCCTCATATGCACTCAATCCAAGAGAAACCTTGTTGGTATTTCGAGGCATATCAAAAAGCACAATTCGGGATGCCGTCGCTTCAGCAGCCACTTTGAGCATTTCCATTCCATCAATAAAGTCGCCTTCCGTGTGCTTGTTAAAGTTGGCCTTGCGAGCCTTTTGCGACATTTTTTGGTGGTTGGTAGGTGTAGAAAAGGTATCAAAGAAATCATCTCCAAAGCCGTCTCCGTCCGCTTCGTATTCGTCTTCTTCGGGTGAAATTCGAATTTTCATATTTTTCTTGAGGTCGTACCCGTTCTTTCCAAACACCTCATAGTCAACACCGCCCCATCTGTGAATTAAGGAGAAAGACATGCGACGCCATAAGTGTGAGAACAAGAAACTGTAAAAGCTGAAAGCCATCATATCCACAACCATGAAACTCACGGAGGATCCATAAAGACAGCATCAATGCGCCGGGGCAACAGATCCAAACCTCCAATGCGATATCCGGCATGACGTGTCATTTGAACCGGCTTGGGCATGTACTTGGGAAGCTGTGTGGATGGCTGGTCCAAGATAAACTGCCCATTCTTGTAGCAGTACTTTAGGATGAAGGTCGAGTTGCATTCAATAAATACCAACTTATTGGTAGGAATTCCGTACAAAGAAGCATTATGAGCGGCCTTCATGAGCTTGGTACGATCTGTATCCACGCATACCACACGCGAGACAAGAGAGGTATCAATCTTGCCAAAGGCAACCGAGTTCCCCCCGCATCCACAAAAGGCATCCATAATGACAATCCCATAACCATCATTCCGAGCTTGGACAATAGGCTTGGCCAGGTTGGCCACTCGCTGAGCCACATGATCGGCAATGACCTCGGGTGTAACCGAGAACCATCCTTCGGAGTCCAACTGAATGCCTGCATCAAATCTGGAAAAGAGCCGACGGCGTTGACACCAATACTTGTCATGGACTACACTTGAGTCGTGGGGATTGGGCGTAACTCTGTCAAAGACATCGAAGAGCCCATCCGCAAATTGGGGTGGCGGCTTGATGGATTCCAAATTGTAAGGGACACGAGCTGTCACAATGGACGGAGCATGATGATTGGGAACATGAGGGATGAATTGAAACGGCTTGACAAGCAGATTGGGCTGCGGGTGTTGATGGTGTTGGACGTAGGTCTCATCCGGTTGAAAGTGCGCAGCAGAGTCCCACAAATCGCTCCTGTTGATGACCACCGTCATGTCCGGATTTTGTGACTTGTGGATACGTTGGTGTGGACGCAGAGGCGAGGTGGAGCGTCCATCGCGGTTGGGCGACCGAGACTTTTTCTTCCCTTGGTGAATATTCCGTTGAGGAGATTGAGATTTGTTGTTTCCTGGAGTGGGCGGTTTTGAATTGCCGGTCATTCCCATCGATCCATCCATGGACTGAGACCGCGATTGCGGTTGTGGTTGCGACCTGTTGTTGTTGTTGGTGTTGGTGTTGTTGGTGTTATTGCCGTTGCCATTGCCGGCATTGCCGCTATTTTTGTTGTTTCGGCGGCGACGATTGCGACCATTGCGTCGATTTGGACCACCTTGTGCATTGGAAGCCCCTCCTTCCATCGTGGCTTTGCTAATGTCTTGTTACTGTACTGTACAATAGGTACAATTATTGTGTGATGGCATTGTAATCAAGAAATCATTGCTTCCTCCGGCTCCTCGATCGTTTTCAACGTCTGGCACTTAACCGTAGAACACTTCAAAAAAATCGTTGCAAGATCTGACTGCCTACCGTAGAAAACTCGTAGCCGTGGTACAAAACCTTGAGGTCGATTGAATCGGATGTGCTCAAATTGTGAGATCTTCCCAAAAAAGACTCTCTAGAGGAAAGAGCCCCAAACCTCACAAACGACCTTGTTGTCATACGAATCTTGATATTTCAACGTGCAACATTTATCTTATGTATATATGTTACAGATATATGTACTTTAAATTAGGAACATTGGTCTATATTGCATGGAATTCCGAAAAATTCAACCAAGTCACCGGAACTCCTCGAAATGGGGTCAGCAGGAAATTGGCTTCTGGAGGTAGGTATAGGCCAAATCATCTAAGGTCAATTCGCAAATTTCTCTGTCGCTAAGGACTAATAGAAGGGACCGGTGTATTGTTGAGTGGTTTATGCCTCCATGGCGGTCATGGGGACATGCTAAAGATCAACGAACCGGTTGCCAACAAATCCATTCATCAGCCTTTTTGGTAGATTTCACTACTTGGACTCATCGATCATCTCTGTGTTTTTCGATATTTTTCTTATGTGATGAGTTTAAAAGCGTATTCTGAAAAAAAATAGAGATGCCCGATGTTTTGTCGATGACAACATGGGGTCGAAAGGTTTCGAAAACAACCTTTCAAAAGTTGATGCCGGGTTTAAGCGGTCCTTTTGGGGACCAAGGAAACCAACAATACCAAAGCATTCAATGGTCACATGATTCAAAATAAAAGTAGAGAACAAATACTACCTTCTCATACATTGTCTTGCAGTGCATGATGAATACATTGGCCTCAAGGCTTGCCATAACGATGCTTTCGAACCATCCGCCATTTTGGTAGATTTCGATAGGACCGCTTCCTTCCCGCCTCACTATTTTTCGATATTTCTCTTGTGTGATATATTCAGAAGGATATTCTACTAAAACATTGAGGCAGGAGTGATAAGGTGGATGTCAACAAGGGGTCGGAAGGTCATGATGAAAATGGCCATTTGATGTTTTGATGGCTTGGTACCAAATCCACGAAGTTGTACGACAACCCTGTTAAAAAATATGAATGTACTTGTTTAGGCTTAGTTCGTGACGTTGCCTACTACTTACGTAGGATTATACGGTGTGTTTCAGAAATTGTTTTGGTTTTTACTTTAGTCGAAGTGTTCGAAAGGGCTTCCTTCGCCTTTCTTTGGTGTCAAGTGACGCGTCTTCAAAAGTGCCAAGGAAGATCCCAATCTTCGCTAATATTTGCATTCTCAGTTCCCATCAACGAATATTCTTTACCACCAGCATAAAATCCATCCTTCGGAGCATCCGAAAGATACAAACCAACAACCAAGATGATGCTAGGTAGACTAGCAGCAAGAAAGGCTGCCAGGGGAGCCTTCCTTTGTCAAAGAGTGCATCCCACCATCAGCGCTCTCCCCGCAAGATTTCAATCAACTGCTGCGGTCGAAGCCGAAGAGACAATCCGGGCTCCACCACCTTCCTTTGAGCCAAAAGCTGGGCGCAAGTATGAATTCTTTCAGGATATCGAAATGACACCCGAAGGTGTCGCCGTCATTCGATTTGACGGCCCAAAGTCTGTCAATTCGATTAGCTTTGACATGTCACGAGAAGCCCGCGTCATGTGGGAAAATGAAATCGCCAATAATGCTGAAGTCAAGGCTGTCGTCTTTTCGTCTGGCAAACCCGGTATGTTCATTGCCGGTGCCGATATCTTTGATTTGAAGGCAGTCGAAAACAAGCAAGACTTGGTCGGGCTCATTGAAGAAGGAATGGATTTCTTTCAATTGATGAAGGATAAGAAGATTCCTCTTGTCTGTGCCATTGATGGTCCAGCACTGGGTGGAGGTTTGGAGTGGACAATGTAAGTGAGATGCCTTCATTTGCTTATACTCTCTATTGTGGTGGCTGTACACCAATGTCTAACCACATCCTGTTGTTCGTTTTCATTATGCGTGTTTCAGGTGGTGTGACTACCGTGTCGCTTCCGATTCTCCCAAGACCAAATTGGGTCTACCCGAAGTCAAGCTTGGTCTTCTTCCTGGCTTTGGTGGAACTCAAAACCTACACGAACTTGTCGGCCTGCAAAATGCCATGGACATGATGCTGACTGGAAAGGACGTTCGACCCGACAAGGCCAAAAAGATGGGTTTGGTGGATTTGGTCGTTGCCTCGCAATCCGTCGAATCGGTGGCCATCCAATCGGCCATCGATCTTGCCACTGGAAAACTAAAGCCCAAGAGAAAAAAGAAGAGTCTCATGAACCGACTTTTGGAAGATAATCCAATTGGACAGAAACTCATTTGGAATCAAATTGACAAGATGGTCGCGAAGAACACCAACGGAAACTACCCAGCTCCCTATTCCATCATTCAGTGTGTCCAACACGGACTTGCCAACCCAGCCACTAAGTACAAGAATGAGCGGGAACAATTTGCCAAGCTGGCAGCCACTCCAGAGTCAGAAGCCCTAATTGGCATCTTTGATGGAATGACCCAAATGAAGAAACACAACTTTGGCAAAGACGCCGCACGACCAGTGAATACAGTTGCCGTCATGGGAGCTGGACTCATGGGAGCAGGTATCGCTCAAGTGACCGCCGAAAAGGGAGTGACAGTTTTGCTCAAGGACCGAAACGACGAAGCTGTTGGAAGAGGTCAATCCTACATGAAGGGCAACTGGGACAAGAAACTCAAGAGAAGACGCATGACCAAGTTCAAGCACAACATTGCGTCATCCAATGTGATTGGATTGACCGATGATAATCCTGCCACACCAGCACATTTTGCTCGCGCTGGTATGGTGATCGAAGCTGTGTTTGAAGATCTCGATTTGAAGCGAAAGATTGTGGCTGACGTTGAAAGTCAGACTCCTGACCATTGTATTTTTGCCACCAACACTTCTGCCATTCCTATTGCCGACATTGCTCAAGGTGCCAAGCGACCAGAGAACATCATTGGTATGCACTACTTTTCTCCAGTTCCATCCATGCCATTGTTGGAAATTATTCCACATGAAGGAACTAGTGATGCTACCAAGGCAACCGCATTTGAAGTTGGATCCAAGCAAGGCAAGACTTGCATCATGGTGAAGGACGTTCCAGGATTTTACGTCAACCGTTGTCTTGGGCCATTTTTGGTCGAGGTATCCGCAGTGGTCCGGGATGGTGTCAAGTTGGAAGCCCTAGACAAGGCTTTGAAGAACTTTGGAATGCCAGTGGGACCAGTCACACTTGCTGATGAAGTTGGAATTGACGTTACTTCTCATGTAGCTGGATTCTTGTCGAATGCGGACCTTGGTGATCGCATGGGAGGAGGTGACATCAGCCTCATGAAAGATATGATTGGAAAGGGATGGCTCGGAAAGAAGAGTGGCCAAGGTTTCTACACATATAAGGGAAAGAAAAAGACTATCAGCCCCGAGGTTGAAGCATACGTCAAGGGATTTGTTCAACAAGATCTTGGTTTGAGCGAAAAGGAGGTCCAAGACAGAATAGTGTCGCGCTTTGTCAACGAAGCTGCCAAGTGCTTGGAAGATGACATTATTGAAAACCCAGTGGTCGGAGACATTGGCCTTGTGTTTGGAACTGGATTTGCACCATTCCGAGGTGGTCCATTCCGTTACCTCGACCAAGTTGGAGTCGGCAACTATGTTGACATGATGCATGGTTTTGCCGACAAGTACGGACCACAGTTTGAGCCCTGCCAATTGTTGAAGGACTACGCCGCAGCAGAAAAGAAGTTTCACAGTAGTTAATTTGTACACACTTAGATCCAAATAGAATATGTACCTACCGATGTAAATAACTAGAGTACCAGTACTTCGTATGAGTGTCAAGGAGACTATGCAACAAGTCCAAGAGAGCATTGCGCGGGGTCGCGCGGTGCCTAAAAATCGATCGGGGTGCAATAGCAGCACGTTTGACGAGATTAATCCATTACAGGTTAACCACAACACACTCAACGAATAAGCACCACAAAGTAGTGGTTGGTTTCTCAAGATGCCAGAGGAAGTGATTGAGCTTTCCGTCGAAGAAACCAACAAGCTTCGAGCTGAGCTTGGATTGGCCCCGCTACGATTGAGTAGAGAACCTGTTCCATTTCAATCAATAGAGGAACAAGCGTCTCGAAATGAGATCTCCGAATCTGCATCAAAGGCAGACGAAGTGCTGGAAATGTCCATTGACGAAACCAACAAACTTCGAGATAAACTAGGTCTCAAGCCTTTACGATCAGGTTCTGGAAAGGAAGTAGTGCACAAACCTGCTACAAATGACGGCGCTGCTAAAGAGGCAGCAGCACGCATCAGCGAAGCCAGACTGCAAAGAGATGTCCAACGAGGAGCTGCCAAAACCTTTGGGTCTCAAACGCTTTCGGATGATGCGGATAAGTCAGCTCTCTCTTGGGCGGAAAAAATGCGACAACAAAAGGATGAGGCGCCGAAAAAGTCCAAGACAAAGAAAACAACCAAAACTAATGAAAGGTACGATGACAACGATCTTGAGGGAATGCAAGTTTCCCATAAGATGTCCGAACTCGAGGCTGGTTCTACAACAGTTCTAACCTTGGCAGATGCTCCACTTTTGGAAAAGAATGAGTCGAATAAGGCCACGGGTTTGAACGAAGCAGAAGACACCCTCGAGAATGACAACTTGAGAGACCAAAAGAAACAACAGGATGGCCTTCGGAAGAAGCGCATGCTCGAAATGGGTATGGGAAGGGCTGGCGGATATGCTGGCTTTGATGATGAAGAGTTTGAAGAACTTGGAGGAACCTTGGGTCCTTCCCGCAAGGAGCGCGGAAATCTGTTCTTGGGGGACAATGAAGACGAGGACCAACCGTCAAGACTAGGATTCCGACTTGGTAGTACAAGAGAGAAAGAAGAAAAGATAACTGATTTCGATGCCATCCAGCGAGGAAAAGCCATCTCATTGCTTCCCACAAAGGCTGACGTAGCAGCTAGTGACTACATGACGGTCGAAGAGGAGGACGCTGAACGAGCCAAGCGAAAGCTCAAGAAGGATGGTAAATTCAAAAAGAAGAAGAAGAAGGATAAGAAGAGTAAGAAACAGCGTCGACGCAAAATGGACAGTGATGACGAGGAAGAAAAGGTTGAAGCGCCTGGAACTCAAAATGGTAATCTGCTTCAGCATCTAGAGGAGACTGCCTCTGCGGAAGTAACAGGAATGCGAAAACGGCGGAAGGTGGACGAGGAAGAGTCCAATGATCATATCATGACAGATGGCGATGTAAAAGAGGAAGCGAGGGAGAAAAGAGCACGCTACGATGATATTATGGATAAGGGGAATGAACGAACAAGATTGGCATTTCAAGAAAAGAAGAAACCAAAGGTTGAGGAGGATTGGTTTGACGAAGAACCCGACGATTCTTTCTTGAATGCAGCTCTAGCAAAGGCACGAAGACTGAACCGATTAAGAGAATTGAACAAACCAAAAGCAAAGGGAGCCGATGCTGTAGCTGCAGCGTTGAAACAGTCAGAGGATGCTGCAGTCAAACCAGATCATGCCCCGTCGTCGTCTGGAATCTCCTTTTCAACTGATGATACTCGTGAATTTACTCGAGCCATCCAGGCACGTGCTCAGCAAGAAGAGCGGTCAAAAACCAAACCAGCACCAAACACTTCTGGTATCAAGATTGAGATCAAGTCTGCTCCCAAGGACATAGCACCGAAGGTGGAAGACGTCGAAATGAAGGAAGCAGAAGAAGAAGAGAATCTGGATATCCATGAGCTTGCAAAAGAAGTCGACGAGGATGACACCCCTGCACTAGAAGGAACAGCATCTGAAGCTGCAGGAGTTGGAAGAGGCCTATCAAGTTTCGTGTCCATGTTGAAGCAAACAGGCGAGATAAAGAAACATGCTGGAAAGGAAGAGCTTCGTGGGCGTGCGAAGGATGAACGAAACTACGAGAATTACGAAGCATTGGATCTAAAAAAGGTTGTAAAGATTGGGAGGAATGCTAATGACAAGGACAAGGAATTTGCCGGTCGTGAAATCAAGCTAGAATACAGAGACAAGCATGGAAGATTGCTCACTTCGAAAGAAGCCTATCGAGATCTATGTTACCAATTCCATGGACATGCTGGTAGCAAGAAAAAGGAAGACAAACGTCTGCGACAGATTCAACGGGAGCAAGCCGAAGCTCGTATGGCTTCTAAAGGGACAACTGCAGGAACCCTTGGAGCTCTCAAGAAAACTCAGAAGGCTACAGGGAAAGCTTTCATTGTCCACAAGACCTAAGGGTAGCCACAATACTATCTTTTGTCAAATAAGGACTTTTTGGTTTCCAAAATTGTATACTTTGAAAGTCGAAGATGAACTTGATTCATCCAGATTGTCACATGGAGAAATTTGTGAGATCTTTCTGTTCTTTGTCACCTGGTTGCCACTTGGATTCGGATATCCTCCGCAATAGCCATACTGCTAGTGAGTCCCGGACTCTCGATACCCACCAAATGAATCAATCCTTGTACACCGTGTGTCTCAGGCCCATAGATACGAAAATCTTCAAATGGCAACGGCGATTGAAGAGACGGATGATTTAGTTTTGGCCTAATTCCTGCGTAGTCAGGTATCAGTTGATTGTCTTCCAGGCCTGGCCAATATTTTCGAACTTCGTTGTAGAACTTATCACCACGCGTTGGATCAACATCCAGTGACACCTCTGCTGGATTGGATACCGATGGCTCCACCCATTCAACGTCAGGTCCAAACTTTACTGTAGGCCCGCCCCAATCAACGGTGGCATGAACCCCCAATCCACCTGGCTCTGGGACTGGATATATCAACTTTTCAAAGGGAGCTTTACCTTGTAGGCGAAAGTAATTGCCCTTGGCAAAATATGCTATGGGTGGTTTCCATGAAGTACTTCGATGAAACATGTTTGCGATATGATTTGCCCATAGTCCACCAGTGTTGATGACGTAATCACATTGAATCCAAGCACCGTCAGCTTTCAAGCATATCCCATCAGAATCTACTACAGCATCTTCTACCGCTGTATTCAAGACAAGTTGTGCGCTGTGTTTCTCGGCATCAGCTAACAAATTGTACATAAAGGAATGAGAATCCACAACTCCAGTCGAAGGAGACCAAAGAGCACCGTGACATTCCACATTTGGTTCCATAACTTTAACCTCTTCCCTGCTCACTAGCTTTAGGTTATCGATTCCATTTCTTTGGGCCTTTTCGAACAAGGCTCGTAACTCATTGGAAACTTGAGAAGGTTGAGTCGCAACAACCAATTTGCCGCATTTCTTGTGTGGAATGTGTCGGGATTGAATGTACTCGTAGAGGCTATGTCGACCTGACACGCAAAATTTTGCCTTAAGTGAATCTTGGGGATAGTAAATACCGGCATGGATGACCTCAGAGTTACGTGAAGATGTTTCATTTCCGATGATGGATGCCTTCTCGAGTATAAAGACTTCCATTCCACACTTGGCAAGGGAACGAGCAATTGCCAAACCTACGACGCCAGCCCCAATAACTGCCACTTGTGTGTGGAAGGCTGGAGAAATGGATGCATTAACCACCCGAGCCATCGATTATGGCATGGACCAAGAGCCAGGAAAGCAACAATAACGTCACAATCGAGCAATATAATGTGAAATGGAGGCGAAAAGATCCAAAGTGAAAAGCCGGAAGAAAGTAACAGTCGAACAAGTCGATTTATTTTTTAAAATCTGCCGCGACCGGTCGGCTAGCTCGATTCCCGTTTTTGAACCAGTTGTTTTCGGATTTCCAATTTCAAACTCACTTTTTGGATTTCCTTCGACCGATGGTTTCGATAGACAGTCAAAAGTCTCCATGGAGCCCAGAGGATGCCATGGAACTCAGAGGTAAGATTTCTGAGGAAAACAATCACTTGGATCATATATTCCATGATGAAAGTAGTAGCAGCGGAGAAGAAAGTTCTTTGGTAGGAACGAGAATCGATGGGTTCTTTGATGCTGCTGCAGACATGATTCAACGTCATCTTCGCATCAATGTAGATGGCAACGATGAGGATTTTGATATCGATCATATCGACGATGAAGAGGACGATGAATATGATGACTATGATGGCGATGACGACGAGTCGGAGGCCTTTGACTACTCTGTATTCTCCAAGCACACAGTAGACTCGATTACTAGTCATCATTCCGGTAGTCGTGCTTCAAATCATGACGCCGGTCTCCGAACCCAAGATAAAGACTTGTCTAAAGAGAAAAAAAACAAAGGTCCATCAGCTGATAACGAAAAGAGCCTTCTGCAATCCGGCGAGTCTGCAGAAACGAGTCAAAACTCAACTCGTTCCATTGACGGAGCAAAAGGAAGAACCTACGATGAGAATCAATCTTGCGATGGACGCTGTATCGACGAAAAAAGTTTTTCTGGCTTGCGCTCTATTCAAGAAGACAACATAGATGAAGAAGATTCATCTGGGTCGCACTCTGCTCAAGAGACGACCGTTGATGACGGAAGCGCCTGCAGTGGAAACAAATCTTTTGGTGGACGCTCTTATGACGAGAGAAGTTTTGCCGGACTGCGCTCTGTTCTGCAGCTAGAAAGTACTGACGACGACGGGGACGACGACAATGATGCTAATAATGCGTGGTTGCCCTCGTCTCAGCAGCAATTTACTGACGAAAAAAGTGCTTCGGGTTTGGAATCAACTGAAGAAGATGCAAATGATGAAGGAAGCGCATCGGGTTTTCAATCATTAGGCATGCACTCTACTCAAGAGACCACCATTGAAGAAGCAAGTACATCGGGTTTGCAGTCTTTCGGCATGCATTCGACTCAGGATACAACCATTGATGAAGGAACTACTTCAGGTTCGCGGTCTTTTGGTTTGCACTCGACTCAAGAAGCTACCATTGATGAAGGAACTACTTCAGGCTCAGGACCTTCTAACTTGCACTCTACTCAAGAAAGTACCATTGACGATGGAAGTACATCAGGTTCAGGACCTTCTAACTTGCACTCTACTCCAGAAACTTCCATTGACGAAGGAAGTAGATCAGTTTCACAATCTCTCGGTTTGCACTCTACTCAGGAGACTACAATTGATGAAGGAAGTACATCTGGTTCTCAATCATTTAGTTTACACTCTACTCAAGAAACCACCATTGATGAGGGAAGCACATTAGACTCTCCATCTTTCGGCATCCAATCTATTCAAGAAACTACTATCGAAACAAGAAGTAGTTTCGGCTTGCGCCCGATTCAAGAAACTCCTATTGACGAAAAACTCATAAATGTTGACGACTTCCCAAAAGAGGAGGGCCTGTTTGGGGCACTCTCTACTAACAAAAGGCGATTTCACAACGGCCAATCTCGCAAAGGTGTCCACTCTATGAACGAGATCACCTGCCGTAAGGGACATCTTTCCGACGGACCGTCTCATGCTACACGCTCGGATGACAGTCGCTCTAATTGTGAAACTACCTACGATGAAGACACCCGTAACACTTCGCATGACTCCGATTCTGCCTACTTTACCGATGAATATACAAACTACGATACAACTTTTACCCAAAGTACTATGACATCCAAGTACTATCCGGAAGTCAAGGTTAATGAAAGAAAAAAATCTCTTGAGAAGACAAAGAAGGAACCGGAAAAGTCAGGCTTCTACATACCAAAAAAGACTCGAGATAGAGTGCAGCACAATCCAGGATCTAGATTTGTTGACGTGAGAGACTATTATATCTATTCTGACGAGAATTCAATTGTCACGCAATCTTCCTTTAAAAAGAAGGATGTGAAAGCCCCCTCATCCAAGGGACAAACAAAATCATCTGACCCAAAGAGACGAACAAAATCTTCCCCGCAAAAGAGGAGAATGAAGGTGAAGCGTTCCACACTTATCGATAAGGAGATAAAAGAGAACGAATCATATACTGAGGACTACAGTATGGGTTGCAGTATGGATGAACATACCACTGTTCAATCTGCAATCAAACGTAATGGGCGTAAAATGAAGCCATATCGTACATCTCCTCACCTTCGAGCAATCAGCGATGATGTATCGCAAATCACAATGTCCGTCGCAATGTCAAATAGCTACATGGACGAGAGTTTCGATGGGACGAACAGCCTCACAACACATCAATCACACTTCGAGAATCCGTTAGAGACATGTGAAGAATGCAGTCAAGACTACACAGCGACGGAACTAGACACTTCCTCCGTTGCTCTACTTTCTGGTCACTCCAATCTGGACGATGATCGAAGTGGAAAGAAAGACTCTGTTTTCGACCAAATTCGAGATATGGTGTGGCGAAAGAAAAAGGACAAGAAGGAAAAAGAGAATACGAGGTCACAGGACTTGGAGCAAGAAGGCTTGAATCAAGCCAGGCTGCTTGAGATTGTGAAGAGAGAAGCAAAGCTGGAAGAAGCCGCATGGAAGCGAATAGAACGCAGGCAGTCAGAACGAAAAGATGCAGACATAAGACCGCAAGTACAGTCAAACTCTGAATTCAACCGCTTTGCATTGAAGCAGTCTTTCGCTATCGAAAAACTTGATGAAAGTTTCTTTTCACAGCAGAATGGCGATAATTCGTTAATCGACTCAATGCCGTTTGCCGAAGATTCCAAATCGACGGTCTCGAATGCCACCTCTGATTCGGTCCTAATGTATAATCGTGAACGGAGTCAATTATTGCACAACCGAAGAATGGCACGTAACATACGACAGAGTCCTTCGAAGAGTACCGAAGACAAGATCCATAAGACTACCTGGAGATCATCTGTGTCAGATGTTGGGGTAAGCACCCTCGACAATCATGAAAAGGCTCTTGAAGGATTTTTGACAAGAAAGCCAGCATCTATGGAACAAGGCGACGTTCTTGCCAGAATACCTGCCCGTGGTAGTACGCCAAGGGATAAGTTACGGGCTCGCATGTTAGCAAGGAGCAAGTTTGCAGCCATCGATTCAGCCAAGGTGAAAAGAGATTTTTTTGAAAAATCCGCGAAATGCACGGAGCAGGTGCAGGCTTATGGTATAGTGACAAAAAGGAATGCCTTAAAGTACAAAGCTCGTGCGGCGAGCCCTGCTGCTTTGAGCTCTACTGGTATTCTCAAGACTATGGCTCCACAACTGCCTATAAAACCAGTCCATCGATTGGCATTGGACTCCCCTGCTTCATCAGCCTTGAAGGCCAAACGAGTCTCATTTGCAACACCTGAAAAGTTCGAGTTTGTCATGAAAGAAGATCTAGAACAGTTGCCCCTCCAATCAAAAGGCAGCAGCCCGAAGTTGAACGATTCATTTGATCAGCTAGTGCAGAAACGTCGCCATCAGCGGTCGCCGTTCCAAAATGCAAAGAAAATCAGCGGTCCCACCACCCAGAGAAGCCAGCCAGTAACGCCGAATCTTTACAGGAATCAATCGCCAAGGCTGTTACCTCCAAGTGGTTCAAATAACTCTTCCCCAACTTCCGTCTTAGATCTTCCTTCGCCAGAGGACTCCTATTCAGGGAGCCCAAGAATCGCAAACCTTGAGCTTCTTGAAGAGCAGAAAGCGAAGAAGTTAGTGTATGGTGATGATGATGATGATGATGATGTTTCATCGGAGCAATCATCAGTGTTGATGGACTTGTCCGTAGTATAGAACGACAGCAGTACGCATGAAAGATAGTTATCAACGGAGGGATTTGGATACCGGTATCAAGAAGCATGCACAATAAAACAACATCGATAGATCATGGTCGATACTCTCCCGCAGTCGTGTGCGGGAAGACAAAGAAATGCAATATTAGCATTCGACGAAGATGTGCCTCGGTGATTTCGATAGCTAGAATCGCCGTAGCATCACAATTTTGGCAGCCTACAGCGGGCTGTAGTCCTATAACAGGAGAGTTTTAATAGTATTATAAAACTCTTTTACTCAAATTTTCTTTGCAAGCTGTACAATGCCATCTGTAGCATGCTCGATTTGCTCGTCATCAATCCCCATATGAGTCACAAGCCGAAACAGTTCACCCCCCTTGCTATAGCCTGCTGTCAGCAGAGTATGAAATTCACTTTCTAGCTTCATTTGAAACTCCTGCTTTGAGATATCAGTGTCCGCTGGAAGCCCAAAATAAACAATGTTTGTGTCTACTTGTCCATTCCGCGGTAGGAAAAATCCAGCGTTTTGCAATTCTGAAGCAATCATCTTTGCCCTCCTGTGATCGTCTTCAAGACGATCAATGTTGTGCTGTGCGGCGTACAAACACATGGAGGCAATGACACCAGCTTGTCGCATTCCTCCTCCCAACCGTTTGCGAGCTCGCTTGGCCAGGCGTATGAATTCCGAGTCTCCCACCAAGACACTGCCAACTGGCGCCCCCAATCCTTTGGAGAAGCAAATGGATATGCTGTCAATGTCCTGACATAGTTCCTTTGCTGATACGTCTTGAGCTATTGCAGCATTGAATATTCTAGCACCGTCAACGTGTGACTTGATTTGATGTTCTTTTGCAAGTTTTCCCATTGCTGACATGTAGGACGGAGGTAGTGCTACGCCCCCGAGCATGTTCTGGGTATTCTCCAAACAGAGCAAAGTTGTTTTCGCACAGTGATCATCTGCGTCTGGAAATATATTGTCTATGATATCGTTGGGATCCATTCGGGCGTCTTCGTCTTCAATGATCTGTCTCGTATGGACACCACCCAGGTTAGCGGCTCCGCCACCTTCCCACAAAGCAATGTGCGAAGTAGAACCGATGACTATATCGGACGCCCGCGTGTTACAGTGAGACAAGATGGCTGCAAGATTCGCCATTGTTCCCGTTGGAACAAACAGCGCCGCTTCCTTTCCGGTCAAATCCGCCATGTATTCCTGCAACTCCAGGACTGTCTTGTCCTCCCCCATTACATCGTCACCGAGACTTGCTTCCATGGCAGTCCGCAGCATGTCAGCCGTTGGAAGCGTCACTGTGTCACTTCGCAAATCAATTGACATACTTCGGGCGCATATCGACCTCTTAGTGGCATCCAGCTTATGAATGAGCCTTCGGCAAACAGGAGAGCACCTGACCATCAGTCATTCATTGTGGATCTTTTTGGAATTGACCCAAGTTTTAGTCGACGGAATCAATCAGAGCGACCCGAAGTGACGTCACAAATGTCACATCCATCACTTCCAAGCAATCGAAGAATTCAAAACCGAAGCCAGACGCGACAGAATTCATTGAAAGTGCAAAACAATACGATACTCACGATACCTGATACGATATGAGATACCGGTACTGTGCCATAAAAGTGGTGCAGAGGTTCGCAAAACATCACAGCAATGAATCCATCACGCAAACTCCTCCGAAAAGACTCCAATCTCTTTGTCAAGAAGCCATTACCTCCAGACGAAGATTTCGACAGCGCTAGCGAAACGACAAGCATCCGCAACAAAGTGCCGACGAATGGACGAAACTCGACATCTTCTCAAACGTACGAAACGTTTGACTGCGATTCCTCCGTCACCTCTTCCAAATCACTAGAACGGCACATGTCCCTCACAGATCTAGTACTAGTGGGAATTGGTTCTACAATCGGCTCTGGGTTATTTGTACTCTGTGGCTTGGTGGCAAATCAATATGCTGGACCAGCTTCCATTCTGAGTTGGGTCATTAGTGGAATCGCCGCCTTGGTCAGCGGAACGTGTTATGCTGAACTGTCTTCCAGGATACCGCTTTCTGGTTCTGCCTATGCTTACACATTTGTTGCCATGGGAGAGTTGCCGGCAGTGATTGCCGCTGCCTGTTTGTCCATTGAATATGTTGCAGCCGCGTCTGCAGTCGCGCGGAGTTGGGGTGACAAATTGCAACAGTGGCTTGTGGATGAAGTTGGAAGCGAAAACTTCTTCATCAAGCTATTGGACATTGACAATTCGTTCAGTCCTCTCGCGTTCCTAGTCTCTTCCGTCTCGGTGATTCTACTCATGAATGGCATTGAAGGAAGCAAAAGTGTGACCAACTTTTTCACAAAGCTGAAAGTTTGCGTCGTTATGTTTATGATTATTGTTGGGTTGTCCTTGATACGACCAGCCAACTTTACGCCGTTCATACCTGAATCCTTTGGTGCTACCGGAATCTTTCGCGGAGCGACGGCTACCTTTTTTGGCTATTTGGGATATGACGAGATTGCTTGCCTTGGAGGTGAAGCGGAGAATCCCAAGAAGAATCTCCCAAAGGCCATTTTCCTCACGCTTGGATCGATCACTTCGTTGTACATTCTAGCCACGATAGCACTGGTTGGAATGCTCCCTTACGATGAGATTAGTGCTGTCAGTGGATTTCCAGAAGCTTTCCGTTCCCGAGGATCCGCGAATGCTGCAGAGATTGCGGCATTGGGAGAAATTATTTGCTTGCCCATTGTGGTACTCATTACAGTCATGGCACAACCTCGACTCCAATACGCTTTGGCAAAAGATGGACTATTGCCACCAATCTTTAGCGAGATTGATGAAAAGGGCAACCTGACGAAAGGAACACTGATTTGCGGCATTGTTATGGTATTGATCGCAACCTTTATTCCATTCACACATTTGAATGATATGATCTCATGTGCTGTGCTGACAGCGTTGTCACTCACCGACACATCGCTCATCCTTCTTTGGTATCCCAGTCCAAAAGATCAGCCTGCACTTTCAGAATCGGTTATGACCACCTTCCATGCTTCTGCCCTCCTGACCGGAATTGCGCTGTCTCATTTTGCAGCTTCTCTAAATGGAAAGATATTCGGGGCCATCTTCTTCCTTTCAATGATCGTGTGCATGGTCATTCTAGTATGGCGATGTCCAAGAGTGCAAACATTTGGCATTCGGCATCCTCCCAGTCCAGCTACAGATCAAAGCGAATACTTTGTCACGCCATTCATGCCCATGCTACCTTGTTTCGGAATCTTTGTGAACTGGTATCTCATCAGCCAGCTGGAGCTAGCGGGGATCATGCTTCATCTTGGATTCTTGGCTCTGGCGGTATTCTACTATATATTTTATGCATTAGAACACAGCGTTGGCAATAATGGAGGATGGGTAGAGCGCGCTCGAGTTGAAAGCATCGCGTCATTTGGAGCCATAAGTCAGGAGGAAACAGAGCACTTTCAACACCTTTCATGAAGTGCGCGACACCACGAGACTAGAGATATATAAATACATAATGATATAGACTTTTCAAGAAATTCAAGAGTCTGACCCCTCGTCGTCGGATGTTTGTCCCGTCTGCTTGAGCAGAATATCCAACGCCCCTCTCCCCGCTCCAATGGAGGTCGCCACAGAAACCGAGTCGGCATCATCCTCTTGTTGAGCTGAACTTTGGGTTAGCAGCATGAGTGAGTTGAGGGCTCCTTGACCCTGCCCCATGCTACTTGCAGCAAGCGAAGCCAATTCACTAGTATCTTCGCTAGTATCTTCGCTCGAAACTTTCTTTTCTCCCGAATGTGCGAGGAGAGTACTAAGGGCTCCTCGTCCGGCTCCAACTGAACTTGCCGATGACCCTCCATCCGACGGACTACGAAGAGACCCATGCTTAGTGTCCCTGGCTTGGCGAAGTAAATCTCCAAGTGCGTTTTGCCCATGCCCAATGGAGCTCGCCATTGAGAGTTCGTCACGTTCGGTGGTACTTTCCTTTGATACGCGGACCCGTTTGGATTTCCTAGTCTGGGATCCTCGTGCACCTTTGGAATTGCGCCCGGCGTTAGCTCTTTTGGCGCTCGCGCTGTCTCTATCCCTCGGCTGTGCTGTACCAAGTAGAGTGGCCAGTGCGTTTTGTCCTCCACCAACCGACGTAGAAACAGACACTGTATCTGCCGAGTCTTGTAATTTCATTACTGCTTTGACAGCAGTGGGTGTAGACCTTTTGGAGAGTGAATGTCTTTTCTTCGCACGCGCTGGCTTCCGAGATTGTGTTTGACTCTTCTTGACTTGATTGAGAAGGCTAGAGAGAGCTTGCTTCCCAGCGGCAGAAGTGGCCACAGAAGCATCGTCGAACTTGTCGTCGTCATCTTCATAGTCAGACAACGACAGATTTGATACATCTGAGTCGTCCCCGTCAGACTCGACTTCATCATTCATAAGAGCATTATCAGCAGTCAGGAATTGCATAGCCGAGTTATTTCTTTGCACTTCGTTGGTGTTATTGGCAGCCCCCACCCTACTTGGAACCCCCTTACGTATATTTGCCTTCGAAAGAAGGGCCTGGAGAGCATTTCTACCTCCGCCTGTTGCAACAGAGATGCCCCCAAATCCGACAGAAGATACATCGTCTGTAGAATCACCACCAATAAGTGCTGTTGTCTCCAAGAAGGGTAACTGGCGCTCAAATAAGGCTCCCAAAGCTCTGTGCAGGTAATTTTTTGTCTCATCCTGAAGTCCGGGAGGAATGACCGACTTAAACGACGGGAGTGTGGCATCAGCATTTTTGTTTCCTGTAGCGTGTTTTTCGCCTGCAACAAAGACGCGACTGTTCGTCTCATCAGACTCCTTACTGTTATTTCTAGACGGATGCATGTCATTCCTAGAAGCTTCTTGAGTATCTTGATGGTCAAAGCCGCCAGTCCCAAACAGTCTAGCCTCGACTTGAGACAAAGGATCATTTCTTGTCGAAGCAAAGAAATCTTCAAGCGACTTCCTAACCTTGGTAGCTGTGTGTGTTCTTCCTGCTGGTACTTGGATTTCTCTGACCCTATGCTGATATGCCTGTAGTGCCTTTTTCAGCACTGCAGAGAGAGGCTCGGGTGAAGAAGTTGTCGTCTCAATCGGGTCTGAAGCGTTCTTTGTCGATTCCGTTGAAACGTAGTCACTATGGCCAGCTAGCCCTTCTAACCCAACTGGCCCCGTGTAGTCGCAATAATCCCATCTCGTGACAAGCAAATTCATAATGTGGATTGTGTCTTTCGCAATAGCGCAGTTACATTTGAACGTGTCATGAGCATGTAAAGGATCGTCACTGCTCTGATAGTGTGATCTGTGTCCAAAAAGTCGCTTCCCACAGGCATCAATCCGAGCCAAGCATAGATGCCTTAGTTGCAGAAGAAAAGAGTAATGCCCGTGGTCGATTCGAATGTTCTGTCGAAAAACACGTCTGTACAATGCTTTATAGTTTTCATCCCCTTGTAGTCCCATCGACAGCAGCTCAAAGGGTGACTGCATCTCTCGGGGTAGAGGGTTTGTTTCGTAAAGGGCATAGAGGCAGAACAAACTAAATCCAGAATTCTCCAAAGATATCTCTGCTCCATTCGTTGCCGAGAAGGCCTTCCTGAAAACTTGCAAACAAGCTGCATAAATCAGCTGCGAATATGCTTCTTTGTCGCAGGAGCTCTTTGGCAAGAGAAGATGTAGCATTGCAACTTTGGAGTGGGCGAAGAGCTCTCGAAAGATTAGAAACGCAAAGCCTTCTTCATCATGCTGATTTTCACGCTGTTTTTTGGCAAGCAATTGGTTGACATACTTCGCTTGGAGCAGCAAAATATCCTCTTCGATGGCAACCTGAACAGGTCCACCTCTTGCAGCAACTGCCTTTTCTTCAGCAGCACTTCTCTTAATATGCTCATTTTGCTTTCCGTAGACAGGTACTCTCAGGTGATAGGGCAGCATCTACAACCGTGACTCATCAACATCCCGTTGCAATTCAATTCCTCCTACTGTAGCATCTTCTTTCATGGCTCGGTTTTGTGTTGCAGCTTTAAGTCTCTTAGGGACTGAACAAGTACCACACAAATCGAATGCAATCATCTTGATGAAGCAATAGTTCGAAGGAGTGAAACATCGTTAGTGTAGTGACTGTATGATTGACAATGATTAGTTCTTATTATCAGCATTGATCCGTATAGCATCATTGTTTTTGCGTCGCTTTGGTGCGTTTCTATTATTGTATTCGAAAATTCTCCAGTTTCGCAGGTATTCAAAATGTAACATCTGGGATTCATTGGTTTCCACTTGGTCTGTTCCGAGTCTCCAGTAACCAAGAGTACTTCGGAAATTACCATCCATCATCGGCTTCTTCTTCAATTCTCTTCTTCTCTTCCTCAGACAATTCTAGCTCTTCATCAGATGTACCTCCAGAAGCCTTCAAAGCAGCCTCCAATTGACTAGCAAGGGAACCAACATCATCAACAGAACTAACTTCAACATCTTCCATGAACATTCCAGACAATTGTGTCGCCATTGAATCGGAGAGACCACTTCCGCGTTCCCGCCCCCGTTCTCCTTGTTTTTCTGTGAAGGCAACAAGACCGATTCCGGCTCCCAGACCAAAAAGAGCGATCCCAGCTCCTTGAAGGACGGCGGCTGCAGTTACAGATGAAAATGAGATAAAGTGAGTAATCTCTATTGCAGAGAGACGCTGCAGGGTGACCGATTTTTGACGTACTATCGACCATTTGAAGTGATGACGATGACTTGGGGGCAACAATTCCGTTTGATGAAGGAGTGAAGCTGCTGGTAAAGCAAGATGCCTCTTTCAGAGTAATGCAGGCAAAAAAGACAGCGGCGATTTTCATTTTCAAAGATGGAAGGATAGGATTTTGTGGATATTCAATCTGATTGACTTTTCAGTTTTCAGTATCTGCCGTGTGATCGACGTGTCTTGACGATGATTGATATCTGTATCGTGACTTGGCAACTTGCGTCACTCCAGTAGTCAAACGGGTCAAAGAAGAGGTACTAAACTAAGTTTTGTGTGGTTTGGTTTGGTGACATCAGGTTTTTTAAAAGCTACTTTCGATTCTTCTTTCGCTTCTTCGAACGCGGTGGAGTGCCTTCGGCTGATTCGACTGGCTCATCAACCTTCCGCTTCGTCGATAGTGCGCCAAATTCTTGATCCAAGAGCTCTATTATGAGCTCTCTTTGATGATCGTAGTCAGTTTGGACACGAATGCTGACCCGAACCTTGTCAAATACTTGGATCGAAGTTTTTCCATCATAGATCATCTTGTGTTCCTCTGGAACCCGGACAAGCTTTGGATCGTCGACATCAACTGGCAGACTGACCCTGCCTTCGATTCCAAACCGTGGAACGATTACAGTGAACGAAGGGGTGCTCTGTTCTGCGGTTTCGACATCCAAAACATATGCATCTTCTTCGCTTGTATTTTTTCCAGCGAAGAATATCAAGGTATGCAGTTGGACACTTGCTCTGCCAGCAAGCTGGGCCGACCGGTGCCTTCGATTCATATTTGCGGACAAATCATGCAAGTACGATTTGGATGAAAGGTGGACTGGAAGAGGTGCAACATTTATCGCCGCCGCAAGCAAACGGTGAACACAAACATCTGCATATCGTCGAATTGGTGAGGTAAAGTGCGTGTAGACAGGTGCTGCCAGACCATAGTGACTCCACTCCGTTGGTCGGTATTCACCAGAGCAGAAATACTGGGCTGGTGACATGCACCTGGTAGATAAGATCCGAAGGAGTTTGTTGAAGTAGGGTTCTGACTCGATCGTCGCCGCATCAAGGGAATCAGCGAGTCTTTTGGAATCCTCGATATCAATTTCAAAACCTCGACACTTTGCTTTGCTGATTAAACTCTCGAACATGGAACGATTTGGCGAAGGGTGTCGTCGCAAGACCGAAAGTGTGGGATAATGGCGAAGGATCTTCTTGGACACAGTCACATTTGCCAAAAGCATAAACTCTTCGACCAAGGCATTTGCTTCTAACAGAGCATAAGCCTGGACATCTGTAGGATTCAGCGATTCACTATCCAAGACGAACTTGACCTCCGGAGATGCCAAAGTGAGCGCTCCGGCATCCAACCTTTTCTTGCGGAAGAGTCTTGCCAGTGAGGCAAGGCCTTTCACAGCGCTCACTCGGGGATCATCTTCTTTCTTGTTGTTAGGTTGATCAATATACGTTTGTGCTTCTTGATATGTCAGCGCTGCGATGGAATGAATTATTGATTTCTTGAAGTCCACATTGATGATCTCTGCATCTTGAGTGACTTCCCAAAGGACAGAAAATGCATATCTGTCAACATTGCCCTTTAGACTGCACAGATCAGTGGTAAGGAGCGCTGGCAGCATATCTAGACGCTTGTTGACAAGGTAGGTTGATGTGGAGCGATTTGCTGCTTCTAAATCAATTGCGCTTCCTGCCTTTACGTAGTGTGTCACATCTGCAATGTGCACCCCCACTTGAAAGTTTCCATTTGGAAGTGTTATACAATGGAGAGCGTCGTCAATATCTTTGCACCCAGGAGGATCGATAGAGAGCACTGGTAGTTTCCTAAGATCCATCCTGTCAGGCCCATATTCAATTTTGTAGTCGCTTGGTGGTAGGCAAGCAAGAACTGCTGCTGAAAAGGGTTCATGTGCAATTCTATGCTCTTGAAGCAGAACTTCAGTCTCAACATCCTTCGACCCGGCAGGTCCCAGTAGTTTCACATAGTGGCCCAATGGGTATGGTGAATTCGCTGGCCAAGAATCCATGGAAACTATAATGCGTTGTCTCAAAAATCTGTCGCGTTGTGTCGTGCGGACCAAGATTGGAGGAATCTTCTTGTCGACTGGGAAGAAAACGCAAGTTACAGTTCCATCAGCATGTTCACGCTCGTGCTTTGATGCAATAGCCCCCCGCTCTTCCAGACCTGGCGAAGTACTCTTTTCGGCTCCTGGTGCAGGTTTTTCAAAAATAGAGCCGCTAATATTGGTGAAGTTCCTCCGCAAGATACCTACAATTTTCCCAGTCGGTCTCATGCTTTCCGCAATGTCATCAATCATCACAGTGTCAGAAACGTTGCTAATTTCACTCTGGGATGGCTCTGCCGTCTCTGATGCAATCTGGGCTTTTGGATTTTTCTCTTTGGGAGGTTTAGATGCCGCATCCGAGGCCTTGATCCACTTGTCGAGGGGATGCAATCCAATTGCAACGACATCCCCATCCACCGCTCGATTACGATCAACCGACCCTTGGATCGTTACTGCCACCCTATCCTCTCCTTTCCGAATTGTCACCCATGCCGAGTCAAGATCTCTGGACCGCAAAACGCCTCTGTAGAATCTGGCTGTTTTGATTCCAAGAGAGAGGTCTGATTGACCCAGATGGGCAGGGAAGTATTGCTGGTTGGATTCTTCGTCCATTCTGCTATCGGGTGCTCCATATTGGGCTACCAAGTCGCTCAATGATACAGTAGGGTTGGATTTTTCCAGTTCTTTGACCCAGCTTTTCAGGGACTTGGCCTCATATCTCTCCCCTTGTGCAAGCTTTCTTGACGCAGCATCGTCCGTCAAAAGTACTACCCGATAGTCTGTCTCCTGAAGATTCTGGGCATACAGCGCTGCTACATTTCGTATCCGTGCATCGTTCTCGTCGTTGATGGTATCGCAGTCCTCTTTTTCAACATGGGCAGTCTGTGAATGGTGCATGTCTGGAAAGAAGACGCAACAACGTTCCTTCTTATCCCCAACTTCTTTTAGAAGTTCTACAGCCCGATCATATGCGACCATTCTATTCTTTCGACATTCTATCAGTGCAGTCTGAGGAAATACCAAGTTTGGCATGATGGATTGACTTTGTTCGAGGACATCCAAATTGTGCAGAAGAACATTGGTATCGCAAATGACGACACTCTTTGGTTTGCAGGGCTTCAATAGCGTCAAAAGATGGCTGACATCACTAATCACTTTAGGCTTTCCCATTGCTGCTTCTTTCACGCGTAGATTCTTGGTACCCTCGTCCACAAAGTACGATCCCAGGCCAAGATCATCCCGAAGATATCTTTCGCTCACGGTTTTGATGATCTTTCCCTTTTTGCGAGTCTGCCGAAAGAAGGATGGGCGAAGATATAGTGAAGGTGCTGTCATAATTTCCCCTACATTATGGTCTCCACTGTTTTCCTCGTCTTCCATATCTGACATGATTGCTGTTGTGCGACTACTCAAGTAGAGCAACTTTCTATGTTCGGTTGGAAAAATACGATGGTTTCCATTTTGTTTGTTTGATTGGATTGCAAACAGTCGGAAGCATGGCAAGACTATATTTGAGTCGGATGTATCGCAACGTGGAACTATTTTCGCAACAACAACGAAACTAAACTCTGACAACCCATATTGTATCAAAATGAAAGCAACTATATCAAAGACGCTGTATTCAATTGTTCTGCTTCTTGCTTTGTTGGCATCGACCACGAGAGCAGAAGAGAGTTCCTTTAAGAACACATATGATTATTTGAAGAAAAAGTATGATGACCTGCCCGAGAATGGAAAACTCGCCACTGGCGCCGTGGCCGGATATGGCGTGTCAAGAGTGGCCATCAAGTCTGCCGTCACAGTCGTCAAGGTCGCTGGAGCTGCATTTGTGGCAACTGAAGCCTTGAATGCGGCTGGAGTTTTGGACGAGATCAAGATTCCAGACCATTTTTCATCTGAAAAAGAAAACCTGAAGCGACGAGCTCTCACCGCGGCCAATGACTTCCGAAATGGCGTTCGAGAAAAACTAAAGCCTGAAACGCTAAGACGGTTTATGGAGACTGATAGAATGGCATCAATTGGCTTTGCATCTGGTGCCTTCCTTGGTTTCGTCCTTTAACATAATGCACCAATACAACATAACATAATGCCCATATGCTAATTATACTCCCCACACCTCGGTGCCTCCCATTGGCTGCACAATATCAAATGTGCTTGTTAGATTCCATTCTTGATCTTCCTCTCCCAAGCGCTGATTGGAATTCAAAGATGCACGACTTTTTGAAGCCGAAGTGCTGGTTGCTCTAGGGTGATCACTTTGAAACATGCGTCGGTTTGTTGGAGGTGGCTTTCTCCTGGCAACGCTGCCAATACGTTCCAAATCACTTCTTCCCTGTTCTAATAGGGTAGCAATCTCCTTGACTTCGTTCCCCAGTTTGTGTGTCCGTTGGGCTTCCAAATCTTTCATCGTATCGTCTACAAAGGAAGAATACTTTTTGGCGCATTCTTGACAACAAATGAGACCACCTGGGCCTCCAGAAGGACAGATCTTGTCATAGGAATCGCCTTCTTTCCAAACTTCAACGGGTGTCCAAGTGATCTCTTCAGAGAAAACCTTGATCTCCTTTTGGATCTTGACCACTTCTTCATCCGCCTCTTCATGGATCTTCTTGACCAGCTCCTTTACTGGGACCTGTTGGTGCACAAGAAAGGAATGTAAGAATCTTGTGGACAATGGTGATTTCCATACTAAGCCAATAGTCTCTAGGCGTTTTAAAGGAATCCTACCTTGTCAGATGTGGCGTCAATTGCAGCCTGCAGTTTCTTTTGGGCTTGTGCCGCAGCATGTCGATCATTTGCAAGCTTTGTGCGACGCACTCGCTCGCGAAGATACTTGATTTCCTTTTTCTTTTTATCGTATTCTTCTTCCGTCATTCCAAGTCTCTGAAATCAAAATGTTGGTTCGAAAACGCCAATGAATGTGAGTTTTGAAAGTGTTCCGCAAAGAGTAGTACAAATGACATTCAAAGACGACAACGTACCCTCAACTTTTCCAATTTGATAGCTCGGTTGCGAGCCTGGACTCCGGCTTTGATCTTTGCTCTATCAGCTGAGGATCTATTTTTCCCCTTGTTCCATGGAGTGTTCCCTCGATTGGCCATAGAAATCTTTTCTTTACTCTTGTTGGTGTGAGCATATCCACCCGCTGTGGTCTTGCGCTCATGACTTGGTAGCAGATCAATTTCTGGGTCCTCGTAGTGTATTTTCCGTCTCAATTTCTTTGGCCTTCTTTTTTGCTTTGTATCACCAGTAGTCTCCTCGCCATTCTCGTCGGCATCTGGCTGCCCCCCCTTGTGATTTTCCTCTCCTTCAGGATTATTGGAGTCGTCATCAGCGTCGTCAACTCCAAGTAGTTCCTCCTCTGGGCTATCATCTCCCTCCGGATTATATTCATCATCATCATCATCCTCATCGTCTTTTGATTTCCGTTTTGGCATTGTGTATCATGCTGTTCCCAAGTCTGTCAATGAAAAGCAACCACACGAAGCGAAGGAATTTCAAATAGCAGGTTTGGTGTTGTGATGGTGGTTTATTTTGGGCGGGGGTGAAACTGACTACAGTAGTTTTGGGGGAATGTTCAGTCATGAGAATCGAACACAGCAAGAACTAAAAAAGAACCACCTTACCGCTCTACTTTTTTTTCGTTTGGCAAGTTTGGTTTGTCCATCGACAAGGCATCTTTGCTTCTGGAAATTATTGAAGAGGAAACACCAATAGCAACAAATCTAATCAATTCAAAATGAGTGTTCAAAAGATCAAGAAGGCTAGCGGTGTAAGTTGGATGTAGCGCAGCAGCAATGGATATGGAATTTTACGACGCAACAATGAATATTTTTCAATCATTGACGATGAAATTAGTTTCCAATGGATGGCCATTTCTCACTGTTATGCTTTTTGTTAATTCAATAGGAACCCGATGAATTCGAGAAGTCTGTTGCCAACGAGCTTCTCAACCTTGAGATGACCTCCACAGAGTTGAAGGCTTCTCTTCGCACCATCTACATCACAGCCGCCAAGGAGGTTGACTGTGGAGATGGACGCAAGGCCATCATCCTGTACGTCCCATTCAAACTGTTGAAATCCGTCAACAAGATCCACCAAAGACTTGTCCGTGAATTGGAAAAGAAATTCTCTGGACGTCACGTCTTGATTGTTGGACAACGTACCATCTTGGGCAAGTCTTTCAACCGTAACCAAAAAACCAGTGGACCCCGCCCACGATCCCGCACATTGACTGCCGTCCAAGACGCCATCTTGGAGGACATCTGCTATCCTACTGAGATCGTTGGAAAGCGCACCCGAGTAAAGCTTGACGGAAAGAGAATTATGAAGGTGTACCTTGACTCCAAGGACCAAGCAAATGTTGAGGGACGCACTGATACTTTTGCTGCTGTCTACGGAAAGCTCACAAACAAGCAAGTTACTTTCGAATTCCAGTAAACACAAAGAAATAGAAAAGAAAAGTTTAAGTCAACCGGAAGAAATGGTGGAGAGCCTTTTGGCTCGGACAAGTGGAATGGAGAGCGTGGAAAATTCATGTTTAGCTATGCGATGGATTTGTTGTTGATTATCTTCTAGTTTGTAGCCCCACGATCTTACTCTGTTTACCACAGCATTTTAGTAGCTCGAACCTGGTACTCTAGCAACTGGCAATGGAATATAGTGTAGCGACTGTACCTCGTATACCGTATGCTGGAACAGGTACTGGTAGATACTGTCTCCATTGCAATGGAAGTCAAAAACGACTAAGGTATTCCCCAAGAAATTGGAAAAGATCTCTTCACCCTTCATATTTCCAACCATGATTGGAATATCACACCAAAGATGTCATGTCTTAGCAAAACGGTACATCTCTTCGACCCCCCCTCGATTGATAAAAGAGCAATACATTGATCAATGGTGAGAAGACTGCAATGTAATCCATAAGAGTTCAACCATATCAAGCAACTTTCTAAAAAATCCCAACTCTTGTTTCAGGTTTGAGTCGATCATGAAAGAAGAATCTTTTTATGACAAGGCTGCCAGCGGAAAGACTCGAAGATATTTTTATAATATTGATTTGAATGGGCGCCTTTTTCTCGGTAGGTTCCTTGTTGAATACAGCCATGTCAATCGAAGCGGCTTCAACTCACTATTTCTCTCAGAACAAACCTTTCCAAAGAATATCGCATCTTCGATCAAAGATCCGAAATTTCTAAACTTTTTCTTTCGCAATGTACGGTATACTGGGCAGCGGGAATCTGGTTTCCTACAGGAGTCGGGAGTGGAAGGGGATTACCCATTCGTTTCGCTATGTGGTTTGGAAGTCAACTACATTCGACCGGCGTGTACACCTATAGTTTTTCACTCATTGGTACCGGTAGACGGTGAGCTTGCATTTGGAGGATCAATGACGCAACCATTTGATTATTCGTATTTAGCCTTATCTAAGAACACTGGAAAGATATATCACCAGTTACGAGTTCCATTAAAAAATGGAAGAGACGCTGAAGACTTTGGTCTCCTACGATCGACCGTCGCGATTGCGCTTTCCGACAATATCGTCCCAGGCAATACAGACGAAGATCCCTGGACGATTACTCGTGAAGATGGGACAGAAGTGCCAATACGGTGGCTTCCAGAATATTCAGAACCGGGAAGTTGGGCAATGCCGGAGGACGAATGATGGAGGAATCAAGGAGGCAGTCCTCACTTCTGCTGATTCGCTGCTAGCAGCCATCAGCCCGTGGAGTCACCTTTCGTGTCTTCGTCTTCCAAAGCCTCTCCGTCGATAGCCTCACCATCGATATCATCCTTGTTGGTCTCGACCCCGTCACCTGGAGCTAGTGGGACTTGGTCATCTTTTCCAAAGCCAGGGAAATATTCAAGAGGTTCACCATCGAGGTCAGAGTCTGTCAATGGCGCTCCATCGAGCTCATCATACTCAGTAGCTTCACTTTGATTGTCATCTTCTTTCCCTTCATCTTCTGCTATTTCACCATCATCGTTCTCGTAGTCCATTGGTTCTCCATCGATGTCGTTTGCATCGATTGGCGACCCATCCATTTCGACTGGTGAATTGCCAAACTTACCACTACGAGTCTTTTCACCATTCGTTTGAGGAGACACTTTGTCATCTGAATCTAGTGCATTCAATATTTCATCACTCTTCTTGGCCTTGGCTTTTTTTCGTTTCTTTCGCTTAGCCGCATCGCTCTTTGCGTCCTCACTGAGCATTGTCCAACCTCCTTGTGGAGCAGTGGTAATTACTTCAACAGGCTCTGGTTTGGTTTCATCTTCAACTTCTGGTTCATCAGCTTTCTCTACAATCTCCACGACTTCCTTCTTGATTTCTTGCCCTTCGAATCTTGCTTCTAGTTCATCCATAAAGGTAGGATTGTAGACACTCCATTCGGTCCATGCACCAAGCACCGATTTGACTGCCATTCGAAGTTTGTTCATTGTCATTCTTCCATCGCCACTATTGTAGCGTCCAAGACTTGTGAACACTTCTGCAGCCATTTTTTCAATGGCATCACGATACATGAAAGCATTTCTCACTCCCGGTTGTTGGGAGTTGAACAAGATATCCGATAGCAGATAGAGTCGAGCTGTCTTGGCGTCGATTGAAAGCCTAGGTGCTTCTTCAACCAAAGAGTCCCTCAGCATCTCCGCGATTTCCCGCGCCGAAGCACTTTTCTCGAAACAAAATGCCATTGCTTCGCAGATTGTATTCCTTGAAACAGTCAATTGCTTTCGAATCAAAGTATCAAAACGTTCGAGTTCACTTTTGCTCAATACGGCTCGGCCTTCCACCGCTCCAGCACGATCACCCTTTCTTCCACCTCCTCTAGCGCGTTCGATTTGTCGTCCAGTCATAAAGGCCCCGTCATTCGAGTCATCTTTTTGATCTTTTTGCTTCGAGGCATCCGCTGGTTTCTTGGAAATTGGTGGTGGAATCCACGTCCGACCATGAGGCTCGAACATTTGAAAGGGTTTCGTTCTCCATTCTGAATAGCTGTCACCATGAGCAAAGGAGTAGACCCTCCATCGGTAAAATAGATGCTCTCGCCTTTGCTCTGGCCTGGAACCGTTGAACGTTAGGAATCGAAAGGCTGGGTTTGCAAATTCCTTGTCCTTCAATCGACTTTCAGCTTTGGATCCATTATCAGCCACAAACTTTGCAACGCGACTAATGAAATGAAATCTTTCCAAACCAACAGGGAGTTCCACTCGTATATGTTCTGAAAAACTGCCCGAGTGGTCGGATATTTTGACGCTCTTTCCCCATCGCAACATAATGAGGCGTCCTACATTGAAGGGGTCAGCCTCATTGCACTCCTCCATTGCCGCTTCCGCATCCGCCCGATTCATGAAGCACACGAATCCTTTTATTGATATAGGCGAATAGCCGCGGTGGTATTTCGAAAATGTGAAGAATCTATCGTGAGCTTGCATGAATGACAAAAAAAGAAAAATTGCCACTGGCATCTGGCAAATTTCATTTGTGCACCCTTTTTCTTCTGTACCTACCTGTCAGTCGATTTCGACTCCTTTCCGCCAAGGTCCTCGGCCACATGATCTTCATGGAATATACTTCACCTGACAAAAGGGATTAGATCACAATCGATACAACGGAGAATACCAAGTCACCATTCGTGCACTCATCCCAGAGAAGAATGAAAAATAAATCCAAACAAAGAAACACACAACAGTCCACTGGGCTCACCAAATTTCGAAAATAGACTTCTCACTTCATGTCTAAGGGTCGAAAAAGGCAAACAAACAATTGGAAGTATGAGCATCACCTCCATTGTTTACTACTCGGTCCAATAAGCAATGATAACGTACTCTGTTAACGACGGATCCAGATTTCCAACAAAGATATTGGTTGTCAAGTGCTCCTCTGCAGGGTCTACATAGCTACCCTTCTTTTCTGGAACAAATCGTTGCGATCGTGATTTTTTCTCAATGGGTCGATGAATCTGTTCGGCTGCGAGCTCCTCCAAGAGTGCATCCATCTTGGCCTTGCGCATATCGTTTGGTTTGTGATGCCTCTTCATGGAAGACGTCACTGACCCTGGAAGTACCATTGCATTGGTAGAAGTAGCAACCGATTTAACACTTTCTTTCGGCTTTTCAATACTCGAAATCTTTGGAGCAGGATCGTGGTTGTGATGGTTCGATGATGATTCGATGGAAGGCTTCGATCGTTTTGCGCCGCGTTTCTTTGACAGAGCTGCAAATGCATCTTCTTCATCAGAAGAAGAATCTTCTTCCTTTGGCTCTTGCCCTCGTCGTCGAATCATTTTCTTTCTTCAGCCGCAACAAGAGGGTCGTCAAACATGTGCAAATGAAAACTTGTTGTTGTAATGTAAAAGCTGTCGAATGGGTCAACTTGTTGGTCCTATGAGTCGTAGAGTTCTTTTGATGAAGTCAGTATCAAGAGTGATGAAAAAGTCAATCAAAACTGGAGAACATTACTCGAATCGTACTTCACAAAGGCATTTGTTGTAATGTCCATGGAAATTGACAATAATGGGATAGCCAATGCGGGTTGGTCGCCCTGGAATCCCGAGAATGAAGAAAGCCTGTGCCAAAGGTTGCTAAAAGAAGCGATGGACCACCGAAAATTTGACATCAATATTGGATTGTATCTTGTTCATGGTTGTTGGAACCAGCAAATTGCAAGGCAAAAAGATACGACCGTGCAAGCTCTGCTTGGAAAGTTGGCATCACCATCAATACCCAAGAACAGCGAGTACATAAAAGGGAGACTGGAGATAGAGTTTGAAGCAGAAGGAGACATCGAAGCTTGCTTGGACTCCAAGCTTCCTTGTCCTCCTCAAGATCTTCCAGCAGTGCTATTTTATATTCACAAAACGTCCATGAAGGCCCCGGTTTTCCAATATCTATCTTCCTTGAGCGCAAAACAGATAGGGAGCTATTTCAAAGGCGGGTCACTAGACTTTCTTCATGCTGTCCATCAGGAATTGAACGAAAATCTTCAAAAGTACGGAGTGCCTCCTACTATCCCTCGTCCTTTGTCATCTGATAACGCGGACGGCTCTGGTGCGCTTCGACTTTTCATTGCGGGTGATCGCATGTCAGTCGGAAAGACTAGTGTTTGTTTGGGTATCTTGGGCAACCTAGTGGCCTTGGGATATCCAGTCGAATCGCTGGCGTACATCAAGCCTGCCACTCAAAATGAATCGCCTCAGCTGGTCCAAAAGTATTGCGAACGCATGGGTATTGACTGTGTTCCCATTGGACCCATTGTTTACTATCGCGGTTTTACGCGGGCCTTTCTCGCTGGAGAGACAGAATCCTCCGCCGAACTCTTGGCCAAGGTAGAAGTGAAAGTAGATGAGGTGGCGAAAGGAAAGAAGATTGTGATTGTGGATGGAGTTGGCTTTCCTGCAGTGGGAAGTATTTGTGGGACCGACAATGCTTCTGTCGCAAGAGCGTCTGGTCCTCTCGATCCATTGTCGGGCAAGCGAATACCAGCACCAGCTTTGGTCGTTGGTGGAAGTGGTGTTGGTGGGGCAGTTGACGCCTACAATCTGAATGCAACCTATTTAGAAGGAGCGAAAGTCCCAGTCATTGGAGCCTTGTTCAATAAACTCAACTTGGAAGGATTTTATTCCTTGGAGAACTGCAAACAGCAAATCTCGTTGTATTTTGCAACGAATGGCCATCAACAGAGACATGGTAGAAAAGCATTTGGCTTTGTACCCCTTCATGACTCATTAGCAACGTCGAATCCTCTGGAGCACGTAGACGAATACATTAAGGTGTTTGGAGAGCACGCTGATATAAGTGGGATCATTCAAGCCGCGCAAGCAAAAGTCAACGAATACTTCACCACGGATGCTTCGAGCAGGGTTGCGTCAAACGAAGAGTCAAATACGACGCACGCCTCCAAACGTCAAAAGTTGGTAAACGGTCAATCGGCTTCACGGACTCGAGCCGAAATTGAGAAAGCAGCCATATCTGCTGGCGCTGCTCCATCAGCGTGATGCAAAAGAAAATAGGTTCGTATCGACTGTTTGCGATTTCTGGGTACCGTACAGTATGGTCCCGGAGTAATGACGTGCAATATGTGTCCATAGATGCTTTTGCGCTGAAAGTTTGCGATAGCGAGACAAAGTAGAAATGTAACACTAAACTGTGTATCTTAGTAGTAAATCTCAACTATAATGCTTTACTTTATCTGTTCGTTCTCAAATAACGTATTCATACCCGAGGGCTGCTGCTGTGGTTTTTCACTTTGCTGACGTTCCCGAGCGGCTGATAGCTTCTCCTCAATGTCAGCAATAGCCTCATAATTTGATGCATGGTCTGATTGAACAGCACATTTAAACATATCTTCAGCTTTTGAATTCTTTTGATCGACGAACATGTAGCCATTGCATTTGTCAATTTTTGCCAAGACACGCCCGACAGACCCGGCATCAGAAATGTCTAATGGCAAGAACGAAAGCAGCCCAAACTCATCAACGACCTCGGCCAATACTTTGTGTAACTTTTCATGCTTCCGAAAGAAGGGTGTCGTCCTCGTTCTTCTTCTAGCAGCTTGATAGTCTGGGTCGTCAGTATAGTAGTATTCGTCAACGCCTTGGGCAAGGTCGTCTTTTTGTTGAAAGTCACCTCCTTGTTGCAAGAAGGGCAGTAATCGATCAAGTTCATGACAATCCGTAAAATAGTCAAACGAGAAAGGTAATGGGCCATAGTTCGTTAGGAGATCCACTTTACTCAACACGCTAACGGTTGGTAGTTCTAATCGCAACATGGTTGTGGTTCCCAGTAAGGCTGCTGATAAGAAGTTGGCTGGTTCCGTACAGTAGTGGGAATCGATCAATTGGACAGCCACTAGACGTAGGTCCAATGCCTTGACGAGTTTTTCCAGCAATCTAGGAACAGCTTTGCTGTGAGAATACAGCTCCACTTGCCCCGGTAAGTCAAAAAGGAGATATGGATTGTTGTGCACTGCCACTTTCTCTCGAATCATTTCAACCAATTGCTCTACATTCACTTCCAAATACTCCATGCAGTACACCAGTCCCCCGTTTGGACCAAGCCCTAGTTGGTTCATGACAGAAGTTACATTCACCACGCTTTCACAGACATCCAGAAGTGGTTCATAAGGTAGAGCAGTTGCGTCGTTGTCGTCTTCTGCTTTCTCTCCATCATCGCTCTTCTGTTTCTTGCCAGCCAATCTGCTGGGCATTTCATTCGCTGGATCGAGGTTGATGACAAAGGCTTCTCTCCCCAGTAAACGTAGATACTCCTCCATTCCTGTGCAGTAGGTAGTCTTTCCACTTCCCGGTGGACCAGCTACCACTTGGCCATATATTGGAGCCATCTCTTTGGGTCTATAGATTGATGGAAGGTTGAAGAAAATTGTGGATGGAGGATGTTCGGGTCTGATTTGCTTTGGTCAAACCAGTCGATTGGACCACTTGGAACGGATCAATCGCAACGATGATCATTACAGGAGACAGACTAATTGTACCTTGAACCAACAAACTGACAGAGACTTCGTTTCCTTCCAACTCATTTCTATTCTACATTATCCCTGCAAACTATTTCTTTGCCTTTCCCTTCTTGGATCCTTTGGTTTTCTTCTTCGCTGCTTTTCGCTCGCGGGATGAAAAAACCTTTGAAGTTGTCGTCTCTGTGTTTGACTGCTTCGGTCCCTGTTTCGGCGTCGTCTTCAAAGAAGCAAAGACGGAGGCCAAATTTCTTTCGGATTCCGCTGTGCTAGCTATCCACTTTTTGCTTGTGTCGTCACCCTCCAAAGCATCGTAGTCCCAGAGTGCAAGTTCGTGCCTCTGGACTACGAACTGGGACTCCTGTTCACCATCGTCAAACATCTCGAAGCCGAAAAAGCAGGATTGACTAACCAACACTTCATTTGGAGCAAGTGATGGATCCATTGCACTATCTGCAATAACAGTGACGGACATGTCATCAAAGTCTCCTTCTCCAAATATAACAACAGACTCTCCAGACTGCAGTTCATGTGAAATTGGAAGAATTTTAAGGCCACGCTCTTTTAGCAGTTCTCTCTGCCCAAGAACCTCCCGCTGCACCACTCGAAGCTCTGACAGGGTTTCACCAACCAAATCCAAATTGTCCTTTCCTTCTTTCTGGAGTTGCTGATAAACATTTTGCAACCTACCTTCCAAACGTGACAGATGCAACTCATAAGATGCCGCGAGCGACAGCATTGCCGACCGACATTTTCTTGAATCTTTCATGTTTTGCTTCATGGCAAGAGTCTCATTGGCAGCTTTTTCAAGTTGGGTCTCCATCGACAAGGTCAAGGCCTGGATATAGTCGCTTCGGTGATAATCGTGTGCAGTACCTGCATTTATTTCAGTGAATAACTGCGACGCGCGTGAAATAACAGTATCTGGTAGGCGAGGATTGGACCGTGACACAGCTCCTAAAGCATAGGAATCCCCGATCACTCCGTATTGTAGCTCAAAACTCGGTAGCTTATAGCCATTCAGTTCTACACCATGTTTCAGCAGTACCGTTGCACATTGAATTTGATCGCTGTTGTACGAAATTGTCTTCAATCTAGGGGAGTGTGTCGTTGCTACAATCCGCGAGCTTGAGTAACTCAACATATGTTCCATGATTGCTTGTGCAATTACACCGCCAGATTCAGGGTCCGTACCAGTCCCGAATTCATCCAATAGGACCAGCGATAGACAGTTTTGCGGGCCCGAGGCTAACGTTTCAATGATCCTGGCGCACGAGTTCAGTGTTCCTGTCCACGTGGATTCCCCTTCCAGGATGTCTTGCTGATCTCCGATATTCGCCATTACGTTATGAAAATAATCGACTCTCGGTTTCTTACTTGCATCCTCAACTGGGAGGGGAATACCCAGCTTGACCATAATACAAGCAACGCCAAAGGATTTCAATGATTGTGACTTCCCTCCTCCATTTGGCCCACTTAGTATTAGCGCTCTCTTCTCATCGCCATACATGAGTTCAAGGTCGATTGGAACGGCTTCGTCACGAGACTGCGCGCAGTTGCTAGCAGCAAGAAGTGGATGCACAAAACCAGAAACGGAAATACCACCAGTGTCTGATATCTTTGGCATTACTCCCTGATTTGCTTTACCAAATGCCGCTTTTGCAAAAATGATATCAAGTGTTGCGACCTTATCAAGCCCATCGTCAACAATCGCTGCACCAAAAAGTATGGACTGGGCCAACCCTACCCGAATCTGAGATTCCTTAATTTCGATCTCGGACCGCACATCGACGACAGCTTTGTCGAAGTCTTTGCCACCTCGACCTAGCAATTGGCGCTCTTTTTGCTTCAATATTCCAAGCAATGGAAATCGATCTTCGTTCAGCTGAAAAGCGTATGACTGGTTTTCCAAAGTGAGAATTAATTGTTTTCATTTTAGCATCTCTATCAGTATCGTACAACTTACTCTTTTCCCCTTCGGATCCAGTGCCGTTCTCGCGCGCTTTATTTTAACAACATCCAGAATGTCCTGCAAGATCACATCGAGTCCATGTTCTGGATCTATGCTTCTTCCTATTGCCGCCACAGAAGGCATCCAAGTCTCGTATTGACTCAAGCACGCCCAATCGCGCACTTTGACAAGAGTACCAATGACTTGCTCAGCCTGTATTATTGATTCAAGGGTCCATGATTCAGGGTCCAGATCAAGCCATTCGTTATCATCTGTGGTTGGTTTTGACGTATCCATTGGCCCAGAATCTTGTGCATACAAAGGGGGCACAATCAAGTTGTAGTCATTATCATCAAGTGCGAGAGTGGCTTGCTCCACGCTTTCATATGCTTCCCTCGCTTCGGTTGCTGACTGAGCAATTGAAACAAAACTTGAGGCCTTATTTTTGCCATTTCGTCTGAGTCTAGAATTTCTACTGAAACCAAGTGTGGAAGCCCTTTTTTGGCGGGCTGATGTCCCTGTTGAGACTTGATTCAGTGAATTTACTTGTAATGGATTATTTTCGTCATTGACAAGAGAAAGCATTGCGTCATATCCTCTTTTACTCGCAGTATGAAGTGCCACGAGATGAATCACGGGCCCAAGATCCAACGCCTGAACAAGACGAGCAGGAAAAGAAGTTGGGGATGACGAATCAGTTTGGATTTTCGTTTCATCAGCCTCTGCGGTTGACTGCAATCGACTTTGAGTCTCGAATTTGGAGTGATGGCTCGTTTCATGAATGTTGAAACCTCTAAATGACCACCATTTTTTACCATCAATCCTTTGTGTGAATCCTGATATCTGCGGGCCAAGCGATGAAATCAGGCAGAATTGCAGGAAAACCGCAGACAACGAAACTCGAAGTACACTTTTCATTTACTGTCGCATTTCAGTAGAATGGATGTTGAGTTCAGAGTCTGTGCTGATGCATGACGCAGAGCTAAAAAGTACGCACGCCAAGTTGTGCACAATTTCAAATCATTGGGACAAAGAGCAAAGTTCCAGCCGACTATGATGTTGCATTTTTCTTTTGCATACACTCGTCGTTTTTGCTCCACAAGCAACACAAACGATACTCTGGATACTTACTATCTTGCAAGCATTCAGGGTGATGATCCCTCACAGGACCACAGCCCTCTTCCAAAAAATCAAAGAGGAGCAAGTGGAAGTTCGAACAACAATTTCCCACTGTATACCTAGCTCGAAGTTGCAACTGTAGAGATGAAATTGAAGACAGCATGATATCTTCAAGTGACACATTCTTCCCACTCGAGTCCATCGATGCTGGATCTCCGGTTCCCTGATGCAAATCGAAATTATTGTTCACCAACTGAAAAGGGAATGATCTGTTGTTTTCGACGGATTCTTTCAAGAACAGCTCTTGTTCATCATGCACTTGTGGTGATTCAGACGTGACAAGAATTGTTGACTTTGGCTTTTCCAGTTGGAAAACGTTTTGTCCGTTGCTACCTGTTGGAGATCCCAAGAACAGCGACTTGCGATCTTCCCAAGTTCGATCCATTAGAGTCATGTACTGTTCGAACTTCAGGCATTCTGATTCTGTGTTACACTTGTCTGAAGCTCGAATCGGCAAGCCCATGGCCATATTCGGATCGAAACCAGGCTGAAGAGTTTCATTCAAGATTTTCTCTAGCCGTTTCGCATAATAAGGATTCGGTCTCAGCATATAGAATACCAGTGCATGATTTATGTTGGATGATTTGCCGTAGTACGAGTACTGCTTTTCGTCAACTACCACATCATCAAGCGTCCTGTTTGCTGCCTTCGATAGCACTTCCAGGAGTGGATCATTTGGTCGCTGCACTTGAAGTGGGAGGATTATTTGCTCGTCAATAATCCTCTTTATGTTCTGCCGCAAAAGGGGAGGGGTTCGTTGTGGTCTCAGAACTTGGTTCATCACCAAGACCCGCTGTTTTTCCAAGTCGCTGTCAAGCTCCCCTGTACGAAACAGTTTTCGCATATCCCCACGTTGCAATAGTTTTGCGTTTCGAAGCTCCCCTTCGGTTACTGTGCAGGGTGTTGCTGGCATGAAGAAACACTGCATATCCATTCGTTTGCATGAAGAGAGTGGCCAAGGTTCTCGTATGGTCTTTGCACCATTATCTGCATTATTGACAAAGAGCACCGTTCGGTTGGACGCAATACCAGCAATTAGAGCATTCACCGCTCCGAGGCGTATCACGGCACCAAGACCCAGTTTTCCAAGTGAAACGACCAAGAGCTTTGCATTTGGACACTCAAAATCAAATCTGCCGATTTGTTTCGACTCCATCTCCGACTTACAATCTTGGGAATGTTTCAATCGATCTCTTGCTTCGGCAAGGGCAGGCAAGTGCTGGTGGATATGGGTGGCCATATAAATCAGGCGAAACGCCCAAGTTTTGATATCTCTTTCACTTGGGTTCTTGTATGAATCTCTTTCGATTGCATCCAATGCCAACAGCTTCGATTTTGAATGACACAGGGTTTGCTGCAAGAGATTCAAGGAATGTGTATTGCTTTCAAGAAGTAGGTTATTGATGTTCAAGATGCTCTTCGAAACCAAGTCATAGCTCCCTATTATAGAGGAATCATTCATATTCCCGAGGCGTTTGCTGCCCACATCAAGCCATTGTTCCGTGTTGGATGGAAAACAGGAAACGTCGCCAGTCTCGTTTCTAATTGGTAGTGGCTCGCCAGCATTACCAACAGCGCTGAGCTTCTCTTCCATCTTAAGGACTGCTTTGTTTCCTATTTCGGGTTCATCAAAGGTTCGCTCGGTATGACCAAGTTCCGCCGAAATGGCATGGTAGATGCTCCTGTCATGTTGCACGTGGAAGTAGAGAATGAAAGAGAGGGAAGCGAGAGCACTCAAGATAACAGGAAGAAGCAAACGTTCATTCTTTTGCTTGGAAGGGCGGCTACTTGGTAATGGTATACGGTTCACCATCCATGTAGCTTTCCGAGGACAACGAGACCGTTTCTTCTATCGTCATTGTTATGTGAGGTTCAAAAGATCGAAAAAGTGAAACCTTGGGACTTGTTCAGCCCCTTTCACGATTTTTTCGGTAAAATTAGTAGTAAATCTACAGTACGTAGGTTTTAAAAGTCTATCTCAGAGTATCAAATAATGAAGCAGCTTGATTCACGTCTTCAGCTGTAGCATAAAAGGCTAGTTGAGAAACACCGGGTCTCGTCCCCTTTTCCATGGAATAAAGCTCGTCCAGCAACGTAGTTGTTCGAATATTTGGCTGCTCCGGCAAACTACTCTTTCCAGATCTCAGGCGTTGGTAGCTGAGCATGCAATCACTCTTGTCAACAAATAGAGGCAATTGTGGTCCTTTGGAGCCTGCAAAGGCCAATCGATCAGCCACAAAGAGTGGGACATCATTTTCTAGGAGGTTCAACTTGTATTCATTGGCCTGCTCTACAGATGGCTTGGATGGAATCAATCGGTACTTTTTCCCTGGATTTTCGGACAGTTGTGCTTCTGCCTTTTCGATTTCTGGTGGTGGTGGAGCCATTCGCATTCGTCCTCGTTGCAAGATTAGGGGATACCTATTTCCATGCAGAACACCAAGTATCAGGAGGAAATTTGTTATTTCAATAAACGTAACGCAGAACAAACTGCAACAATCCTTACATGACTTGATCCAATGAAGTCACCTTCACAGAAACTCCATTCTTGCCTGCAGCTACATCATTGGCTTCTTGGTAAGAAAGGAAAATATCGGTCTGCATGTTTCCACCCTCACTCAAGTAAAACACAGGAACAGCGCTCAACTTCTCCTGGATGGTTGCTCTAGATAGACGATCTTGGGTCGATTCATAGTTTTTCAGTTTTTGTGGTGAATCTTGTCGAGTGACAACTGAATCAGCGATGCTCAAATCTCTGTCACCTCCACCCATCATTGGGGCCAACCCAGTACCAACGAAAAGAATCATGATCAGCAGAATTCCAATCGATGTCAAAGTTCCAGGTCCGTTGCCTTCGTCATCCATCATATTGAGACGAGTGTTGGTAAATCCTGCTCGGTTTGAAAATAATTGCTCTTGCACTCCAAACGAACTGAATCCAGCACCTTGGATATGCCTCGAAGATCCTAGACTGTAATGTTGCGCATTGATAGGACTGTAGGTAGTAATAAAGGCTGTACATGTTTGAAAAAGGAGAAAGCCCAAAAATACAGAAGAAGACACAAGCTTGGACACCGTGATGATACCACAGCAGCGAGACATTTGCACCAGGTATTTGTTGGTGGTGGGATGTTGGATGTCAAAGATGATTGATTGATGATTGCAGATCTTTCTTTTCCGAACTGATGTACATACGTACGCCACATCATCGTCGTACAGACCACAGTCGACTAGATCGACTGGATTCACAACGATCATCATTGCGAGAACAGTGATGTGAGCAACTACAGTACAGTAGTTGCAAGACCCAACAAAAGCAGTTAATCAAAGTAGGAGAATCAGTGGATACTTGCAGAATCATGCAACGACTAAGGAATATTGTGGCCTTAGCGTGCCTCGGCAACTATGCCTGGAGTATTCCGATGCAACTGAATCTAAAACAACGAGCCAATGAGTGCTTTTACGAGACCTTGGAGGAAGGGTAAGTCATCCGATCCATCCATCAGCTCAAGGAATGATCATGTAATTTTGAATAGTGGCCGCAATTCAGAATGCTAACGATGTTTTCTTGACGTGTGGTTCGCCTTTATCATCATTGTACGTGACAAACTGAATACCAGGGAAGCTGTGACTATGAGTGTCTTTATTCTTTCAGGATCAGAATTGAAAGCAACAGCAAGATTGGAAGGGCCAATTGCTCCAGCAAGTGTTGAAGATCCAGGAGAATTGTATCGCTTGGAGCAAAAATTCACAGCCCACAATGCTCTAATGAGTGTGAATGAAATGGTGGACTTTGAGCACATGAACGAGTCTGAAGACGAAGAAGAAATGTCATCAGATGACGAAGAACCAATTGACCCCGATGATCCCGATGCAGTTGAGAGGAAGCGATTGAAGAGACAAAAACAACGAGAAAAATTCCTTGAGGTGAAACGACAAAAGGAGAGAAGGAGAATTGCTCAACACAAACGGATTCTCAAAGAAGGAGAACCCGTCGTCTACACAGCACGTGCTCCAGAAGCGGGATGGTATCGTGCTTGTGTGGAGGCAACTTGGAACCAGGTGCGAACTTCGATTTATTCGTTTCACAAAGTCTGCGAATGGAACCAGCAAGCATGAGCAAAAGCTTGTCGCATGAACAAACTCTTACATGTTTTTTGTTTGCACACAGGTCATTGCAGAGTTTGAAATGCGGAAACAAAGTAGATTGGGAGCTGTTGACCAAGACGGTCATGTGATAACATGGGAATTGAAGGAGATGCTTGAAGAAGATGGAGAGTTGGAGAAAGACACCGCCGCACAAGAAGGGATCAAGGAAGAGGATTTCCAATCAACCCGAGAAAAAGTAAAGGAACTCCGTCGCCTTTTGAACGAAATTCAAGGAATGCAGCAAAAGGAACGCCGCCGACTAGCTATGCATGCAGAGACAAACGAGCACTCTCATTCCCGCATGGTGCTCAGTTCGCTCCTGGAAACCCTCTTGTTTATGGGTGTTACAGGATACCAAGTGTACACGATCCGTACCTGGTTCAGTGGTGCCCCGGCACTTGGAAGATAAATCTGAGATGATACTAGTAATTATTTCTTGTGAGCCATGCATGAGTCTCATAGACGTAGAAGTTCCTCATCTTGTCGAGTTGTCGACTGTAGGTACAGAAATTCTATTAATGCTCGCGTATTATTCATCTATGCAAACTAAATTTATAATGTTACAATTGCAAAATTCTATGATGGAATGAATGACTCTTCGCAAAGAGTCCACGAGAGCTCACATCTGTTTTGACCTCCGAAGACTTTAAAATCGATCCGTTGAGTTCATGATATTTATACAAGCAAGAATCGCATCACTGTCATCGGTCACTATGAACAATCGATGCACGACTGTTTCTTTTTCGCGTATCTTGCTGCGATCGGTCATCGAAGCATCACCAATTTGATCAAAGCGATACCAAGCTTCTCTGGCTTTGGATGATATGCTGACTGTGGATAATCTCCTCCATTTGTTCTGAAACAACAACATCCCCATTTCGACGATGAGCTCGAGCCAGGTACTTCATGGCAAACAAAACATCAGGATGGCTGTTTCCCTCAATTTGCTGAAGTTGCTTCAAGGCGCTCATACGAGCTGCAGTCAGGCTGTCCGATCTCGTTTCGCTTTGGCTTTGAATACTCTTGATGGAGTCATGGCTTCGTCCAGAAAGATTGAGCGTATCCAAAGTACAATCGTCCTTGATTGGAAAGCCATAAACGTGCTTCTTCCCTTTGTTGAAGAATCGCGTCATACGAAGGCGGAGCGATTTTGGTTGGGATGCTACTTTCATGTTGCTGACAGAGATTGTTTGTGAGTTCATGGAAGGATCAAGAAATAGGCAGAAGGATAAGATTGAGCAGAAGAGAGACACTTGCGAACGAGCAGAACGAAACAGTCGACGGAAATTGCCGTTTTGACAAATCTCCGGTGGGCCACAAATGACCCACAATCTATGGTGAGGTTTCGCGATTCGTAAATTCATAAGTACCACTGATAAAAATATCCTCGGACAATAATTACAGCGACAACAGAGAATGAAGTTCGCTCATGAACATTTCGACTTTCGATCAGTTGTTACGTTCGCCTTGGTAGTTTAGTACCTACAAACGATCCATTCTGAGGATTGCGCTACCAGCGTACCTAACAAAGTTCTTATCGGAGAATGTTGTCAACCACCTCACCGGTGCAATTGTGACTTTGAATGAAAACCATCGGTACACTGGTAGTGTGGATTGAGACTGGAGGAGTGGCTGAGGTCGTCGTCATGAAAGTTTAATACTATGCATTATGTAGCTACTAGACATAAAGGAGTACGTTGCAGACTAAGAGTATCATGGAGGGCGAACATGAACTTGACCAACACTACAAGTGGTCAAGTGAAAACGTCAAAAGCGACTGCTTTGGAATCATAAAAAGTTAGAGTAACCAAAAGTCCTGAGCCGACATCATTCTTATGCCCTGCTAACGATGCCAGCGTCCGGAGATTTGCTACAAGAGTGGCTGCAATGTGGCGGCTTCAGTAATGTGCGGAACCCTATGGAATAGTACAAAAATGGCAAAAAGACCGGACAGGACAGGATTCGAACCTGCGCGACCAAAGGTCAACAGCTTTCAAGGCTGTCCGAATAACCACTCTCGCACCTGTCCAATTCTATGATAGGAACAAGAACTCCAAGATTATGAACAATATTTTGATTTGGATGAGCGGCAAAAACATCTCTCACATCGATCACAATATTGCATTCCATCATTTCTATCATGCTTTCCAATATGATGCCAACAACAACATTATTGCTATTTGCATCATATGTAACTATATGTGCTGACGCATTCTGCATCTGTATATCATCTATATCATCACGGTCAACTATGACTCTTGCGCCAACATATACCACTAGATTCCAACATCCTCCTCCTCCCCTATCTACTGGTACAACACTTGACGCGTTCAAATGGTTCGGAGGAAGCGATGATGACAATGAAGATGAAAAGAAGGAAAAGTCAGATGAATTTTTGACATCCACCAATTTGGGCAATGTTGCAAGCGTCATTGATTCCATGTCAAACTTCAAGAAATCACAACGAATTGAGGAGCGGACAAACAATGTCATGAAGGATTTATCGACGACCATGCTCACTGGAGAATCTTCTGATGGCAAGGTTAAAATTACTTTCAATGGTCAAATGAAACCAGTCGGGGTTGAAGTCGACCCAGAATACTTTCAGACACTCGAACGGGATGAAGAGGGATGTTCGCAGCTGAGTTCAGCTATTCAACAGGCACTGGTAGATGTCAACGAAAAGTCAACGCGAAAAGTGGAAGAGAAAATGAAGGGTATATACCAAGACATTGGTTTTGACACCTAGTTTCGTTTGAAACATAAAATGAAAGATTAGATAAACTAAACAGAGTTCAGAGACAGTGATAGAGTTAGTATATAGCCTTGCATGATATCAAGCTATACTACTCTTGTATCAAGGTAGGTCTCCTGCATTTATTCAAGTGAATTTTTTAATCGTGTCATTTTTTTCTTTTTTATTATTATTCATGCATTCAATCTACGACGACCCATCTTCCTTGTGCAGACCACCAGCCAAAAACAGTTTGCCCAATCCTCCACCAGCAAATCTATCCATTTGGTCGCAGTAATTTTGAATTTGGTTATTGACCAATAAACTTTCCATTCGCTTGGGTGCTTCGGATGTGTCCCAACTAGCCTTTGTCTTGTTGTTTCCCTTGGTGAGGTGTCTTGTGTAGTATTGAAACTTTTGTTGTTCTCCTGCCAGTTCATCAACCCAACCGCACAGGTATTGCAAGTGCTTCTCCAAGTACGAATGTGTACTCAAATCAAGTCGGTCCAATTCGATATCCGACGTCGGTGTCCATTCTTGAATCATGGCCTTGGCCAGGGGAGCGTTGGTACATTTGACTGGGACTTCCTCAAAAATGTTAGCAGGCTTGATGAAATCATTCTTTTCTTTTTGTTTCATAGCTACACATTCTTCTGTCAAACGGAATGCTTTCATGGCAAAGTTTCCATTGGCAGTCTGCAAGGGATCGTACAATAGGACGACAGCGTTGGGTGATAATTCGGTTTGGTAAGAAAATTGATTCTCCAATACGGTTTGTGTGGAGTAAATTCCCAAATAAACGGATTGATACCAACCGATGCAATTGTTATCCACATTGACTTCCCTCAACATGCGCATCATCTCTACTTGAAAGTCTTCGTCTATTTCGTCGTCCTTACCACTGTCTGGGTTCGGAAAGGCGCGGGTTACCTCCAAAATTCCATTGTTTCCAGCCAAACCCAACAATGATCCCGTGACCATGGATGGAAGAGAATCATGGCAATGCTTGACGATTTCCATCAAAGCCTGAAAGATTGATGGAAGGATTGATGGATCGAATGGAACGAGATAGCAATATCCAAAGAAAAACAATGGTCAGAGATCTCATGGCAAGCATCGAGTAAAGAGAAAACTACAGATACAAAACAAAACAAAACAAAATACAACTTCAAGAACGTACAAGGCCTTCAATGTGAACTTCGTTAATGCGACCTTCGGGTTCGATAACTGTGGCAGACATTGTTATTGTTGTTGTTATTTCCAATAATTGATGCTCTTTTCTTTTCGATTTGTTGTTGCTGATGAACGAAGGGCTGCTCTAAATCTCGTCTAGCCCCTTCGTCTCTTTGCCATCCACGGATGGTAACTTGCCCGGTTTTGGTTTCAACTCACCGGATGATGACAGACGTACGCTGCTTTTGGAGCCATCGGACCATTTCGGCAGAACGAAGGACAAACTGGGTACTGCCCCCAACTGTTCGACCGCCACAGCATTCATTTGATCGGATCTCGCAAGATTTCGGATCCCACCTCAATTCTCATTTGTCCCCATCAAAAAGAACCGTGCATTGGAAATCACTTGCTTTTTCCCTTTCTCACACACTAGAACAAGACAAAGATCAACAGCAGCAACAGCAACAAACTAAACCATGTCATCAGAAGCACCAGCTGTCCACCTTGATGAAAACGGACAACCATTGTCCAAGAATGCCTTGAAGAAGAAGCTCAAGGCGGAGAAGGCCGCCCAGGCCAAGGCTGAAAAGGCCGCCAAGGCTGCTCAAAACCAACCCAAGAAGAAGGAAAAGGAAGAAGAAATTACCGATCCTACTCAATTCAAGGCCAACCGTCAGCAAACCGTCGCACAATTGCAAAAGGAAGGCGTCAATCCTTACCCACACAAGTTCAATGTCGAATACCGATTGCCCGACTTTGTCGCCGAATTCGAATCCAAGACTGAGAACGGAGCCAAGTTGGAAGAAAAGACGGTCTCTGTTGCTGGACGTATCGTTTCGCTTCGTGCCCAAGGAAAGCTTAAATTTTATGATATCCGTGGAGATGGAGCCAAGCTGCAAATGATGAGTGATCCTGGAACCTTTGCCGGTGACGCCGATGCCTTTGCCAAGATCCACAAGATTTTGAAGAATGGAGATATTATTGGAATCGTTGGATACCCAGGAAAGTCCAAGCATGGACAACTTTCTATTTTCCCTACCGAAATTCAATTGCTCAGTCCCTGTTTGCACATGCTTCCATTTTCCAAGGGTGACTCTGCACTTGGTGGAATTTCCAATATGGAAACCCGATACCGTCAGCGTTATTTGGATTTGATTGTGAACGAAGAAATCAGAGACGTTTTCAGCATTCGTTCCAGCATTATTACCGAAATCCGAAGATATCTTGACGACAGACATTTCTTGGAAGTGGAGACACCCATGATGAACATGATTCCAGGCGGTGCCGTTGCCAAGCCATTCGTCACTTACCACAATGACTTGAGTATGGATCTTTACTTGCGTATTGCCCCTGAATTGTACTTGAAGATGCTGGTCATTGGTGGACTGGACCGTGTTTACGAAATTGGTCGTCAATTCCGAAATGAAGGTATTGATTTGACACACAACCCCGAATTCACAACCTTGGAATTCTACCAAGCATATGCTGATTACAACGATCTTATGGATATGTGCGAAGAACTTGTTTCTGGGCTTGTCAAGAAGATTACTGGAGGATTCAAGATCAAGTACTCTCCCAAGCCAGGTATGCCAGAAGTCGAGATCGATTTCACCCCTCCATTCAAGCGCATTAGTATGATGGAAGGTTTGGAAGAAAAGATGGGAATCAAGCTACCAGCAATGGATGACCCAGAATGCGAGAAGAAGCTCGTTGATATTCTTGCCGATTTCGACTTGGAATGCACTCCACCACACACAACTGCCCGTCTATTGGATACTCTAGTTGGTGAATTCTTGGAAGACAACATCATCCACCCAACTTTTATCACTGAGCATCCACAAATCATGAGTCCTTTGGCCAAGTACCATCGCTCCAAGCCATTCCTCACTGAGAGATTCGAACTTTTTGCTGCCGGAAGAGAAGTAAGATTTTTGTTTTCGCATCGAAGACGACGCTCTTGTTTTGCCTGCTTCACAATTCTGACATTTCTCATTTCTCGCTTCCTTTAGTTGGCTAATGCTTACACGGAATTGAATGACCCAGTTATCCAATACAACCTGTTCTTGGAACAAGCTAAGGCTGGAAGTGCTGGAGATGACGAGGCTATGGTTATGGATGATTCCTTCGTTGCTGCTTTGGAGCACGGTCTTCCACCCACTGGAGGATTCGGTCTTGGTGTTGACAGACTGACAATGTTCTTGTCCAACAAGAACAACATCAAGGAAGTCTTGTTGTTCCCTGCCATGAAACCTACTGATGAGCAAATGCAAGTGATTGCCAAAAACGCACCCAAGAAGGATGCCACAAACACAAATATGTCGATGACAACAGATATGAGCGTCTTTGAGGGTGCTGATATGACCAGCTCCGAAATGCTCAAGGCGCTCGATGATGCTCTGATTGGAAAGTCGTTTATTCAAGGCACTGCGCCTTCCAAGGATGATGCCGCTCTTCTAGAGAAGGTTTCCAAGGTCGATGCCAGTACTCTTGAGGCTTATCTAAACATCACTGCATGGTCCAAGCTTCTTTCTATGTTCTCAGCTGAAGTTCGTGCCAGCTGGTAAACAATAGAATCATTCACTTATATCTAATAGCAGGACTCCAAATTTGTTCAAAAGCACATTCAAGAATTTATAACACATTGACATGATTTTGGAACTCTATAATAGGTACATATATGTATATGTATGTATATATATATATATGACTGCTACAGAGGGAATATAGCTATGCGCAAAGTTTTGAAAAATATCGTTCATTCTAAACACTAGCCGGTCTTCTATCTATTGCTCTGGAGTTCCTGGAGCTGCTCCTCCTGCCATTCCTCCCATGGCACCCATCAAGTCACCTTGTAGAGCTTGGTATTTTTCTGCAACCCTGTCATTGGTCTCGTTGATACCATTGATAATTGCTTCCTTGACTGCAGCACTAACGTCTTCTGGTGATGCACTTTCATACCACGCGTCATCGAATTCGAACTTTTGTGCCTCGTAATCAGGGTTGGGGTCCATTGGGTTCTTGACTGGGACGAATTTGAAAGTTGCCTTGACCTTGCCATCGGCAGATTCTCCAAAGAAATCTTGCTCGGCGAGTTGCTTGTCAATTTCATTCTTCTTCTGTGCAAGTTCTTGTGCCTTTTTGAACATTGCCAATTGATCCATCATACCTCCTCCTGGAGCTTTCTTTGCACCATCCTTGTTACCCCCGCCGCCTCCGAAGAGGTTCAATTGTGATGATTGATGTCTTGCCACAGGTTGAGGGGCAAAGGCATTGGTTACGCCAATAAAGAAAAGGAAACTAGCAGCTGTGATCTTCATGGTAATTCGTTGTTGTTGTTGTCGTTTTTATTGGGAATGCACTTGAAGTGTCAGATTGCCACCTGGAAGTGAGTTTATCAGTCAGTCGCACTACGATTCAGTCACGAGCCGATGTTAATGCGCGCCCTCGCGCTTGAGCCAACCATTTGATTGAAAATGACAACTTCTCAGAACTCACCACCGACACGACAGTAGAAAGATGGTTTTAATAACAGAAATACAAAGCCGGAAACAAAGACGAAAGGAAAATAGGAAGCGAAAGCGAAACTTTGGAAAGAATAATGTCGCTTTGGAAGAACTAGGGGAAGAAATTCCTCCTTCCGAGGAAGTTGTGGTAACCAAAAAGAAAAAGAAACAAGATCGTGACGAATCGTCATCGAAGAAAAAGAAACAATCGAAAACCGATGATCAATACACGGGAATGGACCCAAGTTTTGCTGCAGCACTTCGTCGAGATGAAGAAGAAATTGCTGATCTTGCAGCAAAACTTGGAGTATCCAAGGGCAAAAGTGGAAAAGTCAAGCTGAACAAGGAGTACGCCAAATTGGAAGGGTATGGAGACGACTTTGGAGATTTTCTTGATGACTTGGACAATCTTGTGCATCGAATCAGCAACCGCAGTAGTGATGGCGAAGAAGAATCGGAAGAAGAAGAGGAAGTGAGCAAGAAAGAAATTACCAAAAAGGGGAAGCGGAAAGAAAAACCAGAGAGCAGTGACCGTTATGCAAAATTCGAACCCAACGTTGCAGCTGCGATCCGACGAGATGATGATGAGATTGAAGATCTTGAGAGAAAACTAGGTTTCAAGAAAAAGAAGGACAAGAAGAAACTACACACGGAGTACGCCAAACTTGAGGGTTTTGGCGACGATTTTGGAGATTTTCTGGATGGTCTGGATGACGTGATTGAAAGAGTCGCAAAACCCAACTCAGATCACGACTTGTATACCAAAGGTGGGGCGTCGAAACGAGCTAGTAAGGATAGAGATGGTGACGACGAATCATCAGACGAAGAAGAAATCGTTCCTATGAAGGGTCTTGACGACGAATCATCATCAGATGAGGAAGAGGTAGTGCCAATGAAAGATTCCTACGAGGAACTTGATGAAGACGATAGTGTCCTGGACGAATTGGAAGCCATGAAATCTCAAGAAGTGGGAGACTATTCCGACGGATCTGACCAATCCGAAAGTGAAAAAGAAGATAGTGATGACGAGGGAGAAAAGTCGATGAGTGAAGACGAGCAGAAAAGCGATGAATCTCTTAACAGCGATGATAGCGGAAGCACTGGCGAAGAAGAACCAGACCACGATGTTGCCAACACTTATACTCCCAGTACTGGGGAAGATATATATGGTAACAAGGTGGATGGTTCTTCGAATGCTTCAGAGAAGCCAAAGAAATATGTTCCTCCTCATTTGCGAAAAGCCCAGGCAGATGACGACAAAGACGAAGAAGAAAAACTTCTTATGATTAGGCGATCTCTCAACAATGCCATGAATAGACTTTCAGAGGACACCTTGATCTCCGTAGCACAACAGGCTGCCAAGATCTATTCTGGTCATCCCACCCAACTGGTGTTTAAAGTCCTGTGGAAGAACACCAAGGATGCCTGTGTTGCACCCCCGATGCTAATGAAGGGGTTGATTCCTGTGTATGTCGCTTGTATCGTTGGTACTCATATACAAACTGGCGACACTGTACAAATTTGTGAATTTTTGCTAGAAATGGTGGTTGCAGACTTGTGGGCTTCGCTGAAATCATTCAGAAGCAAAGCGGCTGAAGGAGGCGTCAAAGACGACTCATCAGAGCTTGAAAAGAAGCAAATTTGCAACTTGATGCTCCTTCTTTGTTATTTATACAACTACAGCGTCATCCACTGCTCATTCATGTATGACATTGTCCGCCATTTGATTGAGAATTTCTCGGAAGCTGATATTGAATGTCTGCTTCTCTTGCTTTGCCACTGTGGTAAATCACTTCGATCAGACGACCCGCTTGCCTTGAAAGAAATTGTCCTGCTCGTTCAGAAAAAGAAAAAGAGCAGTGAATCAAAGCTTGCTTCGTCCTCGCGGGCAGAATACATGCTTTCGGCGATTATCGACTTGAAAAACAACAAACGTGGAAAGCAAGATGAAGTTCTCGCTGAAAAGACGGCAAAGTTGAGAAGGCTGCTAGGGCGAATCAAGTCGAGCTCTGCGTCAAAGAAAAAATCAGATGCGTCACTCAAAATAGGTTTGAAAGACATTCTGGATGCTGACATCAAAGGTCGATGGTGGAAGGTCGGCGCCTCTTGGGTTGGAAACCAGTACAGGTTTGACGATGGCAATAGCCCAAATCAGAATGAGTCGGGGAAGAACCCCGAATCAAGCTCCGCTAAATCCGAAGAAGATGAGGCTTTGCTGAAATTGGCATCTAAATATCGCATGAATACTGACCGAAAACGATCGATTTTCTGCATCATCATGGGTGGAGCTGATTGCGACGACACGTTTGAGAAGCTATGCCGTAGCTCCATGTTGCAGAATCGTAGTGAGCGGGATACAGTTCGTGTACTAATGGCATGTTGTGAAGGCGAAAAAGCTTACAACCGATTCTATGGCCATTTGGCAAATCGCATCTGCGAATACCAGCCACAGTGCAAGTTCTCTTTCCAATTGGCCTATTGGGATGCCTTCAAACAATTCGAAGGAATGGGAGCAAGAAAGGCTGCGAACCTGGCCAAACTCTTGTTCCATTTAGTGGTGACACATCAAACATTGAGATTAGTACCAGTTGTCAAGGCAATCGAGATTGACGAAGATATGGAAGAGGCTGGTCTGATATTTTTGACTCTTCTGCTTACCGATGTATTTGATTACTATGACGATCCAGCTTTGGTCAAGTCACTATTTGCAGGTGGTGCTGGAAAGAATGTGAGCGAGGAACAAGCTGAACAAGAAGAAGGATTCCGAGCCAGTTTGCTTCTCTTTTTGTTGGAGACACTTAAGCACAGCCCGAAGAACAAAAATGGTTCCAAGTTCAAGAAGAACTTCAAAGCAGCCGTCAAGGCACTGGATACTGACGGTTTTGAAAGCATGTTCTAGTGATATAGAAGAATTAACTCAAACGGATGCTAGCCCCTGAAATCCTTTCTTTATTTACTATCTTTCTCCTTGGCATCTTTTCGATTTGGAAGCACATCCAGAAAGGCATCCTTCCAGTTGCTGTTGTGATCTCTGTATTTGAGTAGAATTTCAAAGACATGGTTACAAGTCAGTACTTTTGTGCTGACCATATTGAGGTAGTCCGATATTGGCAAACTAGCGGTCGCGATTCCCTGCGCAATAAGAGAAAACTGATGTGTAAGCTGATACTAGCCGTCAAGTGAAGTCAAAACGGTCATAATCATCAACAATCCCTTACCAACTCTTCTGCTCTATTGATGGCCGCTCGTTTCAGTCGATTTCTATCCACAATCCCCCCTATAATGTATACTTTATCATCTTCCAGTGTATCCAATACGTTTTCGGAATCACTAGTCAAATAAACAAGCTTGGATGTGTCATTCTCGTAGGCTTCCACAAGGTCGTCTGGGGTACACTCAAAAGCCTTGTTCTTCCATGATTCAAATCCGCTAACATTTTCCAAACGTTCCAGCGTGATACCACCAATACTGGTCGCTTTGACGCTGACGGGATGCTTGGCTTTCTTGTTGGCAGCATAGCAATATCGAATCTGTGAGGCAAGACTGTTGATTTCCTTCTTTTGCATCACATCTTCAAAAGAGCAGTCGAGACAGATTCCATACTTGCTAGAATTCTTGTCAAAGAACTGTTTCCACTTTTCATCTCGTTTTGCCCATCCTTTTCCTTCTTTACGGTTCTGTTCCTGTGTTTCCTTTTCCATTTCAATATCCCTGCCATCCGCTTTGGCTTGGGCAAGTCGAATATTGCGTTCTTGATCTTTCCGCCGTTGCTTGATTGCCATTGCTTGTTCCCATTTGCGTTTTCGCTTGAGCTGATTTTTAGACATTTTTTTTTCTCCCGTCTTTGTCTCGTCCTCTTGCTTTGGGTCTGGATCCTTTGTCGGCTGAGACGTAGCGGCGCTGGATGATGGCTCCTCATTTTCTGTGGTTTCGAAGGCTGGTGTTGAATGGAAGACTCCCATCTTCGAATCGGGAATTGACAAAGTAAGTCTATATGGATTTTTAGAAGCGTTGAAAAGTTGAGTAGTGGTTGCGATTTGAAACCTCTGGCAATGTTTTGCTTGGTGCCGAATTCGTTGAAGACAATGGTACATCAAGTACTTTTTCTGGCAGCCAACAAATTTGTTGCCACCATCGTTTGCATATCACCGTTTGTAGCCGTTAAATACCCGAACACCTAGATCTTCCCGCGCTATCTTCTCTGCTCAACGGATGTTGCAAATCAACTTGAAACTTGGATTCCATTCTTGTTCTTCTTTATTGATACCAGAACGATCAACATTGTCAGTGCAGCAACCCAATAGATAACCAACAGAAAGAAACACAACAACATGCAAGAAAATACGTTAAGATGGCGATCGCGTGCACCAAGTCCCGACACACCCCAAAGCGTTGGTTACATAGAAGACTATGGCGATGACAGTGGATCGGTCAAGTCTACGGTTCAAACCTTACAGTTCTTGTGGGCTTTCAAGCACTATTTTTCCATCAACTGCTTTGTAATAATCACTATCATCATATGTACAACTACGGTCCAAATGAGCATGGAGCTGACCGCTCAAACGGCCTCGGCCTTGACCATCCTAGTCTGTTTCATCCTCCTGATTCAACGGCGAACCGCCAAGAAACTTGGTACACTCCGACATCAGCACAATGAAATACGGCGAAAGATACACTACTTTCGACAGGAAAATGAGCGATTACACAGAAACTCGGATCGGTTGGATGAAACAGTTGCCAACCTTCAACACATACCAAAAATGTTACACGAAATCTCTAAGAACAAAAATGTGGATCAACTGGTATCTGTCATTAAGCGACACAAATTGATTCAAGAACAGATTCGACAAAAGGTGAATGAGAAAATCATTCAAAACATAATGACAATTGTGGTCGGGGCCGATCGAGATAGCAATTGGAGTCTGAAACCCGAGGAAGTGGATCGACTGGTACAACGATTATCGCATGTGGAAGAAATTACGTTGAATGAAAGGCGGTTCCGGGAAATGATTGGTCCCAAGCCACATATTGGATCGGTCATGAGAGTGATTCGAAGTCTGCTGGAAAGAGATGACGAGTATGCACTTGCCAGTCCGTGTTTCAAAATGAAAGGAGGAGAGAAAGGTGGAGCGGGTGAGACAGTATTTACTGTGTAGAAGCGAGTTCTTGTAGGTCTAGCTAGTTGGAATGTAATATATAGAAATGAGACTGTAGAGTGGGGGTGTACACTGACGATTGATTGTATCATTGTGTGACCTACCGGTACCCAAACATCTACCGGCACCTGAAACTTTGTCGTTGAAACGACTAAATTGACTGACTCAGATTCGATTTCGAATTTGTTGGTCACTCTTCTCGTTCAGCCACGACCAAACCGGGGACGTGTCACACAAATACGAAAGTAACTCACAACAAACGATACAACACAAACAATATAGACACACAATGTCCAATCCAATTCAGCTAGTCGAAGCTACAGCACTCCGAGACGATGATGAACTAGAAGGAACTCTTTTGCCAGCTTCCTTTCCCGTGGCCGGTGGCGAAACTGTTCCACTCGCTGCCACTGCTTATCCAATTGACAATTTTGAATACAACCAAGCCACCATGGCTCGTGCAGAGGCACAGTATCAACAGGAAGAACAGACTCAACAAGAAGCTTATCCGCTAGAACAAAACGAAAGAACCGCCCTCAGCGATGACTCTCGAACCCGCGTCAAGTACGGGGCACGAACTGGCATGATTCAGCAGGAAGCCGAGAATGAAGCCATTCGACGCAGCAACCGCAAGGTTTTTACTCACGATTACCGTGAAAGACAACTCATAAAAGAGGCCAATCGCAAAGCCCGGACAGTAGACACCCTGGAACGAATGGGAAGGACACCGGCCATGACGGAAAATCGACAGTCCACCTCAAGTAATACCACGCCTGCTCGTGCAGAAAAGAAGAATGCTGGTGCTCCAACAACGAAAAAATCATCATCCGCTGGTAGTGGTTACAAAATGGGAGGATACGAGGTGAAGGAATACAACATTGGTAGCTACGACTGCGGTAATTACAATATTTCGGAATACAAGAGTGTATATGACTGAAGATGATGTTGTGCTACCTAAGGGAAAGTGTTCTCAATTGTTTTCTAGAGTTAATTATTTTTTTCATGCATTCTGGTCATAACGTAGGGTTCCAATGGCGTTGCCAACGGAAATGTACATGGAGCCTCGTTGGAATTTCGTGGCTTGAGCAGTTCCAAAATGGAATCGACTAGCCACTTTGCAAGCGATTTCAAATGCGGTTGTAGCGATTTTTGGAGTATTTTTCCAGGTGATTGATTCCTGCCAACGAACCGAGCAATAGTAAAATTACTTTCATCCTCTTCAAGCAACACTTGTATGTAGACATTTTCGGTGAACCAATTGGCCTTTGTGCTTCGGAGCCACAAGCTGG
>CAKOGP040002313.1:355236-457439 GCA_933822405.4 Cylindrotheca closterium | reverse complement strand
GCCTGAAGAATGAATGAATCCCAAGTCCAATGCAATGCAACCAAGATCGAGACAACCTGATTCCTTCCTGTCTATCATCAACTGAACCCCAGTGGAACCTTCAACCAAAAACAGACCCTCGTCGTTATACATTCAATTCAATTCAATACAAGTACAGTCATGGACGCAAAGCCAGCCGCCAAGAAAGGATATCAAGTTCCTTGGATTGAAAAATTCCGTCCACAATTGCTCAAGGATGTGGTTGGAAATGAGGAAACCTTGATTCGATTGCAAGCAATTGCCGAAGATGGAAACCTTCCAAATCTAATTCTCTGTGGTCCACCTGGAACTGGAAAGGTGAGATTATTGTGTTGAATGTTGAGTGTTTGAATGAATGAATCAAGCTTCTTGATCCACCCACTGTTTTTTTGTCCTTTTCTGACAATGCGTTCGTTTTTCATCCATTTTTCTCTTTTACTTTACCCAAAACGGATCTTTTTTGCGCTGCATATATTATTACCATTGTCAACAAAAAATCTCAGACTACCAGTGTCCATGCGTTGGCTCGACAATTGCTCGGAAGTGCCTACAAGGAAGGAGTTTTGGAATTGAATGCTTCGGATGCCCGTGGAATTGATGTTGTGCGCAACCGCATCAAGTCCTTTGCCATGAACAAGGTCACACTCCCACCAGGTCGACACAAGATCATCATCCTAGATGAGGCAGATAGTATGACCACCAGCGCCCAACAGGCCCTCCGACGTACCATGGAAATTTACTCCAATTCGACTCGCTTTTGTTTGGCCTGCAACATTAGTACCAAACTCATTGAGGCCATTCAATCGCGGGCAGCCATTTTGCGGTACAGCAAGCTATCGCACGAACAAATCTTGGCCAATTTACTCAAGGTGTGCGAAGCCGAAGAGGTGGCCTACACGGACGATGGATTGGAGGCCATTCTATTCACTGCCGAAGGCGATATGCGTCACGCCCTTAACAATTTACAGGCTGCCCACTCCTTGGCCAAGGGTGGTGGTACTGCTAGTGCCTCCACGTCGCTAGTGAATCAAAAATTGGTCTTTCAAGTGTGCGATCAGCCTCATCCAACCGTGGTGCGAGAAATGATTGATGCTTGTCAAAAGAGCGATTTGCCCCTGGCCATTGAGAGCCTCAACAAATTGTATGGATCGGGATATTCCGCCAGCGATATCATTGGAACCATTTTTAAGGTGACCAAGGTTCATGATAGTTTGCCAGAAGGTGAAAAGTTGGGGTACCTAAGGGAAATCGGGTTTACGCACATGCGCATATCCAATGGGGTTAATACACTCTTGCAACTATTGGGATTGATATCGAGATTATGTCAAATGTCGGAGAGCAAGCAATAAAAATAGACTAGGATGATGCATTAAAGGCGGGCAGCAGCATTTTCTCTCTCGTGGCTGTCTACTACTACATTAGAAAAGAACAGGTTTCATTCATTCATTGTTTATTCATTTCCTTAGTTACATGATATTCTCCATACAAACTGACTTGCCACTGGCATCATCAGCTATTTTCCCTATTTACATGATATAATATTCTCCACATAATACAAACTGACTTGCGCCACTACTGACTGGCAGCATCAGCTAGGAGCAAGAATTCTTGCTTGACTCAAGCCGTTTGATGATGATATTTGGTAATGGCTTGGTCCGTCTCGTGGGTGACATGTTCCAATTTGTCGAGTAGGTGCAAGAATTGAAACTGATCCTGCAAGAGGACCGAATAGGCAATGGCCAAGTTGGATTCCATGGAAAGGAGTCGGTCCGCATTGACATCTTGGGTATCCTCCAAGTCCCGAATGTCGCTGAGAAATTGAGCGTGCAAATCGTTGAAATCGGGTGTCGAGTCTGGTGGAGGTGGAGACGAATCGTTATCATCCGTTGTGGCAGCTTGAGTAGTAGTAGTAGCAGCAGCAGCAGCAGCTTGAGTAGCAGGAGCTGGAGTAGCAGCTTGAGTAGCAGGAGCTTGAGTAGCAGCAGCTGGAGGAGGTACAACGGTACCATTTCCTTGCTGGTTTGGATGAGGACTAGCACGGGGTTTGCTCGATGGCAACACCACATTTTTCATCTTGTTGTTGTTGTTGTTGTTGTTGTTGTTGTTGTTGTTGTTGTTGTTTCTTCGCATTGGGTTGGGACGATTGGTGTTGGTTGGCGAAGGAGTCACGGCCGAAAATGGAGCATGATGATGTTTCAATACTAGACCCGCAGCAGGATTGGCATTCATCTGCTGCTGGCGGTTGATAGTCCTTGGGGTTTGTAGATGATTCGCTGGACGTGGCATTTGAGTTTGGTGCGGAGTAGTCTTGGCCATCGCATTGGATTGTCGAGCAATTCGAAGTGGCTGCTTTGGTGTGGTTTGGCCTTCTTGAGGAATGCTGCGATTGGCGGCGAATTGAGGAATCACACCTTGTCTTGCTTGTTGATTGGTTGGTGGAACCAATGGTGGTGCCATCTTGGCAGGCAATGGAAGAACGCGAGTGGGTGCTCCCATGGGAGGCAAAACTTGGGCGGTTCCTGCTTCCGTGGCTGTTGGTGTGAAGTTTGGAATAGTGCGAGCGTTGGAAGGAGTACTGCCTTCGGAAGTTTTCTCGTTGCCTCCAGTTACATTGTCAGTACTAGCACGAGCGAGTAAGGAGAATTCAGGTCTGGCAGAGTTCGCATTGCCACTATTGGCCGTTTGTTGTTGGCCCACCCGAGCAGCAGCTGGAGCTCGTGCATTTCCTCCAGCTGAAGCAAACATGGCAAGACCAGTACTTGAACCACCCAATGAATTGGATGTGTCATTAGCTTGTTCAGCTGGATGCAATGCGGCAAGAGAAGAATCATGAGATTCCGTCATTAGAGTGTCTTGGTCTTGGTGTTCTTGAGCATATCCAGTAGCAACCGGGTTTTGGAGATCATTTTCTTCAGATGCAGCAGCAGCATTGGGCTCAGTAGTGTTAGTTTGCATGACAGTGTCTTCAGTATTGTCAGTGGCCGTGGTAGCTGTAGGCAATTCATTTGTAGCAGTGCTATTGCTTGCCTTGTTCTTGAACATGCTCAGTCCGAGCCCCTTCGTGGATGTTGCTTGGTTCGTTGCTGCATTGGCTGGCAGTGGCAAGACTTGTTCTTCTTCCTCGTCATCTTGAGCATTCGTGTCGAGGTATCCAAAGGATGCTGCATCATTATTATCTCCTCCAAAGCTGTCAAAGTCCATGCCCGAGACGTCAAACTGCAACCAATTTCCTTCTTCCTCTGGCATAGCTTCGGGTGTCGCTCCCGTGGTTTGGGCAATGTTTGGAATGCCGGAAGGTGTTTGTGGCTTGCCTTTTGAAAATCGTCCTAGTCCTGGCATTGTTCTACTAGTTGCTTGTAACTGCGGTCTTGTTCGTCTGGTCGTTGTCTATCTTGCACCGCCAAAGCAAAAGTGTCACAGAATGTTTGATTCCTTCCTTCTGCTGCAAAAATAGAGATCCAACAATAATAATCAATGAAATACTTGAAATTTGAAATCCATCTTTCAGTCGCGTCGATCGATCGCGATCATGGCGCGAAAAAATATACGACCCATTCGATTGTATAACCGATTGGTTCGATTCATTTGCAACTACTGACTTCTGACACCAACATATTGAATATCTTCGACAAACTCCCAAGCAATACTGCAAAACACCAATACAATATAATCGAGAATTGGTAACTGTGGTCTTTATTGAAAATATCATACGATAGAAAGATTGTCTGCCATGATGATGTCAAATTCCAACTTTCAGGCTGCAACAATATGGCTGATGATGCTCCTCACGACGTCATTCCTTCCCAACGAGTACAACTGGATGGTGCATGGATTTTCCTCGTCTAACTTCTACAACAAGGTGGTGGAATCATCATCATCATCATCATCATCATTTACAAGATCAAGATCAAAGACAAGTTTATTTTCTAGCAACAGCAACAACAATAACAATCTGAGCGACAGCCAAAGTAAAGGAAAATTACTCGTCTTGGGTGGCACTGGATTCTTGGGACAGACCATTTGCAAACGAGCCACCTTGGAGGGATACGCGGTCACGAGTATATCCAGAAGAGGCAAACCATCGCCCACTGAAGCTTCTGAAGCAACCCTGGGGTCTTACTTTCGAAAGGTGGATTATCGACAAGGGGATGCTCGACAATTCGATACCATTGCCAACATTTTGAAAGAGGGAGGATATGTGGGTGTGATTCATTGCATTGGTCTACTCTTTGATGATGACTCCGGTTTGGGAACTTACAATCGATTCGTATCGGGATCTGGATCCATACCTGATGGGAGTTCTTCTTACGATGACATTACTCGACTGACGGCCTTCAATGCCATTGATGCAACCTTGGCCTATGTTAAAGAATCAAAAGAAGGAGGACGGCTCGATTCTTCGAACTTTCCCTTCGTCTTTTCGTCGGCGGCCGAAGCCGGCTGGCCTGATGTTTCAGGAGGCCAACAAATAGAGAAGTTCTTGGCACCCGACTGGTTGAAACGATACCTCAAAGCAAAACGAGAAGTAGAAGCCAAATTGAACGAAGCATCGCCTCCATTACGACCAGTCATTGTCCGACCTTCTCTCATTTACAGTCTGGATCGACCGGCCAGTTACGTACCAGTGGGAGCCTTTTTCGTGGGCAACCGAATAGGACTTCCCTTTGTGGATCGACCTGTCACTGTGCAGTCCTTGGCCAATGCCATGGTCCGATCCATTTCTCGAACTTCGGTGCGAGGAGTCCAACGATATAAGGAGATTGATGCTCTGAATCAATAAAAATAGTTAGTGGTAAGCATTTTTGCTTGACCAAGTGATAATATTATTGATTGATCAAAGTTAAAAGTTGCGTCCATCATGCTTCATTTGTCCATTTATATCTCTGCTTCAAGGGTTCATATTCTTAAGAGTATTTCTCTTCGAATACTTCTCAATCTCTTATCTCTGAAAATAGCTACTACTATAAGTTTCTGGATATCATTTCCTTCACGGTTGTCCCATCTCTTGTCATGGGTTTGGTTGTGAATGAAGAGTCGACATGGTCTCACCTATCATGGGTGACAGAAGACACCTGCCAGCGGGAGGTGCTACAGGGATGTGTAGACTAGTGGTATCCCAACTTAGCGCTGGGTTCGTCTTCTCGTGTCATCGTTCTAACAGCAATGTTTGGCTGTAAATGAACATTTGAAAGGGGTTCACCGGTCATGGGTGACAGAATACATCCGGATCCTTGATTCCGTTCAAACCACTCTTCGATCACCACTCTTTCATATATGTCATTCCATCCGCAGCTAGCACAGTGGCTGAAAGGAGATTGGACAAGTCAACCCATCTGGAGTCGCTGCAACGTATGCAGGCGGATGGTTGGGATTGGGAATCATGGACGCTTTCAAAGTCTCGATTGTAAGAACGGCTTTGACGAACGAGCCTTTCTTGAATTTCTTAAGACCATTCTCATGGAACCGGCCATCACATCATCATCCTCGACCGCTTCCGCCAAGTCTCGTATGCTTTCAATATCCATCGATGTCAAATAATCAGAGAAGGCATTGGGCGGTGTTTTGAAAAAGCCAACGTTTTTGGTTAGAAATTCCATCAATCCAGGGATAGTAGACGTTCTTCCAATTTGCAATGGAGAAGGTACAACAACACGCTTCGCAGCATGCGGAATTTTGGACTTGGAGGGAGGACCAATAGGACGGATCCCAGCGGAAGTATTGATGTGTTGAATGACAGGATCGAAATTTCCTTCTGCGGTCAAATTATATCTTGTCGTTTCTTCCAAAGGTTCCATTGTTGATGTCGGACTGGGGGCGGCACTACGAGGAGAAGATTTGGCCATTCTTTCGACATTTTGTGTCAGATTCCTGCATGATTTCGCTTGGGAACTGGTTGAAGCAGCAGCCTTGGATGGGGCTTCAATCATAATCTTCAAAGCAGCAGTATTGCCGCTGCTGCCTTTCGTCGTTTCATCCAGAATTGGCTGCGCTGCGTTGTCAGAGTCTCCTTCTTCGACTCATTTGTTGATCGCATTGGTGGCATTCAAAGTGTTTTAAATTTTGCCTCCAATTTTGACAAAGGCCCACTTACGACCATCGCTCGTTGTGTGGACCTCCTCTTCCATCACTTTAATACACTGTACCTTGGTCTGTGAACTTAGTCTTCTGACATTGGTGCCCCGAGATCCGATAAATTCCGCAACCCGACCCTTTGGGATCCACGTGCCGTGCTTGCGATGAGGAGGCAAAAGATTTGTACTTTCCTTTGCAGCTTTGCAGCTACGCGTCCTGGGTCTTGGCATTGGTGGATTGAGTTATCAAGCCTGGGCGCTTCTTTCATGTTCTCGTGCCATCGTTTTGACAGCGATATTTGGTTGTAAATGAAGGTTCGGTAACGGTTCACCGGTCATGGGTGACAGAATACATCCGGATCCTTGATTACGTTCAAACCACTGTTCGATCACCGCTCTTTCATATGTCATTCCATCCGCAGCTAGCACAGGGTCATTGATCATGAGCTGAAAGGAGATAGGACAAGTCAACCCATCTGGAGTCGCTGCATCGTATACAGGCGGATGGTTGGGATTCGGAATCATGGAGGCTTTCAAGGTCTCGATAGCCAGGACAGCTTTCTTGAAGGAGCCTTTCTTGAACTTTTTCAGACCATTCTCAATGAAGTCAGCTATCACATCATCGTCTTCGACCGCTTCCGCCAAGTCTCGCATTCCTTCGATATCCATCGACGTCAAATAATCAGAGAAGGCCTTGGGCGATGTTTTGAAAGAACCAGCGTGCTGGGATAAAAATTCCTTCAGTCCAGGGATACTTGCTGCCATCATCATGGGCGAAATTGATTCTTTCAAGGGCTCGATTGCCACAACGGCCTTTTTGAACGAGCCTTTTTTGAATTTCTTGAGACCATTCTCAATGAAATCGGCCATCAAATCGTTGTCCGCGGTTGCTTCTGCTAAGTCTCGCATGCTTTTGATATCCATCGATACCAAGTAATCGAAAAAGGCCTTGGAGGATGATTTGAAACACCCAACGTTTTCGGTGAGAAATTCCAGCATTCCTGGGAAAGTAGATTTTTGACCAACTTCTAATGCAGAAGGGGCCAATACAGGGCTTACAGCATGCGGAATTTTAGTCGTTGACGGAGGACCAATGGGACGGACCCCGGCCGAAGATTTGATATTTTGAGTGGTAGGATCATTGTTGCCCTCTGTAGTTGAGTAATATCTCGTCATTTCATCCATAGGCTCCATTGTTGATGTTGGACTGGGAGTGGCATTGCGAGGAGGGGATTTGGCTCCTTTTATATCATTTTGTTTCGGCTTCTTGGAGGACTTCACTTGGGTACCATTCTTTTTAGCAGAAGCCTGGGATGGCGCGTCATCCTTAATATTCGAAGGAGTAGTAATGCTGCCCTTTCTCGCTTCATCCGGAATTGATTGTGCTGTATTTTCGGATTCACTTTCTTCGACCCATCTGTTAATTGCCTTGACGGCATTCAAAGTGTTTTGAATTTTGCCTCCAATTTTGACAAAAAGCCACTTGCGACCATCGCTAGTCATATAGACCTCCTCTTTCATCACTTTGATATAATTTACCTTGGTCTGTAAACTTAGTCTTCTGACATTGGTGCCCCGAGGTCCAATGAATGCTGAGAACCGATCCTTCGGGATCCATGTAGCGTGCTTGCGATGGGGCGGTGAAATGGCATTTGGACTGGATGTGCTTGCCTCTTCCTTCAGAGCCACAGAATTGGAAGATGTCTTGCCTGCACGTGCGGGTTTGGGCGCCTTCGGGAGCACGGCTCCCTTCGTGGTCTTGTTTTTCCTGGTTGGCGAAGCGGTGCTAGAGGAGCCGGAAGGCCCAGCCGTTGATGACGTATTCGAAGTAGCAGTCGTCATCGACTCGATGCCGACTTTGTTTCTCCTTTCGTAAAGACTGAAATTTGTCTTCTTTATAGAGACTTCAGATCCATCAAACAGCTTGACAATATATCGATCTTCTGTAGTGGTAGCAATCCCCATGTACAAGCCCACACTCCCATTCAAGTCAGCACGTTTCTGTAGGCCAAATAGTTCCACCTCCGATCCCCTTAGTGGCATTCCTTTCGCCCTGGCTTCTAGTCTCGCACGCTGGGTTTCTTCCTTTTTCTTGGCATGCTCTTCCTTGACGAGCCGATCTGTTTCAATAGCCATTTGTTCGTCGGTTTGAACAGCTCGCTCCAAAAGTGTCTGGCACTGCTTTTCCGAGAACAAGTCAAGACGATCTGCCGCCTTGCGCAAGGCTGTGGAATCCACCAATAGTGAATTGGCCTTTTTGCCTTCCACCAACAATTGAAAGAGCCGATTTGCTTCCCCTCCATGATTTTTTAGCTGGTCCATTTGGACTTTATCGAGCCAGTCGGAAAGTTCTCCACTTTCAATCATAGTCGCCACAGACTGTTTGAAGCTCTTCAGAGCATTCTTTTTCTGCCCAGCAAAGACATGCTGATCGAGTATAGACTTGGCGTGGACTCCCTCGTCGCAAGCTTTCAACAGCAATACCAACGGTTCGCAGCGATCAATGGAATATTCCAAAATTTCCAGACACGTGTGCAATCGTCGGCCTGTGGAACGTCCCTTGGAAAGGAGGCGATGCAATTTCCAGCTCTCTGTCTCAAGTGCTTCTGGTTTCATTTTCTCTTGAGCCGCAAGCTTCTGACAAAACTTGGAAAGAGCTGTGGCATCGATTTTAGCAAAGTTGAGCAAGATAGGATATTCGTGTATGGAGCGCTTCCAGGCGGGATGGCGCAAATCAAAAGCCAAGCGACGGGTGCTCGCAGTAGAGACATAAGGTTCAGGCAACTCTGGAATGTGCAAGATGACAGTCCATTGAATGCACCATTTACAATGTTCATCAAACTCGAGTGGGACTCGAAAGAATCGATGACTCCCCTCATCTTCTTCTTTTTCGTGAAGGATTGATTTGAGATCTTCCCGATTCAACCTTTTCACTTCGTTCCTATCTTCTTCGTCTTCGACAGGCCAGGCTTCAATGACAACTTCGTGCAAAGAGAACAAGAGCTCCTCGGAATTTCGAATATGCAAGCCTAGAACAATTGTTCGGTTCACAGCACTGCTCTTACAAATAGAAGAATGACCCGGTTGCCTTGTACGCTCAGAAGTATCAATGAAATAATGTTGTTGACCAACATTGCGAAGGTCATTGTAGTTTCTTGACTGCTGTTGCTGCTGCTGTTGATATCGAGCATGGGCAGTATCTTGTTCTTGACTCTTCTTGTATTTTTCATGCCACTGGTCATGCATAGCCTGAAAGAAGTTATGGATGGTCCGTGCGCGTGGATCTGTTTGATGGATCAGCACTTGATGGAGCATGTGGTCCAAATAGTCTTTTCTGACTTCAACATCTTTCATAATCTGGTAGGCGCTCTTCAGCCGATCAAATTCTTTCCAGTACAAGTCACCATGTCGATCTGGATGCACGTGAATCGAAGCCTTGCGAAACTGCCTAGATATTCCCGACGTAGCTTGTGTTTGTGCTTCGTCCAATGCTTCTTGAAGCTTCTTATTGTAAAGATCGCTGGTGTTGTTTTCAAGAATGATCATGGCGCCTCGTTCCTTTACCAACAATTCGATAATATTGTGCGCTGGCTGAAGCCCTCCGGCCGACGGAATTCCCAAACTCTCTACAGCTGGAATGTCTTTATAGCTCATCGGAACCAACCAGTGATCCCGAGATGGTTTCGTTTTTTCATCTCTCTCAATGGGAGCGGAAGCTTCCTTAGCCTCCTTCTTTTTAGCAGCTATTTTCTCTTTGCGGGCGGCATCTCTCTGTTTTTTGGGAGCCATGTTATGGATGAAAACAGTCTTTTACAAGTTCAAGTTCCGGTTGAACCTACTGAGTAAACCAGGTTGAACGTTGCAGAAGACCTTGTTGTAAATCAGTTGATATCTCTGAATGGAACTGATGTAGTGGAGCTATTTGGAATATCGTAGGCTCGGAGAGCTCAATTTAGGTCCACAAGGGGGATTGTGTAGGTGTTGAATGATACGATGTTTGGTTGTTCGCAATAAAATGATACGGTATGATTGATTGTAGGGATTGGTTTTTTAAATCGCATGGGTCGTTTTACGACTTCAGTTGTGGCGGCGCGGCATGGTGGGAGGACGGACATGTTCATTCTTCGTCGTTCGCTGTTTTCGTGGATTGTCCGATGATAGACCTCGACTCAAAAGTGTACCGCAACGATGAAGTTGGTCGTCCTTGCGTTCCTTATCCCTCTAGTAATAGCGGAGAACTTCTCGAGTGAAGGATGGAATCCCAAACTGTGGGAGGATTTCCTGGAAGCCATGCTGAACGGAGGACACTCTCCTAAACCAAAGAATGCTCGCAAGCGAAATCTTCAAACGGAGGTATCCGAGCCCATTTTGGCGGATAGCTTTGGAGGAGAACCAGGATTCTATCACGGTGTCGCCTCAGGAGATCCATTGGAGGATCGAGTGATCCTGTGGACCAAGTATACCCCAATTTCAGCCAACGAAACTGTTTTTCTTGAGCTCCGAATGGCTGAAGTCACTACCACTATCCCCTTAGAGGATCATTTGGATCCGGATAAGAATGACTACCTGTGGACAAAGACGATTCGTGCGGAACCCGGGACGGACTACATTGCCAAAATTGATGTAACTGGACTCGATAGCAACAAGCACTACGTGTATGCCTTCACTGATTTCAACATTGCATCTGACGTTGGTCAAACGCGCACTGCGCCATCGGCAGATGATGATGAGCAAGAAATGAATTATTGCTTCTTTTCTTGTTCGAATTTTGCCAGTGGATACTTCCATCCGTACGATATCTGCTCCACCATGGAAGATCTAGACTTTTGGATTCACGTTGGAGATTACATTTACGAAAGTGGTTACGGAAATGGTGGATTTGGAGGTGGATTTGGAGGTGGACTTGCCGAACGAGAAGAAGTTGCTCTTGTAAGTGGTAATATGCCCGGCATTTGATTGACTTCTACAACAATTCTCTAACTCCTGCTGCAGCCCCAATGGGAGGTTTTGAACCTTCAAGACTACCGGAATCGCTACGCAACTCATCACCGATACGACGAGGGCTTGCGAAATATTCGTCGTCGAGCACCGGTCATTGCTATCTGGGACGACCATGAAGTAAGTCCCACTCATCAACATGACATACAAACCTTTCTGATTTTGACGGATGCTAATTTCTTTGCTTAGTTTGCAAACAATGCATACGGTAAAGATTCCGATGTTGGAGCATCAAATCACCAAGAAGTATGTGATGAAGTTGAGGATGAGGAGGAACCTTGTAGGCCCGAAGGAGATGCAGTAGACAGGTTCAATATGGCGTCTCAGGCGTATTTGGAGTGGATGCCAATTCGTTTGAGCGAAACAGTGGATCATCCAACACTAAATATTTCATCTATCACGCAAATCATTGAATGGGGTTCCTTGGCAACGGTTGTGGCGGTGGACACACGGATGACAGAAAGATCGAAAGAGGCGACACTTTACTCCACTCTGACTCCCTTTCAAGAGTTGCTAGTCAACGAGACCGATGTCGACTCTTATTACAATGAAAGCTCCCCGTCAAGGCAAAAGATCGACGAGGTGGCTGAAGCTGTAATGGCGAATTTGTCAAATCCTGAACACACGATGCTCGGTGATACTCTGAGAAACTTGGTACGTTCTATTTTTTCATTAAAATATCTGCCGATGAACGATATCCGTTTTCATCTATCTCGTTTACGACCCTCAGGTTTTGGACACATTTCAAAATTCGAAAGATGCAGGGAAGCCTTGGCAAATCTTTGCCCAACAAGTGGTGATGGGAAATCAGCTCCCACCAAACTTTCACAAATTGGCTGATTATGCTCCTGAAGAGAATAAGGTATTGCTTCAGAACTTTGTAGGAGCTGGCCTCCAAAATCCTCAGTTTGGCACTCTCCTGCGCGGACTTGTTGCCATGTCGATCAAGAAAATATCACTGAATTCCGACGCTTGGGATGGATTTGCGCATGAGCGTGCTTTGCTGCTGGAAGGCCTTCGCACAAAAACAAACAACCCCATAGTGTTGGGTGGAGATAGTCATGATAGTTGGGCCTACAGTTTGGTCGAAGACGGCGGCTTTGAGGGCGAAAAGATTGCGGTGAACATAAATGCTCCTGCTGTTACTTCAGGAGGGTACGGTCGCGTTGTCGGAGCTTTGTTTGGATTTATTGCTGGAGCGATAGGTGGCATTGAGAACCTTCTGAAAATCGTTCAAGATTCTTTGCTTGCTGACAACAGTGGGTTGTTGTACGCAGACATCAACCTTAAAGGCTTCGTAGCAGTAACTGCAACAAAGGTACGTTATGTTCGTGTATTGAATAGAACTACAACGCTCAAAATCGCTGCTCACTTCCTTTCCATCCTCTCAATTGAAACACAGGAGAAGCATGTCTCCGAGTATATTCTTGTGGAAACTGATACCATGGAAATTGATTATGCTGCTGCCAGAGGGGCTAGTGACAATATTACCGCTTCTTTCAAATGTGATGCAAGTCTCGTCACAGCCGCTGGGGAACCGGGGTCTCTATCTGCGCAGGATGGCTGCGAGATTGCATTTGACTCGAAGCGTCCTGAGGAATGGTCCATTCCAGTTCCTGTGTCGGGTGGGTCGTCCCGTTGTGATACGAGCGAAAGGCTATCCGGTTGTGACTTTACTGCATGCGAACTCGATGCTAGTGAGTTTGAAAGACCACCAGAAGTCAAATCCGATGCTAGTCTTCGAAGCGCTACCTCGGCTGCTGTTATTGCGTTCTGCATGTCTCTCTTCATGGTCTAGGCTCTCGTCATAGTAACGAATACTGGGATCTCAAAATGTAACTGTGAAGTCTAAAAGTTATCCTTGGCTTTCCTTATCTTTCCAAATGCCTCTGCTGGAGAGTCAGTGGCGGTAATCCCCACATTTTGTTGAATTTCTTCACTGATATCACCTCGCAGAAAAGGATTTGCCTTCTTTTCTTCACCCAAAACCGTTGGGACAGTCGCAGCCCCTCGCGCTCGTTTTTGTTTGACAACAGCCATTCGGTCTATGAGGACTTGATTATTGGGTTCTACACTTAGTGCAAACTTGCCATTGCTCTCGGTGTACTCGTGGGCGCTGAAGAGAAAATCAATGCAGAAAGAACATTTGTGAGACAACCAATTGGTATCTGACGAGGTACAGTACATACAAGCGAATTCCTCACCAGTATACCATAGTCTCATCCGGTAAACTACGCATGGTTTCAAGTGACGACCAAAATTGTGTCGGTGTGCCCTCGAACATTTTGCCACAACCGAGTGAGAACAAACAATCTCCAGCAAAAATGACGGAAAGCTCTGGAAAATAGAAAGCAACATGTCCATCGGTGTGCCCTCCTGCCTCCAGTACTTGAGCCTTGAAACTTCCAAGTTCAAGTTCCTCTCCCCCACCAACCTTGGTGTCGATCCCAGGTATTTCCTTTCGTTCGTTCTTGGGTCCGATGATTGTAACGCCCTCTGTTTTCAGTTCCAGGTTGCCGTCTACATGATCGTAGTGACGATGCGTATTGAGAATGTGCGTCAATTTCCAGCCCTTTTCATCTAGAACCTTCTTATAACTTGTAGCACATGGTGTGTCAATCGCACATGTATTTCCAGTAGCTGGGTCGTGGAGCAGAAATCCATAGTTGTCGCTTCGACACGGAAACTGAGCAATTTCGAATTTGGGTACTCTCGTGGAAGACATTCTTGAGCCAAAAGAGTGATTGCTTAAAGCAGGTTGAAAAGCCCAAGCAGTTGGACTCTGTGTAGTCGAGAGGACGGTAAATGCAGCTGAAAATCGAGATGCAAGCTGTCGACTCTTCATCTCATTGTTGATTTTGTAATCTTTTCTTTCAAGCAGATCAGAATTGTTTGTTGAGTTGGCTTGGTTGACGTGACTTGGATGAGATGCTGACGTTTTTGGTCGCGAGACATACTTAGTCTCAAATCGGAAAACTGACCTCACCCCAAAAACCAAAGCACAATTACTATCACTTGCACACATCATGTTAGCCTTTGCAATCTTGGATAGAGTTGCCCACGGCCTCGTCCGTATCCTGCCCACAGTGTGGAGCGATAGAATCAGATACAATGCGTCTGATCTGACTGTCTTCGTCCCCAAGACCCAAGCGATAAAAACAAAGCCTCGAATGACCATGGTCGAAGCTGTCTTTGCAACAATGCTCTTCGATTTGGCCTTGTTTGGAACTGACAATTTCTTCATTAACTTTATCATTCGCGCCTTTACCAAGTTCCAGAATAGCTGGGATAAGTCCTTCGCTTCACCTGAGGAAGCGGAGAAAGAAATCACTGACTTTTGCGAGCGTTTACAGATTCAGCAAGAGCCTTGGATTTGGGAAAAGCCCATTACCGAATACAAGTGCTTGAATGACTTTTTCTCTCGTCGGTACACCAATCCTCCTCCCATGGGTGAAAGCGTCATTATTTCACCAGCATGCTCCACCATTACAGTTCATGGTGATAATGAAGAATTCACTAGATTGGTAGTGAAAGGTTGCGACTATGCTCTGAAAGATGTTGGATTGTTCCCGACCGAAGACTTGGATGCTTACTCCAAGAACCACGTGTTTTTGGGATACCTCTCACCAAAAGATTATCACCGATTCCATGCCCCCTTTTCCGGAAAATGCATCCACTGCTCGATGGAAGATGCCGAAGTTGACTCTGCCTCGGTGAAGTTCTTTGGCGGCCGCTTCAACATTTTGAACAAGAACAAACGCTTGATTGTGGTCTTAGAAGACAAGCAAAAGAGAAGAGTAGCCATGGTTATTATTGGTGGTATTGGAGTAAATACCATTGAATACGACAGTACCATTCAAGATAAATGGGTGGAGAAGGGAACTGATTTGGGAACCTTCCGTGCCGGTGGAAGTGCCTTCTGCTTATTCTCAAACACTCCTCTATCAATTGACTCAAAGTTGTTGCAAGCCAAGACAGAAGACGGAGAAGATCTTCCAATGGAGCTCTTGTTTGGAGAAAATTTGGCCAATTTTGCAAGTTAATCACATTTGTAGATTTCGATTGAACCTACAAGTAAACTTCTCGTGGAAGTGCTCTTTTTCAAGAAGGATTTACACATATTTTTTAATCGTTGTCACGACATCATTTCGAATTTCTTCTACTCGATTGAGCTCTTTTCACCTAGCCTTTACGCATTATACTACGATATGATACAGGTCGGGATGATGACAACAGGAAACCGCGTGGACAAACTTTTGTATTAATCCTTACCATGCGTACCATACGATACCTATTTTATATAATGCAGGTAGTATAATGGCCATATTTTTCGTGCAAGACCCAAGTCGTCCCCCGTTTGGGTCGTTATGGGGGAAATTTTCTGAATGACGAAACCAACCCAAATTCATACAACCGCATTTTTGTCACAAAAAAACAAAAAAACAAAAAAGCAAAAGCTATCATTATCCACCTGAACAATGACATCGACCGAAGTGCAAACCCAGACCAACGCCATCATATCCAAGATATTCTCACCGTTCTATGACATGTTGGCATACTTTCGATCCAAGGTGTATGATACTTTGATCCTTCACATGACTACCAAGTGGTACGAAGTCGTCCTTTCCCAATTGCCAGAAAACTCGACCCTATTGGATGTCGGAGTTGGAACTGCGGGTGCCTTGATCAATTGTTCGGCGATTGTGAAGAACCGTGGATTGAAGATTGTTGGAGTAGACTACGATAAAGATTATGTCATTCAAGCCCAAGTAGCTTTGGAAAAGGCAGGCCTTCAAGATTCTGTGCAAGTTTTTCACAAGAGTGTGTACGATTTGAACAAGGATACGGACGGTGTGTTTGATGCTGTCTACTTTTCGGGTTCTTTCACTCTCTTGCCAGATCCTATCGAGGCCCTTCGTGTTGTCATTCCCTTGACGAAATTCAAAATTTACGTCACTCAAACCTACCAACGCAAGAGTCCACCATTGCTGGGATACATCAAGCCTTTGCTCAAGTATCTGACTACCATTGACTTTGGTCAATTGACATATGAAGCGGACATTGCTGAATTCTTCACCAATAAGGTACCCAAGGAATGCAGTCTTACGTTGGAGTCACATGAAATCATCAAGGGTAGTTTGGACACGAGTCTGCAAGCTGCCTACCTGACCATTCTGGATGTTAGTAAATAGCTAAGCAAGATATATAATAAATAAATAAACAAGCAATGATGGGACCTTCAGGTTTCCCTTTCGTCCGATTACAGATAGTCCCAAGCTGACGTTCTTTTTTACATTTAGTCACTAGTCAACCACATATCATAGCATCATCGATGATATACTGTTTGATTTGATTTGATTTCACTTGACTTGATTTTTACTGTTAGGTAGTTGTTACAATGCTGATGATGATGATAATTTGTTGGATAATAATAAAATGAAAGTGATGATGATGTTAATGACATTCCACGCGGCCAACCAACCATTTCTTGCTTTTCCGTAAGCAAAAAATAGAAATGGCAATCGTCTTTTCTGTTTTGCTTTACTCAAAGAATGTCGTCTTGATAAAGTATCGTAATGACATTCCACCTAGAGCTGTGCGAATCAACGACAGCAGGTAGACATAATTTGCCGCCAAAATGGTGCACATGATCCAGATTGGCAAGATGAACATGGTTCGTTTTCGTAACCTCAACTCATCTTGTTGCGTTCTGGCCACGTTGACGGCCACTTGATAATCCTTTTTGAGTTCGGCACAGGCATCTTCCCAGGAACGCAATTTGTTGGCGTCTGGTCGTCCAATGTCCGAATCTTCTTGGAGACGTTTCAATTGGAGTTCAATGGCTTGGACCATGGATTGGCGATTCATGGGTTCCCAAAAGGCATCGGCAGGAATGTGTTCTCCAAAAGCTTCCGTAAAGACCTTGACAGTGGGTAGAGCCACACGGACTTCGGAAGCAATGGCTTCGTTGACAGTTTGACCAAAGGTTTCGGTTGTGGAAGGGCAGACAAAGACATCGGCCATGGTGTAGACCGAATGCAAGGATTCTCCCTTTTGGTATCCCAGGAATTGGACTGGAATGCCGAGTTCTTGTGCCAGAGCTTCATACTTGGGACGATCTGGGCCGTCACCGACCAACCATAGAGCACAGTCCTTCAACGCGGACATGCACTTGATCAGTTCGTCCACTCCCTTTTCTGGACTCAAGCGTCCCACGCACAAAAGGAGGTATTTGGTGTTTGTTTCTCGCAAGTATCGGTCCTTTCTTGCTTGCCAGATCTTGCCAGCTTCCGTGTGCTTGTTGGCAGGTGTAAAGTTACACTTATCCAATCCGGTGTAGCAGACTCCAGTGCGGTTGCTTCCGTGTTCGTTCCACTTCTTGGTGAGCACCGTTTCAGTGGCTCTGGTGGGAGTGAGGATCCGATCCGAGATCTCTGGCAAGACCGACATGAAGACATCAAAGAAGGCCCACTTGAGGAATCTCCCGAGGACCTTTGGAAAGTGGTGTTCGGCATAATCAAACAAATTGCAGTGCCACGAGATGACCAAGGCAGGCTTCTGAGTTTGAGTAAAGAGTCGCAACAGCTTGTATCCAATCAGCAACCAGATTCCAGAAAAGTTCATCGGCATGACTACGTGAACAACGTCGTAGGTTTCGTTCATCAATTGCAAAAAGTAGCCAGGGAAAATGCACATCATGGCAGCCGTAAAGTTCCAAGGATTGGCGTGACTCCAAACGCCTTTGCTATCGGGACTTAGCAGATCCACTTCGCATCCCATGTTGGTCAATCCTTCCACGTAATGTCCTACGCGACGAGCAATCCCATTGACTTGTGGGGGAACGTTTTCGGAACAGACTAGAACCTTCATGGGTTGCCTTGAACCAGTATCCTCCATGATACTGGTTGGCATGTTATCTTGTGATTGGCACATTCTTCTTCTCCTTGTTGGTCTTGCTGTTGTTAATAATAGTGATGGTGATAATGATAATACTGGTTGCGGGAAAAGCAATACCGTCAGTGAAACCGTGGGTTTGAAGATGTGTATCGTGGTTGGTTGGTGGTAACACCGAGAGTATCCTTTCTTTTCTTTCTTTCTTGCTGGACCTCGGCCGATCGGAGCGAGAGCGGGTTGGAGCATTGGCCTCATTTGCGCGTAAAACAAACGTACGACCTCTACCAGATTGGTCATCTCCTCATTCGTTCATTCCTCCTCCTCCAATCGAATCCTTTCCTTCGCATCTTGCCACGCGGTTCAAACCGCGCGAGAATCTTCGAATCTTGCGTAGGCCTTTGAGTAAAACGATGACGTGTTGTGTGGACGGCGCGCAGAGCCAAAATTTCAGACGACTTTTTTTTCACGGTTCCTTCGCCACGCGTTAGTTTCGATTAGTGGGACTCAAATGAAAGGTCCTCCGTGAAGCAGCGACGGAAGGACACGTCAGCAAAGGCAAAGGATCCCACCAACCAGAACTCCAAATTTGGGCGCGTGGCGCTAAACGGAGCGCAATTTTTGATTCAAACGACCATCTAGCTTGCACGGTTTTTTCTTGCCTCCGTTGTCCAACCAAAACCCGAATCGGATCCATTGCAGCAGCGCATCGTCGAAACCTGAGGTGTAGCATTGGTGTAGTGTTGGTTCTCATTCGTAACCCTCCGTATCTTTGTCCACTTTGAAGTATATTTTCACTTTTTATCCTCCTACGACTTTTTCAACAAGCAAACAAACTAGCAACACAAGCAGCTTCAGCTACAATATCATGAGTCTTGTGGAAACCTACCCCGTCTTGTCCGTGACGTTTGCCTTCATGGCCTTCATGTTGGTCTGGTCTCATTTGCGTGAATGGATGGACTTTGCGAGCCATTCCAATTTGAAATACAAAGTCTTGGATTTCTTGGGTTCCTTTATTTATTACGGACCCGACATTGGAGTCGAGGCTACCTTGACACTAGATGACCCAGCTCCGGGAGTCTTGGAAAAACGTTTGAAAGGACAAGACTACTTGGCTTCCAAATTGGGCGGTGGTGCCACTCACAACAAGCGTGGACAAGAGTTGCAACCTAAATTGGTCGACTGCCGTTTTGCCCTGGCCAAGGTCTGCATGCCCTTGTTGCGGGAATTGGAATTCTCTCCCGCCAAGCGCAACTTTGTCACTGGGGTCGACACGGACAGTGGCATGCACCTGGTCACGGTCGATACGGGCGACGAGAAAACCGATCCCCTCTTGTATTGTGGATCAGATGCAGTCCATACATTAAGTTGCAAGGACTTTCATGCTCCCATTCAAACGGAAATTAACAAGCGCATGGATTTGGAAAACAACAAGGAATCCAGCTTGAGATTTGCTCCCATTGCCTTGAACACGGAATTGGAAAAGAATGCCAATGCCATTTTGGAATTGACTGGATTTGATCAGGTAAGAAGAATCTATGAAGAATGTGGAATGGAATGTTTGCCATTGTTGGTTTGTAACAAACGATCATCATCATCATCATCTGACAAACGCAATTTTTTTGGTCATTTTTTCCACGACACAACAAAAACGACTCGATTCATTTCACTTCAATTCAGGTTCGTTATTCTCTTTCTGGTTCCGAAGCCATGGATGCTGCCTTTAAGGATGTTCGTGCTTCCACTCGTGGAGTTGGGGACTTTATTGTGCGATTCTCGTCTGCCTACCATGGACACGTTTCGGGAGTGGACTTTTTGAATTCCCAAAAGGTCATTTACCTCAAGGAATGCTCCCAAGAGTCGTTGGATTTTATTGAAAAGTACCACTTCCGCATTGCTGGTGTCGTTGTCAACCCCATGCAACACTTTACTGGAATCAACAAGCCTAGTCCTCCCGGTGAAAAACTAAACATGGGAACACGTGTCCGTCAAGCTACTTCTCGGGAAGAATATGCCCAATGGTTGCATTCTCTTCAAGAAAAGTGCCGTTACTGCACCAAGTACTTGACCAAGATGGCTTTTATCGTGGATGATATCTACTTTGCCTTTCGTACTCCCGAACTATTCTCCAAGGACTACTTTACTTACCAAGGAAAGGCACTGGAACCTGATGTCATGGTCTTGGGCAAGGGTGTGGCTGCTGGATATCCCTTGAGTATGGTCCTCGGACGTCGGGGATACCTCAACACTTACGACAAGAAGTTCTTGCTTCAAGTCAACAAGACTGTCGGAACTCTTGCCGCCTGGCATGGTGGTTTGGTTGCCTCTAACGTCTTTCTAGAGGCAATCAACAAGGACAGTTTCATCAAGGAGCCCGTCAAGAAAACTTTGACGTCCATGGTGGAAAGATTCGATGCCTTCTCCACCAAGTTGAATGGTATGTACGAAAAGGAAAACTTGCCTGTTCGAATCCACAACTTTAGCAACACTTTCAGCATCAACTACTTGGTTGGAAGTTTGTTCAACAGCCGATACCCACAATACCTCATGGCAGAGGGTGTCTTCCTTGGTAACTATTCGACTGGAAAATTCAACTTGAATGCTGACACTACAGTAGCCGATTTGGACAAGGTTGCCCAAAAGTTTGTCGAAGCTGCCAAGAAGATGAAAAACGATGGATATTTTGAGCCACAAAAGAACAAAAAGTCCATGATTATGAAATTGGCTGGACGTTTCACTCTCAACTACTTGAAGCTGTTTTACGATCAAATCATGTTGGACAAGAAGATTGATATTGATGTCAGTCACAATCATCCCGTCAACAAGTGTGGCCACTTTTGGAGTTCGGTGTTTATGATCTTGGTTGCCTACCCAATGATCTATATGGGACACCCAGTCGAAGGATGCTTGTGGTTCTTTTTGACTCACGTTGTCCGTCAATCTGGTCACTTTTTTTACGAACACCAAGATAAAGATATCGAAAAGCTCAAGTTCGGACACAAGGATGCTTCCAAGAAGGAAGCTGTTGTCTTTTTGGCTTTTGCTGCTATTGTCTACCACAACCGCGCGGCATTCTGGGAAAAGATCTCACAATACGTCACAATTGAATTTGGGTTGGATCAGTACGTGAGCATCGTGGCTCTCTTCACGATCGCACCCCACGCAGTTCAAATCACCTACGAGTATGGCTTCATCCGAGGAATGTCCTGGCTATTGAAGATCTTGACTGATCCTTTCACAGATATTCTTGATTTCTGGCAATACGCCGTTATCAATCCCAAGTGTTTCATGGATGTCAAAGACCACAAGGCTATTTACAAGCTTGACTTGTATACCAAGAAGGTGACGAAAGTAGACTAAACTATTGTACAAGAAGAAATATTAATATCTAAAACATGCATAGTTGCATTATACAGGAAGGATACGATGGTAGAGAGAGATTGGAAGTTGGCCCCAAATGCCCACGGATTTTTGAGAAGTGTGTTGTTGGATCCTCAAGACAAAAAGTCATAGCAGGTAGAAAGACAGAAGTGAGGTTGTCACACGCGGTGCAGTTGATACCATAAAAAAGAAGGCTCTACAACCGCGAGTATTCCTATTTTGCTGCATTTGAATTTGAATTGCAAACCCAGATGCTTTACAATAGTTTAGATGCTCTCATAAAATCGCAATAGTCGATTCTCGAGATTGGTACAGTGCTGGAAAAGACACCAACCAAACTGTATGTCGTGGCTCCCCAGAGATTGGATATAATTGTTGCGGTTATTGTGTAACATATGCCTGCTCCAGTCGACAAGACGGAAACTTCAACATAAATTTTCTCATAATTGTACAGCTTCTATTTTCTATCCCATGTTCGTGAAGCCCAAAAACTCCAAGATCTTCTTGCCTCTTGGGCTTTCAATCACCTTCATGGACATAATGTACCAGAAGGTTTCAATCCATGCCGTTTGCATTGATGATGCACCTAGAGCGATGTAGACACCCCAAATAGTGGAGAGGACTCCCCAGTATTGTGGGTCGCTGATTCCGGTGTTGTACGGGAAGGCGGTGACACGTTCCACCTTGTAGCCTAGCTCCCATCCATAATATACACCGATGCCTCCCAATGCCTTGAACACGGAATAATTCAAGAATTGTCCAACACCAATGAGGCCCAATCCTGCCCAAAAGTTCTTGCCTTGAGAAGATGTAACCTGATCGAGAAAAACACTCGAATCACCCGCATTTGCTGCATCCCAAATAGGATTCGTCAAGGTACAGCGTTTCAGAAGATCGTAGGAGCAGACCGAGTATTGGAAGACTTTAACGTATATTCCCAATTGCATAAAGCACTTCCAGTACAGCGGTTCCTCTTGGATTGCCTTTCCGAAGGTACCCTTTTTTACTTCCGTCTTGAAATGCGATGGGAAGTGGTATACGTATCCATAAAGCAATCTTTCGATTCCCAGCAAACCGAAGGCGGCCACGGGGTAGACACCCATGGATGAAATGCTCTTAATTCCCTCCATTGTTGCCTCAGCTGGGACATGTATCTTCAGCAAAAATGAGGGGCGGGCTGGAGGCCACAAAATGCGACTGACATCATTCCTGGCCATTGGAAATGTCTCTCAGAATTTGCGTAGAAAGTTACGGGAAAAAAATGCGCTTGTGACGTCATGATAGACATTCGACTAGGCCGAATGCAATTGATTACTACCGCTTTTTTGAAAAAGCATTACTACCACGTTTCTTTTTGCCTTGGCACTTGGCATCCGAGATAATTCGGTCAAGTCTCGTTGGATCATATTCCTGATACGAGTCCACTCGATGGAAAGTGCTGGGCTCCAACTCATGCATGGACAAGTGGACTGATATGTCTCTTGAATTTTGGCTTTCGCTATCAGTGTGGTGCTGCTCGGTTGGACTTGTTGTGGAAGTGTTCTGTCGGAGCTTTGGAAGGATACTTCGGTACTTGACAGAGGACCCAGTGCCATAGTTTTGGCGATAAAAGTAAATGGAACAAGTGACGAATAATACATTGACTGCTCCCACGAGAATGGCAAACAATCCGGTTCGTGTAAAAGGCACATCATCATTGTTGTCTCGAGTTCTTGCAGCTGTTGCAGTCTCACCATCTTCCTTGTATAGGAAAGCAACAATACCATCAACATAAAGCTCCCCGACACTTGCCGACGCAATCGACTTTCCATGGAGGAATGTCTCCAGATCATCGACTCCACTTGCTGAAAAGTATTCTACAACTTTCTCTCGTACACTTTCTTTCGTTGCCATACCACGCGTATTTTGCATCATGCCTTCAATCTTTATGCTGAAACCGGATTCGATCTTCTGCCGCATGAATGTCGAGGGAACAACATCAAGTTCTAGAGAGACCATATCAACTGCTTCAATCCCAGTCTTCGTTTCCAACAAGACAGTGATGAAGCTTGATATGTGATTTTGGAGGCTATCGGAAGCAACATCTGTCATGTCGTCTGCGCTCAAAATCAATGCCATTTGTATTCTTGGTACAGGAATGTTCAGACCGTTAGACGGTTCTGAAAGGTGACTTGTGGGACTCGGAGTGTTAGTTGTTTCAGCAGTAGGTTGTACCGTTGGGATTCCGCTGGAAGGAAATTGTGATGAGTCCCACGTTGGTGCCAAAGTGGGGAGTTCTGTCCGTACTGATATCGGTGATTCTGTTGGCTTGGATGTTGGCTTCCTAGTTGTTGGCTTACTTGTTGGTAGTTCTGTTGGCTGTTCTGTTGGTAGCCCTGATGGCAGCTTAGTTGGCGACGAGGTTGGTCCTAATGTCGGACGCTTGGTTGGCTCGGTAGACGGCCACAGTGTAGGCGGTGAAGATGGCAACCCCGACGGATAAGATGTGGATGGAGCAAAAGATGGCGCAAGTGTCGGATCTTTTGTCTTTTTCTCCTTTTTGGACTCAACACCATGTATTGAGCATACACCAACAATCAGGAATACATACAAAACATTGAAGGCATGTCTTTGCTGCATCATCATTGTCGTATCTATAGCGGTCAGCGGCGGTTGCTTTGAAACCTCGTTCCGAAAATTTGGGATACACGAGTTGTTTCGTGTGAATACACGGTTCAACACGTCCGGCTCGCGAAAGAACGCGATCGCGCGCTATCAAATGTGACAAAAATACCGCGTCTTCCCGATGTACGGCTGATGATGTTTGAATGGTGATGGTGACAGAAACATAGCAATGCTTCCATGACTGAAATAGAATGCCCTTCAGGCAGTAATTTCCCTCCTGCAATGTCCGATGAAAGCGAAAAGATCGGGACAGAGACGGCTGACCAAGCTGACAAACCATCGCATTCTACGGACTTGGTCTACAACTCAAAGAAACCACGATGGTGGAAGAGTGTAGCTGGAAATGCAACGAAAGGACAAAAGCGAGCAATGGAAACAATATTGGCGAACCACCGTCTCCCTTCTGTACCGTATGGAACATTTCTAGACTGGAGTCAAATATTTCCTGAAAACCCTGATATATGGCTCGAGATTGGTTTTGGGCAAGGAGAGAATTTGCTAGCATTAGCACATCGGAAACGTCATGAAAACGTGGTGTTTGTTGGGGCAGAGATTCACAAGTCAGGGACTGGCACAGCATGTCGACGAATGCAAGAAGGGAAAGAGATCAATCGCTTTTGGATTGATTATACCGTATTTTCAAAGGATTCAACCACAAGCAATAATCCGAACGAGGAGGGGTCGGATGGTACAGAGAAACACGACGATCCATATCGTAACCTTCGACTGCACCCAGGCGATGGTGTGAAACTACTGCCATACATTCCCTCATCTTCGCTATCAGCTGTCCTGATAACTTTCCCAGATCCTTTCCCGAAAGAATGCCAACGGCAGTGGCGTGTCATCCAAAAGCATACTATTTGTGAAATCTATCGTGTGTTGAAAGACTCTGGACATTTCTTTTTGGCTACCGACCACGATGGCTTCAACCAATGGGCTCATCTAATACTCAACGAAGTGAATGAAGATTCACCTATCTTTCTCGAGGTGAATCCATGTCCAGGTAGAATGGACTGGCTTCCGGTTGTTAGCAAGTATGAAAAAAAGGGCTGGGATGAGGGTCGAAGCACGAATCTAAACTGTTGGGAGAAGATCTAGATTTATTGGTTGACACATTGGTAGATGTCCCCTCCCGGAGTACTTTTTCATCCAAATGAACTGGTAGACTAACTCACAGCCATGTACTTCAAAGTTCCTACTTCACTGTATCGACAAGGCTGCTGTGGGTACAGCTACAGGTACTGCAAAAAGATCGTCAGACGTAGTCCGTGCTACCATCCGTAAGTTGAACTTGGTCATTTTTCCCTCTGATTTTGATTTTTGATTCTTCAAGATATCATCGTACTGTACCAGGTACCGTACGAAGAACAAGAAGCTGAACCTTTCATCATGGAACTTCACCTGGCTGCTCATAGCGGTGATTTCGAGCGTGTACAAGAGTTATTCGACAACGGAGCGGGGGAATCCATAAATGCAAAGGTGTTCATGCACACACACAATCCATTCCATTCTACCGGTAGGCTTCACACCATTGCATTTTGCATCTGATGGAAACTTGGAAATAGCTCGGCTACTTTTGGATCGAGGTGCTGACTTGGAACCATCTGTTAACAAGTACGAAATATTTTTTTTGCCCCACTGCACTTGGTTTGTCAGCTTAATCATTTGGAGATGGCTCGACTCTTTTTGGACCGTGGAACCGATGTGGACGTGAGGTCAGATAAGGTTGCAACACCATTGCATTATGCTTGTGATGAGGGGCACATCGATATGGTAGCCCTATTATTGGATCGAGGCGCCGATGTGAACGCAATAATGGTAGAGGCAAAGAATCAGGAAATGAGGGAAGAGCACCGCTGCATATGGCATGCGACAAGGGACGTTTGGAGATGAATTAAGTTGCTACTGGATGGAGGGGCCGATGTTAACTGCGTGGATCACACGTTCAAAAGGAAAAGACCATTGCATTTAGCATGCGAGCGAAGTCGGATCGACGTTGTCCAGCTGCTGTTGGATCGAGGAGCCGATGTGGGCACAAAGGATTTCTGTGGATACACACCATTGCATCATACACGTCAGCAAGGTAATTTGAAAAGAGCCCAAATGTTCCTGGACTCGGGTGCATATATAGAATCAGTTGATGACGAGGATCGTACACCCCTTATTTTGGCATGTACCTCTAGCCATTTTGAGACTGCAAAGCTGCTGTTTGATCGAGGAGCTTGTTACGAAGAAGTCGAGGATTCACCGAGAACTCTATTGCATTCCGCATGTGAACAGGGTGTGTTGGAGATTGTTCGCCTGCTGGTGGACCAACTTGCCAATCTGGAAGCACGGAGTGAAAGTGACGGTTCACCCTTGCAAATTGCATGTGACCAAGGCTCGTCGGATATTTGTCGACTGTTCATAGATCGCGGGGCTGTTATAGAAGTGCCAAATGAATGCAACTTGTCTACCCTACTTTCTGTATGCATGGATAAGGGGCAAAATGATTTGGGACTCGCTCAGCTGCTTTTGGATCGGGGTGCGAATATAGAAGCAAAGACAGAAGATGGCGTAACACAACTGCACATCGCTTGTGGGAGGGTAGCTCGGAGATAAGTCGGCTGCTCCTAGTTCGGGGTGCTGATTTATAATCGCTAAGTTTAAGGCAATCGACTGCCTTGCATTCTGCATGTGGTAGACATGAAGGGGGGGATAGTTTGGAGCTTGTTCAGCTGCTTTTGGATCGAGGTGCCAATATGGAATCAAAGATAGATGGTGGCCAAACACAACTTCACTTCGCTTGTGATATTGGTAATTTGGAGATCACTCGACTGCTCCTAGGTCGAGGTGCCGACGCTAGAGCACCAGCGGGGATGAAATATACTGCCCTACACTTCGCATGCAACAGGAGCAGTCGTGTAGAGGTTGTTCGGTTGCTATTGGATCGAGGGGTATACATGGATGCAAATACTATGGGTGGTAGAACGCCACTATACATGGCATGTAGGAAAGGTAGTTTAGATATTGCTCAATTGCTGCTGGATCGCGGCGCTTGGGTGAATGTCAAAGGCAGTGGCGAGTCGACTCTTCTGCACGAAGCATGTAAATCAAGCTTGCTCGGCTCTTGGTGGATTTTGGTTCCGATGTGGATGCCAGGGATTGCAAAGGATGCACACCATTGCACAAAACATGTGGCAGGGATCCTGTCACGATTCAGCAACCCAATGTGTTTAAAATTTTAAAGCTCCTGTTGGACCATGGTGCTAAAGTGAACACCAAGAATGAGGACGGCAAAAGCTCCGTTGCATCTTTCAAGCTGGCGTCTCCAATAGAACGTTGCTCAGCTCTTGTTAAACCGAGGCGCCGAACTTGATGCAAAGGACAATGATGGATGTACGTCACTGCACCTATCATGTCAAGAGGATCCCTGCGGCAGATTTAGACAATGGGGCATTGATGATGTTGACAACATTTATGATGCTGATTGGAAATTTTTTGAGATGTTACTGGATCGAGGTGTAGACGTCGGGGCAAAGACAAATAAGAATATGACACCACTAGAAATGGCGTGTGAGAGCAATCAATTCCAGAAGGTATGCTTTTGGCCCGCAGAAATCTTGGCTGCTTCTGAAGCGAACATACAAGGAGGAAACGCCAGAAAAGGGACAGCGAGTATCATGAAGTTACTAGGATTGAACTATATTGGCATGAAAGTAGTGCATGACAATAAATAGCTTGTCCTGAATTCCCGAGACTTTGTAGATCCCACATCAAGCTTGTTGAAGAAAATATTGTTCATTGGTCTTTATCTCAAAATTAGCGCAGGTGTGGCACCATTGTCGACCTGGTGGTCTAGGGGTGATGACGTCCCGCTTACACCGGGAAGATCGGGGGTTCGATTCCCCCCCGGGTTACACTTTTGTTTTGTTGGATGTGTGGGCTGTGTGAAGTTTTGATGTAATGTTGTTGCCTTTGTTTATTCGATATTTTATTTTGACGGATTCGATTGCTTCATAGTGCCATGGTTGCATTCTTGCTATTTCTCCCATTTCCACAGTATCAGATGAAAAGCTGATGGTGCAAAAGTTGAAACTACAAGGTACATGAATAGACCTCAAACCATCTGTTAAGAATTCGGAGAACCCGGAGTTCTATTCTTTTTCTCACCTGTATTCTTCAACATCGAAAGTCACATTTTCAATGCGCCAAAGATTGTCACGTCAAAAAACATGTGGAGGAGTATCCTGTTACCATGTTTAAGCATCACAATGCTAATGATTTCAAGGTGTCATGGATTCCTATCACCTTCACCTCTCAAAGAAGCGAGATCGTTGGCACAATCAACGATCGTGTTGAAACAATCATTTTCATCGTTGAACACCGAAACGATCGGTCCAACTGTTGAATTCACTGATCCCGAGACAGGTTGCGAAGTAGTTCTGGTAGGATGTTTTCATGGAACGGCTTCTTCAGCAGAGGATGTATCACAGGCTGTGACTCCAGAGACAGACATTGTAATACTTGAGCTTTGTGCAGCACGATTCAAAGATTTGCAGCGGGCCGCCGAACAAGATGTGAAACTTCAGTCCTCTGGACTCGGAGGATATCTGAACCTCGTATCAAATGCGATAAAGACAAAAGGATTGGCAACAGGTTTGGTTACGGCTGTCTTGGTTGGATTCAGTGACTTTCAATCATCGCTCAGTGGTTTTGAACCAGGCATTGAGTTTAGGACTGCCCTTGACAAGTCCATCTTGCATGAGTGCGATATAGTTTTGGCAGATCAAGTAGTAGACGAGACCCTTCGCCGTATTGGAAGCCTCCCACAAGTTAGCTGGGAGATGAACAATTTGTCGAAGAATGTGACTAGAGTAGTGGAGAATTGGACCTTGAATTCGCAATCATTGAAACAGGCTATCGTTGGCGATGAAAGCCTCCCTCGAGTAGAACTTGGAAAATTTCTTTTTCGCAATTCTGCAGCTGTGAAGGACTTCCTAAGATTTGCAGCCGCGCCACTCCTCCTGATGGCTGTATCGCTATCGGCGGGATCCTCGTATGCTTCGGACGAAAGCATAATGTTGAGCGATCCTTCCATCGCAGAGCAAATGTTACATTATTCTGCGAGCGCAGCACTATTCATGTCGACTTATCTTGGATTTTTCCTTCCAGCAGTAAAAGTAATCCTCTTCGAACGCGATCAGGTGCTCACCAACGGAATCAAAGCTTCCTGTAAGCGAGCTGGCAAAGGTGGACGAGTTGTGGCTGTTCTTGGCTTTCTGCATGTGAACGGGGTAGCGAAGAAGATGTTACAAGACACGATATGATTGGTGATTATTAGATACAGATTTTCCTTCAAATTGTCATTTCTACCTTTGATAGTTTAGTTCTTTGTAACAATCGAGTTGGGTTTGGAAGATTGTAAACAAGTCCTGGTCAATTATTGCTGGATTCCAGGGGGCAAATCATATGCAGCGAATCGAGGAGTATTGTGCTGTCGATGCATGCGTCTTCAAGTCGAATTTGAATGGCGGAAAGCTCATCGAGCATTTCGGAACTCTTTTGCAACAGAGGATCATCGTCACTGTGTGAATCATTTTTATTGTCTTGGAGGATCTGCTGAGGAGCTTTGCCCTGTTTTTGAGAAGGTTGGGGATCGCTCATTCTATTTTCAGTTGGTGGAAAATGAGGCTCTTGCTGCGTCTGCCACTGACTGAAGTGAAAGTGTGATTTTGTTGTTGACCGATAGATTTGCCTCCGACGAAAAGTGAAATCGACTAATATGATCGAACATCAAATAGAAAAAGATAACCCGGGGGGGAATCGAACCCCCGATCTTCCCGGTGTAAGCGGGACGTCATCACCCCTAGACCACCAGGTCGACAAATAAATGATGTGTAATTTTGCTCAAATTTGGCATATAGCACTATTGTATAACATTTCTCAAACTTTTTCTCGTCCATCAATAATGATCACCTCTCACATACCGGTAGCTTCATTTTCTTATTTCTACCCCAACATGTCAAAATCTCAACACAAAACCACTGACCACACAAATAGCTTGGAAAAAGCAAAAACCGCAATAAACACTATCAAGGAACGTCTCCAGCCGGTTGTTGACAAAGTGAATGACCATGACTTTGGTGTATACTCTGCCCAAGCTCATGCAACAGTCGCCTTGTCAATAGGAATGTTGAAGTACATGGCGGCAAGGTTGCAGGGAAAAGATCGAGGTCGCAAGGCAGATGATCCACTTCGAGCTGAACTGAATAACATGAAACGAATCCTAGCTGAAGTAAAAAAGAAGACGACCGAGAAGGTCAAGAAAACAGACGATTCGACGGCACAGAAAACAACAGAACAAACGAAACCTGATTCAGAGTCTGAAAAGGGCAAAAGTACAGCTCCATCATCAAATGTCGACTCGTCAATAGCCGAGAAAAAGAAGGCCGAAGAAGTAAAGACGAAGAAGGACAAGAAGAGAAAGAGTTCAGACTTCAATGAACGTGGTCGCAGCAAGAGCCCCAAGTCAAGGAAAAAGAGATAAACTGCGGGAAGAAATACAATTTCTCTGAATCATCGTTAGGGCTGCTCTTTTGTCTCTGGCATCTTTGATCCGCAGGCTCAAGCAGGAAAGCAACAGTATATATTTTTTGAAATATTCCTCATCGTATAACATTGAAACACCAGCAACTGAGTCTTCTTAAAATATATTTGGTATCTAGGTGTATACATGTGTTACTATCTCTCCTGCTCGCTTACAATCTGTACCAGAGTGGAGTGGTGGAGTGTTCATCCAAAGTCAGTTAGTGGTCGAAAATTTCAAACGAGTCCTGATTTGAATCCCGAGTTGGTAAAACGAACTTCTCATCTCAAAATTTTCGTTTTGACACAACGCTCACATACCCAACACAACAAACACTCATCCAAATGGAACAGCAAGAAGAGGAACTAAACCACAGCAGACATGCGCACTTCGCAATATCACTCACAAAGAGAAATAGCAGAGATTTTGCCAAAGAGGATGCACGGAAAGCGGTACATGACGCAATCAACAGGGCATATGAAAATGCTCTAGCAACTTCTGATCACAGTGGCTCGGCGATGGAGGATGATTCAATTGGGTCTTTTTTGGTCAACTTGGATTCAACTAATAACTCTCACGAGAAAGCGATTGATCGTGGTGTGAGACTCGGGTCTGTAGCGGTGAATGAGTCGGAACGATTAGAATTTCTAAGTTCAAGGCGTCAACTCTTTTTGGAGGATCCTGAACAGACTCCAGATAGAACGGGGACCACAGTGTTGTCAGGAAGCACGACCAAATCCTCATTGAAGTGGTTTCGTCGTCGAAAAAAGAAGAGGGAGAAGGAGGAATTGGAAAAGCCAGAAGAAGCCTGGATGTGCGGAGTATGTTCCAAGATGTTTTCATCATACAATGCTGCCGAAAAGCATGAGGACTATCATATTAAAGAAGTTCTTACTGATTTGGGTTGGACTGGTGAGGGGAACAACGTATCACCGAATTTCTTTGGAAGCAATGGTATGTCTTCTCTGAATGAAATGAAAAATTCAGGAGCAAGGAAACGTTCACCCAAGGAGGACAGGAATCAGAGAAAACAACAGCGAGGCCCTGATGTCTTACGCCTCTCATCTCCTATACGACCTCACAAGAGGGCTACTAGCGTCCAACCATTTACTCCTGCGCTCAAGCGAAATAAAGGAGTGGCTCAACGTCGCTATTCAAACGGCAGCTTCATCGATGAAGAGTTGGAAGATGACGAATACAAGGTGGCGGCCGGAATTGGTGTCCCACGAGCAATGACCCCCATCCGCGAGGCGGAAGATCACCGTTTCTTGGAAAACATCGGTGGACATGATGTTGTCCCACTGCTTCTTGCCGATGAAGCTCTGGTAGATGTTTGTCGCAAAGCAGAGTCGCTCGGGCTGTTGACCAATTCGGAACAGGATGCTGAGTTCGAGATTGAATGCCTGGCCAAAGATAAGGCGTATTATGATCTACTTTTCGAACGACAAACCAAGCGCAAGCGAGATAGAACCTACCGATTTCGTAGAGAAGGTACAAGTGCAATCAGTGTTGTGCAAAATAAGTTTGTTGATGCGTATCAATTGATGAAAGAAGGGAAAACAAAACGTGGCAACACTACACTTGACTACTACACCAGAAAACTAAAGGGAAACGACCCAACAGAGCTTGTAATTGATCATACAAGAAACACGCTGTATGTGAATGTCATGGTGAAGGAATCCATTAAGGTGGTTCGGCATGAACTTGAGAGGCTTGCAAAGAAACGATGGGAAGAGAAGCAAAAAAAGAACGGTGAAGAGACTGACATTCAGAGAAAACGATTTCAAAAGTTTCGTGCTGCAGCACAGGATAATCTTGTGAAATTGGCCGGTTATGCTCTGGCTTCTGATTTCACACCAAGACGGGTGAGTACACTGTATATGTATTGATGATTATGTTTTCGCTCCCTGTATTCTCTCACGACGTCCTGTCGTTTCTGTTGTACAGATTGCTGTTCAATTGTCGAATGATCTCTATCGGTAAGTGGCAATCCCTCGATTCTTATTCGAGCAAGTATCACAACTGGGCCTCATTTCTTTCTTTTGTCGAGGTCAGGCTCTTGACACCTAGACTCAAGCGTCGTGGTGTTGTCATTGAAACTGAAATCGAATATCGCGTCGGTCCATATTTTGTTCTGGCTGTCAATATCCTCAATGTGCACTGGAGAAGACTTGTGAGAGTCGCATATAGGGACGTCGCAGAGAGACGCGCAAAATGGAAGAGAGAACAAGAGAGTGAGGATCCAAAGGAGAAAAAGAAAACAAGAACTGCTGGAATTGTTGAAACTTGTGTCCGATTGACGCGATTGACTAGGATCGAAGTGCTGGCTCAGGTTCTCGCTTGGATGTATCACCTACACTGGGTAGTATTCACACCTATTTGCTTTATCCTGTATCAGCTCTTTCCGAAGACATTCCGCACGTACTTTCTATCCAGCGTCGCAGATGGTAAGTAGACTTTGGTACATGTTGACTCCATGATTGTTTCGGTTCTTCTCACCCTTCCCCTGTAGAGATCTTCTACTATGTTGAACAGAAAGGAATGCAGATGGACATCGGTATTCGTGGAGCTTCGACGCAGGCGGCGTTCATGCTTTCTGCGTTGCGTGAGATGAGAGCCGACGGACGAGAGCAAAAGAAAAAACTGCAAGAGGGCGACTCTGGTGCTGCGGGTATCATCCTTGGGCCGTTATTGGGACCTGCAATAAAAGGTGATAGTGGTGCAGCTCCTCCAAAGCCAGCTGGTTTTGAGATTCCGAGTAACTTTGAAAATGTTGGCCTCGAATTGGACGTTCCTGTTGGATTCAAGCGTCTTCGATGGGCACTGATGTCGAGCACTTCAACCTTTATGGAAGAAGCAGTCTTTCGAACAGAGTCAAAGTATGAGAAGTAAGCAACATTCGATTGATCCAACAATGCAAGACAAGACAGAAATTCTCACCACCCTTTTCTTGTAGCATTACATTTGGTACTTGGTCGAAACATGACGACGCTATTGGACTTCCAACTCCTCCAAAGGAAGTGTCCGAAAGTGATTTCATTGGGGCTGAAAAGGAGTTTAGGTGCGTGTTGAAGATCATTGGTCACTCGGAAAGCTTGGAACAAAACTCACACCGATTTACCCCATCGTAGCTATTTGATGCCCAAATCAGCATTCGTCAAAGCAAATATGGCCTACGAAACGGCATATATTGAAGCGTACAATGATTATTGTTTCTGTCTGAAAAAGAAAGCATTGACGCCAGAAGTGCCATATGGTTCCAGTTTTGTTGCATGGACCAAGATTATCGTTATCAACAATGGCAACGGTAGCTCCAGACTTATTTGTTCTGTCGAACCCGAGTTCCCCAATGGTACGTTTCGTCTTTGCAATTCGAAAAAAACGTATGCCGCATGATCCTTGTACTAACACTTGCAATTGCATTAGGCCCACCCTTGATCGCCCGGCAGATTCAAAGTGGTATGAAAGCGGGAGTAGGGTAAGCCAAAGTTGCCTATTCGAATTGTTGATATTGGGAGGTGTGTCAATCTAATCTATTGTGTACTCTATGTCTATTCAGCGAACTTTTTGTCAAAATTGCAGAGACCATTACCAAGTATGCCGAGCAGTTTCCATAGGATGTGCATGTCGACGAGAAGATCAAGAAAAACAAAGACTATACAGATAATTTTTAATCATCCTTTTTCGCTTGTTCCTTTTCCTTCTTTTCTTCTTCCTCCTCTTCTTCCGAGTACGCCATGAGTTCCTTGAACTCTCCTTTCGAATAGGCACAGAGTAGAGATGATCCCAAACAAGCTGGGACTAGGTATAGAAGCGCAGGCTGTGCTGCTTTGAATTGAATCATGACAAACAATGTAGTGGCAAGCCCCATAAAGTACGCAATCATGGCCGAGTGAAAGTATGGTTTGGGGAAGGAAGTGTAAATGTCGATATCCTTGGTTGGCATTTTTGCCTGGTGGGCATCGAATCGCAACAAGAGTGCCAAGAAGAAACCTACAAATAATAAAATAAAAAGTACACGGGTCAGAACCTGGAAAATCAACCACAATGATCGAATCCACTATAAATCATCAATACTCAATACGCACCTGGAATCACAATATCACCCAATCCAAGAAGACTCAATTCGATCTTTCCAGTTTCTTCGTTTGGGATCAAAGTACGTGGGAAGAGAAGCTTAATTGGACCATCAATGCTCTTGGCAACTGTAACCATAACATCAGTTCCAAACACCCAGAAAATGTCGTAGAAGAATAGCCCAACCAAAAGAATGGCTCCAATCTTGTAGGTTCCCAAGCTAAAGTTTTGAATTCCTTGCAAGCAAAAGCAAATTCCAATAATATTGTTCAAAGTCCAATGCTTGGCTTGGAAGTATCCATAGAGAACTCCGGCCGATCCAACAAAGGCAATCACATCTGCGGTGGTGAATTCAAAACCAATGGGCAAGGGAGAAGGCAGAATCCAATCGGGAAGAGGATGTTCAATGCTCTTTTTGAAGCCCATCTTCTTTTCGTTGGTAGAAGCAGGCAAAAATTTAGCCACCAACGGTGAAAGAGTAATGGTAATAGCTCCACAACCGACCAGTCCAAAGTAAGCACCAATCAAATAGTTGACCCACTCCTTACCCAAGAACTTGATAGCCATGTACAATCCAAACAGTGACATGCTTCCAACCAATGGAAATTGATAAGCGTCTTCTGCCTTCATGGTTTCGCGACTGGCATCTGGATCGTATCCTTCTTCTCCCTCCTTGGGGATTTCTTCTCGCAGGACCAACGATTGATGGCAGGCAGCGTAGAGGATTGCCATTACCAAAACCAACAAGTGGACGACATAGGGAATAAGGATGACTTGAGATAGTCCCCAAAGAAGAGCTATCGTTGCATAGGATCCGATTATAAGAGGATTACCGGTAGACATGGTTTGAATTTTAGTAAGTTGATGGTGATGTGGAACCACAAGTTTGAAAGTCTCGGTGCATTGCTTTGGAACCGTTAGAATTAGTGATGAGTCGAACTTGTCGTTTTTACGACACATCCGACATTCCCAAAATTCGCGCAAGCCGCGTTCGTTTTGAACCTTCCATCGCAGCCGTCGCAACAACATCGATGTCACTCACTCGGCTCCGGGTTTGTTGTCACTATCGTAGCGAGAGGAACCTGGAGGTTTCTCACATTTTTGTTGGATTGATTGCATCACCAATCCATAGCAACATAATCAGAAACATGTCCAACCAAGGTGAGGAAGACGACTACGTCCAAAATGATAGCGCCAAGTGGGCCAAGAATGCTTACGGGCAAAAGACTGGAAAGTTCTCAAAAGAAGAAAGTGAAACGGTTCGAAAGGCAGTCGAAGAATTTTGCACCTTGAAGGAAATCTCCGTGGCTCGATTGTGCAGTGAGTGCGATCACAAGGCCGAGCTCAAGGGCGCATGGATGGAAATTGCCAAGCAACTTCCGCATCGATCTGTCCAGTCTGTTTACAGACACGGCTTGCGTCAGTTGCACCCATTCAAGCGTGGTGCGTGGACGGATGAAGAGTGTGAGCTATTGGTCAATTTAGTACAGCGTACAGGAAAGAAGTGGGCTTCGATCCAACAGAAACTAAACCGATCCGCAGATAGCTGTCGCGACAAGTACCGAGAAATGAACGATGATTACGTCCGTGGAAGATGGAAGGAGAATGAGACAGAAACCCTCAAGAAACTCATTCGGGATCATCTCGATGCCGATCCTAATGCAGATATCAAAATGTTGGGCAAGATGGTTGAAAACGAGGGCATCAAGATTCCTTGGTCCATTATTAGTAAGCGCATGGGAAAGCGATCTCGGTTGAGTTGTTTCAAGAAATGGCAAAAAATGACTGGTCTCTATGCTGCCTCGGACCCGTACAAGAAGGCAATTGCTGCCGACAAGCAACCCCAAGATGTGGACGATGTCAAGGCAGGGCATGCCGCTGCAACCAATGTGGCTGTTGCTGCTGCTGCCCATTTGGCCGTCTTACCCAATCCAGTGCCTCCTTCCCATCAACAAACTACCGATTATGACACCTTTCTTCTATCCGAATTGGCACAACTCAATGTGACACGAGCCTCCGAAATCAACTGGGACCTCATTCGACTGGAAGGTGCTGAAGAGCGTTGGAACGAGTTGGTGGAAGAGTGGCAAACGAGCAATGTCATTGATGACTCCATTCTATCAATGCCACTCTCGGAAATTGCTCAGTTCATGCTGGAGCGCAAGACACCTGCCCAACGAGCTGCCGAGACAGTAGAAGCCGTTGATCTTCCACCTCCAGAGGCATTGAGTACTCGGGAAGTGTAATCACTTTTTTTTGGGTATGTGTGCATCACCAGTGTTCGCAAGGGGATTTTCAATTAGGGTGCATAGCTCTGCTTGCAGAGCAATTATTGGCGCCTAGTTCTATGTATCTATCTATACACATTTTATAAGACTTAGTAAATTGGTAACAAAAATTATCCTTAAAATAACCGGCTGCAGCTATCAATGAATTTCAACATCGATCCCAGAATCACAAGGATTTTGGTTTCGGTTGGATCATCAATGACTGGATGATGCGGTACAAGCTGTAGGCTTGTTGTGCCCAGGAAACAGCCAACCATGTGTGCAGCAACGTGTTTATGGCCCCTAAGGACCAGTCCGTGTACTGAATTAACATTGGGTACAGTGGCAACAGTGGTATGTGAAAATTCAATCCCAATATTCCCCATATTCGGGCATTGAGGTTGGTTTTGGGACGATCCATGAGGAATAGGACAGCCATCATGTAGTATGAGGGTGGAGCTTGTGTTACTGCTGCAACAAAAAGATCACATGCCGGGCGCTGATGCGACATCCCGCCCCAAGCTGTAGAAGAGAAACAGCATAATCCGTAAATGTACCAAAAATATTCTGGGATTATTGGAAGCTTCTGAAACGCTGAAGAACAGAGTCCTTTGGGTTGAACTTTGCGCAAGATTTCAGTGGCACAACAACCCATCCAAATGTTGCCCAATGGGATAGCTCCCACACATAATGTCCACAAGATTCGAAAGGAGAGCGAATTTCGAGACTCAACAGAGGTGTAGGCTTGGTGACATATTCCACCAGCGGCGACTGACAGCATACAACATGATGCTAGGACTGCTACCCGTATACATAATTTGTCAGTATTTCCACGTTGCGAGAGCGCGAGAACCGAGGTTGAGTATGCAACCATACCGACTGCAATCACATAGTCTGTCCAGTATGACCAAGGTGAGTTATCAAAATGTGAAGTAGCTTCGTCGTAATGCCAAAAAGCGGGTTCATATGTCTTTGATGAGGCTTCCGGAGTAGTCACAAAGGGCGCCCAAAGCCCAATGCCCAACATGCCTGCCGCCAAGGATATGGCGGCAGACACAACCGATGAAGTGATATTGACATTTTTCATGAAAGGCTCCCTTGAAATGTTCTATTTATATACTCGCTTTTGAAGGTACGAAGATAGAATGCTTTTTACTACAAAAACCAACGCCAAAGTTGATGGTTTTGATTGCTCGTGACTGAATGAGTCTTGAAAGTGGGGACTAGATGAATACTATAGTTTCCAAGTTGAGTAGTTGTGTGTCACAGATCTCGATGGATTGCACCAGCTGCTGTAGTCCCGTCTACAAAAGATTACATCACACTGATATTGGAAACAAAACTAGTAGTAGTTTATAGTCGTCTGCAATTGAAATGAATTTTTGCAACGAAAACTTATGCGGATTTTGGTTTTTTCTTGATCAGAAAGGCAGACAAAACGTTTGCAGAGGCCTTGGTGGAAGCGTCTTCTTTGGGAGGTGATGCCTTCTCTTTTGGTGGAGTCTTTGGAGACTTTTCGGTGTCCTTTGCCGTCTTCTTCTGTTTCGAATTCTTTGGATTCGCTGCTTCACCGGATGATGTGCGCTTCTTGGAGGTAGATTTGGTTTCCTTCTTGGGTGAGGTGCTCTTGCCCTTGGATGCCTTTTCTGGCTTCTTGGGAGGCTCGTCTTTGATCTTCTTGCTCTGAAATATCGTTGAGATCTTGTTACAATTATATACTTTGCAAGTCAAACGAAATCACATGAAAAGAAACTTACCAACACCTTTTTCAAGTCGAGTTCCTGCAAAACGGAACGCTTCACCTCCCAATAAACCCCGGTGGAGTGGTTGAAACGTTGCTTGACGGCAATATTGTCGAGTTTACGCATTGCCTTAGCACGATTGGTGAATACATCGGGGTGGTTCGTACGAAGATCCTCAATGATCTTCTCCTTCGAGTTTAATTCACAATGGTGGACATAGGTCGCCAGTATGCGCATCTCATCCATAGTGTATTCGTCCTTTTGTGCATTGGAATCCGCACTTGACTTCGCAGGAGCACTTTTTTCGACTTGATTTTCGTCCACCAGTGGTGGTGGAAAGGCATCCAGACAAAGGTTTGGAGAACACAGCTCAATTCCCTTGTGTATAGACAGCTGATTCACTCCCTCTTCTACCTCGTATCCTTCCACCACTACCTTGCTATTGTCAACGTCAACTGCAGGTAGACCTCCAATGGCTGGAGCAACAATGCAAACTGAATGTCCAAGAGCTGCTTCATTTTCTCCCTTTTGAAGCTTCTTCTTATGCAACGCTCTGGTTTCATCGTCCACCTCGTCCTCAGAATCCAAATATCGGTCATCGGAAATACAGAAGCCATCTTCGTAATCGTAAATACGAGCATCACCCTCGTCATCGTCCTCTTCACCCTTGGACTTTTCTTCGTCTTCGATATCCTCTCCAATCTCATCATCACCCTCTTCCCATTCGCCTTCACTATCGTAATCATAGTCCAAGTACTTGGTATCCTTGCCAAACGGTGTTCGCCCAGTCACAATATTGCTACTCTTGGTCCAAGTCCCATGATAAGCAGGACGGCAGTCCTCATGAAAGCTTAGAAAGCGATAGCGGTTGGAAACCGTGACTTTTCGTTGCTCGGCAAATGGCTGCGCATCAAATCCGAAACCTTCCTCTGCTTGCACCGTCATGTATACAGTGAGGCCAATCTTGCCGGTGGGGCGCTTACGATTGTTGGTGGTTGGGGCGACCGACTGTCGCTTGGACGAAGCATAACCACCATTGATCATGGATCGAAATTCTTCGACTTTGAATCCCCCAGATTCAGTATTGTTGCTCTTGGAAGAAGCTGGAGCTGCCTTGGCCCTGGACTCGTCTCCTGAACTTCCTTCCGAAGACTTTCGACTCTTCTTCTTCGGAGGTCCAGCAAAGAACGACATGAGACAAGACTTTTGTTTCGTTAGATTCTTTACCTTTTTCTCTTCCTCCGCCTTCTTGGCCTCTTCTTTTTCCACCTTTTCAGCTTCTCGTTTGCGTTTGGCTTCGTCTCGTGCCTTGACCGCTTCTAGTTTCTTGACTTCGGCCTCTTGTTTCTTCTTTTCTGCCTCCTGCAGTTTGCGTTCCTTTTGAAGCTCTTTTTCCCGCTTTTTCATTTCTTGCTCTTCTTGCTTTCGCCTCTTGGCTTGCTCTGCCATGCGCTTCTTTTCGGCCTCCCGTTCGAATTTGAGGACCTTTTCTTCGCATTGACTGACCTTGGCTACTTCCTTGTCGTACTTGGGCGACTTGCCGGGATAGGATATGGCCATTTCGACATTGGACAGAGCTTGGATCAACCTCGAAGTTGCCGCCCAATGTGAAGCAATCTTTTTGCGAGCAGATCGTGCCTTCTTGACATCGGAAAGGACTTCACTGGGAAAGATATCCACAATCAAAATTTCCCATCGCCAGATGCGAGTGTTGGAGTCATCTTCAAATACGTCCATAGTTGATTTGTCTTTGGTGCTTTTCTCCATGTACGGCTTTCGCTGTGACAGCAACTTGATTTTGGTCGCAACCTCTTCCGAATCCCAATCCTTGGAGTGGCACGTAGATAGCATCCTGGAAACCTGTTCGGTCAATTTGGAAATTGGAAGAGTGCTGAAAGAAAAAGACAAAAGTCAGTTCGAGTAGCCGAAAAAGCTTCAAACCACAGTCACATTCAGAAGACGGAAGTCTTACCTTCCCTCAATCAACAAAATCATGTTGGCTACTACAAAATCCGGGAATTCATCACTGGCAATACTGTCTTCTACCGCCTTGGTTTCGGGGTCGGGCATTTCAAACTGCTCCTCGGGCAATCCATTGTAGACTTCCTGGAACAATTCATCTGCCTTGGTTTCAAAGCGCGATTTCATATCCTTGTACTTTTGCAAGGCCTCTTGACGCTCCTCGGACAATTCAATGGGAGGCTGCTCCTCGGGGGGTGGCGGTGCTTCCACTGCCTTCGACTGTGCCGCCGCCTTGGTGGACTTTCGTCGCTTTCGTTTGGGAGACACTTTGGCTTCCTTCTTTGATGACTCCTCCTCTTCGATCACTTCCACATCATTCTCCTCCTTGGTAGGATCTTGTTCAGTTTCTTCTATCATTTTGTTTTCTGCAGTAGACGACTCTGGCTCGGCAGCAGAAGACTCGGGCTGTTTGGAGGCATTTTCCGCGACGTCTCTAGTCGTTGACTCCTCGCTAATGGTTTCAGTAGTTGTTTTCTTGGCAGCGTCATTGCTGGTTTCTTTCGTTTCTTTCTTTGGACTTAACGTTTCTTTCGTGGAAACCGATGAATCATCGGAGGAATTGAGTTCAATCGGGCCTTCCATGGTCCCTTCTGCTTCTTGCGCCTTTTTCGGTGCTGGTTCCTTGGTGGCCGTCGATGCCGATTTGGACTTGGATTTGGCAGAAGTCACTATTGGAGACTTTGGTTTGGTTGGCGATTTCGTAACGCCAAAGAAAAAGTTTCCAAGAGTCATTTGATTGACCTTTTTCTGCTGCTTTTGCTTGCTGGCGCTATGTTTGCTGCCATCCTCAGACGAAGCATCAGTAGGAGTGACTTGCTTTGGAGTTTCATTGTTTCCTTGGGTTTCGTTATTGTTTGTATCGACCAGATTGGAAGATTCAGGCAATTTGTCCACAGCATTGGTATCTTCCAGTACCTTTGTTGGCGTACAAGATGAGGATGCTGGATCCACCACCTCTTCAGAGTTCAAGTCGACGGTATTGTCATCGTCACTTAGTGAGGCATCCACGACATTTTGCACCACTTCTAATGTTGGCATGATACAGCTAGTAATGATAGATTGCAGCAGTAGCGTCAGAATCCAAGTTTGCGGGCAATGATAGATCGATTGCACCAAACAACAACACTGGAATGATGTTGCTTGCAGCTTTGGTGAGTTGAGTCGATCAAAACTAATAATGAGTTCGGTGTTATCTCGCGTAGATTCTTCCTACTATGTGTGGGCATGTGAAGCTCAGTAGACATTCTACAGCAATATTTTATGGCGCCAATTTGACAGAATCGACTAGTCCGACATCACCGAGTATTGGATGCACCATTTATGCATACTGTTTGGCTTTGATTTCTGAAAGGTTGCAAAGTTGAAGCTCTCGAGTGTGATCTATTCTTCAATAAAGGCACATGTCAAATTTACTGTTGCGACAAGCATCTGCCCTGTCCTTGTCTTTGCGTCACGAGTTGTTTCCATGTACTAACTACCCGCCGCCCTATTCACTATAGGATGTAGGTACTAGATATGCGGAAGATGACATTTGCTCGTCAATCATCGCCTCGCCAATAGTGGATCTACAGCATAGTTGTGGTGGCAACAAATTCATCCAGGTTGCTCCGGCTGGGTTGTTGTTGTTGTTGCTGGAAAATGAGGCAACCAACCAGGCAAGACCATGCTGTGAAGATTCATTCATATCATTCCACATCTCATTTACTCCTCAGCCGACGCCATTCATTCATTCATTCATCCATCCATCCATCCATTCTCATAAGTTATTCTCCATCATCTTTGCTTTTTCTCAAAAAGCTTTGTTTCGACCGAGCTTCCTTGATCAAAAAGTCCAAAATATACGAATGATTCTCCGATGTCAGGGAATGAAATCCTTGCGAGGCTTTGATTTCTTGTTGGATTCCTTCATTGATCCACGCCCGCGGTTGGCCCCGAGGGTGAGCATCATCCCTCACGTAATAGCTAGACGCCGAGGAATAATCGATTAAGTCTTTTATTTTGTCAAAAAAGGTTTCCCATTCGTCATTCGTCAAGGTTTGTTTGACAACGGATCGTCGGTCGAAACCTGGCAATTCGGTTTTCATGGCCGTATGCAATTTCTCACAATCATCATTTTCAAATTCGGGAAACCGAGAATAGCAGAGGGAACTACTGAAAGGATGCGGAGAAATTTGGAATTGCTTGGCTGGGATTCCCGTGGAAGACATTTGTTCGTAATTCTTGGTCATGCGTTTCGTCAAGATTTCATCCTCCTTCATACTGACAAAGACTGTAGGAATGGCCTTGCCACTCTTTTTCTTCATGTTTTCTTGAAGAAATATTTGATTTGTATTGTACAAGGCCATGCTTTTCAACTTCAAAGTGGAAAAGACAAAAAAGAGATAGGAGGCTCCCGAGGAATCCCCCATTCCCATGCGTGGCAATTCGTTCAAGTCGTGACTGTAAACCCATTCTTCCACAATTTCTTGAATAGTGGGCAAATCCTTTTGGGTCCAGCAACCTGATTCTCTATCTTTGGAAGTGGGTGCAAAGACGGCAACTCCTCGTTGCAAAGCGTCATAGGCAATGATGCGATCTTCCGGGTATTGAAAAAAGGAGGACCCAGATCGATGGCAAGAATGAAAGAAAATCAAGACTCCCTCTGGTCTTTTGTGTGGTAATAAATAGTAATGTTCCATCCCATGAATCGTTATTGCTTTCGGGCCAAGTGGGACTGTCACCACGTCTTCCATTTTGGCCATGATGGTACCATCCGATGCTCTGGTATAACCCAAGAAGTTTGGTCCAGCGGACCATGTACAGATTACTACCAAGATAATGATGCATAAAATGCAAAAGCATTTTTGGATTGTCGTAGGTTGAGGATCTCGTTTGAACCGCGTCCGAACGCTGGTAGAAGAAGACATGGAAGGGTTGGACGACAGCCCCCCACCAGTATGGCGGGATGACGCCATGAATGGGAAACCGAAGAAGGAAGGGGAAAGTCGGCTCTTTCGTGAAGTGAAAGGCTCTCCGTTCGTCTATTGTCGGATTTCTGGTAATGAGAGATACTGTGTAGTCTGTTGCGGTGGTTTGTCAGGAGGGGATGGAAGTGTCATGTGTTTTGACGGACCCTAGTGACTTGTGTTTTCGTCCATACGTGATGGTCACGCTTTCACTTCCTGTCCCGTCCCTTCTTATCAATCCAAAGCGGAGTGACTGACTCGTTCGATTTGTTGATGTGGACGACTCATTTGACTTCTGCAACGTCGCGTTTTGCGTGACTACAATACTGTACGAGTGGATTTATCACTGTTGCGTCAGCCAAATTCACACAACACAAGAAAGATTCACTTCTACTGTCAGCTATCCAATCTCAAAACAACCACAGCAAGATATCTTCATTCAAATGACAACGGCATCAAACCTCACACCGAGAGCCGAACGGGTACTGGAATCTGTGGAAAGCTCCATTGCCCAAGCCTCTAACATGTCCTTTGACAACGACAACGTCAACAAACTCTACAATGATCATTGCACTTATCTACCTGCCATGTTGGGATGGTTCTTGTTCTCGGCACTCATCACTTCCTACAACAAATATGTCTTTGGAGAAGGGCATATGGCCTTTCCCTGTCCGCTGTTCCTGACCTCCCTGCATTTTGGGGTCCAATGGTCCTTTTCGCATTATGCCTGTGAAATCTTTCCAGAGACGTTGGGGACTCAAATGATCAAGGATTTGGATTGGAAGACCTGGGCTGCAATTGCAGTCCCATGTGGGGTGGTAACGGCCATGGATGTGGGACTCTCAAATCTGTCACTAGCGGTCATTACGATTACCTTTTACACAATGGTCAAGTCTTCGACTCCAGTCTTTGTGCTTGGATGGGCTCATATTTTTGGAATTGAAAGGATTACCTTACAGTTGATTGGAGTGGCTGCAGTTATTGCTGTTGGAGAATTTGTTACAGTATATGGGGAGATTAATTTTGTCCTCAAGGGATTCCTCTTGTGTCTTACCGCCAGCGTTCTTTCGGGGGCTCGATGGACCTTGGTACAACTCAAACTGCAAAGCATGGAACCACCTTTGAAAACGACAATTGCCACCATGAGACTACTATCACCCTGTATGTTTTTCATTATGCTATTGATGAGTCTTGTGATTGAGCAACCGTGGAACGATTTTCCGAAAATGAATTCCAGCGACCTGTGGTGGGTCCTTATTCTTGGTGCTGGCGGAGGCGCCATTGCGGTTTCAATGATCTTGTGTGAATTCTACCTAATCCTTGAGGCATCAGCGATTGTATTGATGATTGGTGGCGTCCTCAAGGAAATGGTCACCATTGTGATTGGCGTTACCCTGTTCGGTGATGACTTGAATGGAACCAAAATATTTGGCATGTGCATTGTCTTCTCAGGAGTAATCTTGTACAAGATTGTATTTCACCTGGAGAAGGAAGAGAAAGCAGCGGGAGGAGCCTATCAACCGGTCAACACGGAAAATAATGCTGCAAACGGAGAAGACGTGGAGGCAGAAGAGATGGAGGTGGTTGGAACGGGTACCATCGTGCGACATCGCCATGAGGCTGGGGATGAAAAGTTAAATTGATCTATTGATTCCTTCGACTACAAGTTTGTGCGGCGCACAGACAGCCCTCCTGAACCTTTTTTTTCACAACGGATACCGATATTCAATATCATTGTTGAACACTTTCAACTTCTGCGGTTGAACGAAACACCATCCCAAGCAAAATAGCTGTTGCTCACCATTGTTGGTATCAACAATAAGACAGCCGATTAAATGACAACGACACAGCGCCTCTCACCGAGGGCGGAACGCTCGCTGGACTCTGCAGACGACGCTCTCTCGCAAGATGATTCCTCGGACATTTCAATGGAACCTGACAGCCTGAGGAAATTCTACCATGAACATTGCACATATTTACCGGCAATGTTGGGATGGTTTGCCTTTTCTGCCCTTCTGACTGCCTACAACAAATATGTCTTTGGAGATGGGCATATGGCCTTTCCCTGTCCTCTCTTTTTAACGTCCCTTCATTTCTTGGTGCAGTGGACCGTTTCGCATTGTGTCTGTCAATATTTTCCGGAGACAATGGGTAGAAATTCAGTTAGTGATTTGGATTGGAAAACCTGGGCTCTCGTTTCGATTCCTTGCGGGTTTGTAACTGCATTGGATGTTGGACTTTCGAATCTATCACTGGCGATCATTACCATTACCTTTTACACCATGGTCAAGTCTTCGGCCCCAGTCTTTGTTCTCGCATGGGCATTCGTTTTCAGAATTGAAAAGATTACCCTAAGATTAATTGGAGTCGCTGCTATCATTGCCCTTGGAGAGTTTGTCACCGTTGCGGGGGAAATCGATTTTGTTTTGAAGGGGTTCATCTTGTGCTTAATAGCAACGTGTTGTTCCGGAGCACGATGGACTTTGGTCCAATTGAAATTACAAAATATGCAACCACCCATGAAAAGTTCGATTGCTACCATGAGACTGCTATCACCGAGTATGTTCTTTGGCATGTTGGTTATGAGTTTTGCGATTGAACAACCATGGAATGACTTTGCCCAAATGGATTCGAATGCCTTGTTGCAGGTCTTGCTACTAGGTCTTGGTGGAGGTACAATTGCCATTGCCATGATTTTGTGTGAATTTTATCTGATCCTTGAGGCCTCGGCCGTCATTATGATGATTGGTGGTGTGATCAAAGAGATGGTCACCATTATGATCGGTGTCTCAGCGTTTGGGGACGACTTGAATGCAACCAAAATTATTGGTATGTGCATAGTCTTTTCTGGTGTGATCGTATACAAAATTTCATTTCATCGCGAGAAACAAGAGGAAGAGGCTGATGGAATCTACCAACCGATTGTGCAAATTTCTGAAATTGAAGCAGAAGCAGAAGAAATGGAAGAGGTCCGAGACAGCTCGGCTCGAATAACGTGAAAGAACATCAGCAACTTGAAAGAAAAATACTATTTTTGGCCAATTTGAGATGCAAACGGGAGACTCAATCCAATAAAGAAGTACGAAAATGTGCTGTAAGCTGAATGTAAAGTAGCATGTTCCTTTTGTTCCTAGATGACTCATCTTTGAATAGTTCTGAAACAATATGAAACAATCGATCATTTGCGAGGAACATTATAGCAACAATGTTTATAGTAAAAGTCTAAGTGTTTATTTTAGTGTTGAATTCATGCTCCTGGTTGTGTATTTGACATTCTTTCTACAATCTTTTCAGCAATATCCTTGGGTCGCATCGACTGCGTAAAGCAATCAGACAATTCACCACCATCATCGTGGAAGTATACTACGATTGAATGATCCACCAAATAGTCTCCATCCTCGGTTTCTTCTGCCTTACTCACATAGACACGGTATTTCTTGGCCATTTGTTGCACTTGAGTGGGCGAACCAGTCAAGAACACAAAGTCTGGGTGAAAGTCTTGGGCATACGTTTTCAAGGCTGACAAGGAGTCTCGCGCGGGATCCACTGAGACGAAAAGTGGGACAATCTTGGAGGCCAACTCGGGATGAGTCTCCTTGAGTTGATCAATGACTCGGCCAATTTTGAGCATTTCGGATGGACAAATATCGGGACAGCGAGCAAATCCGAAATATAGAAGAAGCCACTTTCCCTGGAAGGAGACATTTGTCACCAAATTTCCGTCCAAGTCAATCAAGGACCAGGGGCCACCAATAGCTGGCTTTCCCGCTGTGAAAAGCAACCAAGAATGAAAAAAACAAATTGTGAGTTTCGAAGAAATGGTCAACAAACTTGTATGTACCAAGGGGTGCATCATCGGAATTAACCGTTGGCATATGGTCACCACGAACGAATCAGTGAATTTGAAACCATGGAGGTGGCTAGAGGAGGATCTTGCTTGTAAAATCTGAGTTGTGTACTTGGAATGCACGTGTTGCTTGCTATGTGGTCTAGAGTAGTCAAGTCGCCCATCTGTCCACTCGGGTATCCAATCCACTCATTCATTCGTTCATGTATCCATTTTAACATGACTTACAAGCACCAAATCCATCATCTTTGGGAAACCATCCCCATTTTGTCAATTCAAATTTTCGTGGCGCCATTACCTCTGGATTCGGTGACCAACCACCTGACTCACTTGAAACCACTCGTCCCATTGCAGTCTCCAGACGTCGTTCTCTCTCAATATTGTAGTACGCCACACAAGAAGCCGCCGCAATACTGACCAAGAAAAGAGATGGCCATGAAACTGGACCTCTGTCTTTGATAAAGGTTCCTGCAGCTCCTTTCCCACTGCCAATACCTTGGGTTTTGGAGGCTGCCGGTCCGGAAATCTTTGGTCCTGTTGTCGATGATGAGAGGTATCTTCGAATTGGTGCCTGAGAGGAAACTCTGAAGCGATTGAGTAGTGGGGTTGTCATGATTCCCTTTTGTAATGAATAGGAACGATGAATGAATCTATCTGCAATCGTACAAATAAATGAAAATGAGCCTCTTTTGGATGATGTGGATGACGACGAAGAATTTCTCCGACTCAAACTGGTGTTGATTGATTGATTCGACTCAAATATCTGACAAAGGACGTACGCGCATTGTGGAATTCAAAAAGTGACGATGATATTTTGGAAGGAAAGGGTAGCGGCACCTCTTGACCTCATCGTTCATTCCCCTCTGTAGCTTTGTCATGGTATTTTCACCACCCAGTACTGGCGTACCAACCAAGGTTGCAATAATGCCAAGCATCAAGCGTCGCGGCAAAAGTTCTGGCGTATCCAGTCCAAGTGCAACAAGTGCAAGTCAACGACTGTCGCAAGCGTCATTGCAAAAAGCATTCTTCTCAATGTTGGCGTGTGTGTCCGTTTTCTATTTTCTCTTGATCTTCTTCTTTTTCTTTCAGCGGCACGATTTGAGAGTTTATCGGGATCGGGGAGATTTTAATCATTCGATCCGAAGCCATACGGCTGAAGCTTGGAAACACCACTTGGAGAAGCTTTCCAGAGAACAAGACGAGAGACAACAACGACTACGTGAACAGACCGTTCCTGTCCAAAGTCACCACACAGATCATAAAGACTTGGAAGAGCCCGATATAGAAGAAATGATTCGACCAGAAGAGATACGAGGACGGAAAGACGGGGTGTCCAAAAACACAAGCGACAAAAAATCTGAACATGCTTTAACGGTATTTGCATCGAGCAATCTCGACAGTCTTCTTGATGCTGGATCCTTAAAGGAGATGAACTTTCCAACAGTTTCATCATGTAGCAGTCTCTATGAGTCCTTGGAAACGCAAAGCTTGGATGATCCATTTCTACCGAAACTACATAGGGTGGTTCCGTCGTCTGATGCCTCCTACATTTATATTGCAGCACAGCATTCAATACCTTGTGGCAACGAGACAGACTCAACGATAATAAAAAAGATGCATCTACAAGCAGCACTGTTTCAACCCATTTCGGTGAAGCGAATAGAAAGGGATGGAGAAACCAAGTATCAAGTGATTTCAGACAAAAACGACACTTCGGATGCTGTTCAAACTCGATTCCTATGTCGGTTCGAGCCAAGTGGAGACGAGACACTTTCTAATTTTAGTCAACAAGATGACACAAAGGAGACGTCTGCGTCAGACGCCAATTTATTCTTTCATTGTCCGGTGCCAAGCGATTTGATCCAAAACATCAAACAACAGATGGAAGATCATTCAGAGCAGCTCGACATTACATTAACACTGGTTCCCTTCCGAACCCCACCAAGCGCGCAAAGTCCAGAAGATGCAATGCCACCTTGCTATCTAAAGCCAGAAAACATGTCCAGCCATTTGCGGAGACAATCAAAGGGCGAAGCCGAGTATCTGCCAAAGATTGCCAATGCTGCTCGCTGGGAAAATATTCCAATCTGTTTGTCGTCTGCTGCAAAGCCTTCGTAATTTCATGGAAGTGAATGCAAAAGCTAAAAGGAAAGGGGCAGAAAGTCTCTCGCTGTAAGCAAACATAGGCTTCCCTTCTAGCCCATCCACCTCCGGATGAGTGTCTACTAGGAGAGGATTGACAGCACTCAGAACTACCAGATTGGGCCGATTGTGACATAGTGACAACAATTCGTTGAAGAGGATGATCGCACACGGAGCATTTGAACCGTGTGTTTGGTACTCTGGAGCATCTCAAGGATGTCTGGTCAATCACTCAGTCGAATTGCCGTTACAACATGATGGCTACAAATATCATCAACAAGCCGCTGTCGGCTTTTCCCATTTGGTCTCTCCCTTGTCATTGTAGTAATATGTCTTTCCTGTAGATTTGTCAACTGCTGATTTCCAGCCTTTTGGTAGCTCGTCTGAAGCTGTGGATTGGGCCTTGTCAACATTTTCAGGCTTTGTCCAACTTCGTTCACCAGTCGCTTGATTGTAGTAATATGGTTTCTTGGAAGATGGATCTATTGAAGCCGCCCAACCAGGAGGGAGATCTGCTATGAGCCCACTAGCTGCTTGTCTTCTTTGCTGTAAGATTGCGTGGACTTGCTCCATTGGATTGTTAGGATCACTGACGATGGTAGGTCCACGGTTCTTTTTTCGTTTCTTTTTCTTTGGAGCTTGTTCTGTTTCGTCCCTGGTTTCAGAAGTCGCCTTTTCCACCTTCTTCTTTGGCCATACTAATTCGCCTTTCAGTTCCTTAATGGCGTCCATTCCATCCCAATAGTATCCCGTCCCCTGATCGACTTTGGTAGTAAACACATAGTTGTACTTCCATCCTTCAAATGTTGGAGACGGAATAAAGTATTTCTTGTCGTCCGGTCGAATCCGAGCTTCAATCAGTTTGATCCGCTTTCGTTCCGCCGCTTCTTCTACTGTATTCTTTTTTTTGAATGTTGTGTACCCCGATCCAGTGGAAGTCTGTCCTTTTGCCTGTCGCATTTGATCCTCATGTTTTCGTTCCTCTTCCCAGCTGGAAAACCCGGTTCCCAACATGTCAGATTTCTTCAAGGGTGCCTTGGGTGCAACGCTCTTGTGATTGTTGATGGCTTTGTTGCCTTTTCGAAATTGTTGCCATCTAAACGAATGGATGGTTGGTACAGTGCTATGTTAGAAAATACCAATCACAAGAACAAGCTACATAACACTGATGGTTACTCGAAAATGGTGACTTACGAGTTGGCTCCATCACTTCCCAAGACGGGCTTTGACACCATTTCATCTACTTTCGCAAAGGCATCAAGGAATGAGTCTCGTTTGCTGTCGGGACCTTGTGACATTTTGCTTTCTCCACGGCTCGGATTGCTGGCAATCACTTTCGGAAACACACGTTTGATATAGAGTATTTGAATTTTGGTTGTAGTTGCTTTTCTTGATTCTCTTATTCTCCATAGTTGAAAGCTGTCCGTCAACCGGTTTTGCGTGGATGACAGATGACCGGAGGAGAGGAAAGGATATTCAACATTAAAACTTCTGCTCTTGATTGCCATCATGCAAACCCATCAGGATTATGACACTGTGGGGCGATCACATCTCTACGCTTGCATGCATATGATGGAATGAATATTCGATGTACAATAGGACTAACACATATCCAAAAATCAAGGAATAAACCGTCATCTTGCAGAGCATAGGATCCTCTTTTTTATACTACAAAACAACTCCAATCTACTCCAATTCCTCAGACAACTTCATTCTTTCATTCGTTTATTTATATTATTTTACGCTTGTGGAACTCCCATAGCCATTAGCGCTTGTTGTTGTTTCATCTGTAACATTGCTAATGCTCTTCCGACCATTGGATTGGAAGCGTTGGCTTCAATCGATTTTTGGAATTGTACTTGAGTCAAACCAATGGCCTTCAAGGAGTCTTCTCCTGCCTCATTTGCAACGGATGCGAATTTCATGTGCAATTCTTGGGCTACTGCAGGACTATTCAGATCCTGTCCGTCTTCCTTCATTTTCTCTACGAGTCCCTTCATGGCCATGGTCAGTGCATCAAAGTAGATTTCAGCAGCTTCCACAGTCTTGGACGGTGACAAAATCTCAATGGCTTCCACTGTTGCTGCCTTTCCAGGTCGCATGCCCACTACGACTTCTCCTGAAACATTCTCCCACAATTTCTGAAACCGTTCGACTGACTTTTTGACCTTGGGGAACTCTTCTTCCTTTTCCATAAATTCCCAGGTAGCTTCTTCCAGACAATCATAATCCATATCATATTCTTCCAATACTAGAGTTTGCTTGGCTGCAAGTGCTCGTTCGAATTCAGCCTTGATCATCATGCGGAGTTGCTTCTCAGGAATCACTTGACCCGACATTTGAATCTGCTGAACCATCTGCGAAAGCTGTGCCAAGACGCCTTGCATTTCCAAAAAGAGGCGGTCGAAAATTTTGGTAACTTCTTCCGACGTAATCAATTCAGATTCGTCGTATTCATCATCGTCGATATCTTTAATGGTACTCGTGCTGTCTGCTTTGGAAGAATAGAGTGAACTAGCAGCTGCGGCAGCAACCAGCAAAGCGGATCCGACCAGGACTGCGGATGTAGATGATGACATTCTTATTGTTGTTGTAGAATTTAGTCCAGTATATTGTATTGTTGGAATGAAACGCGTGCTATCTCAAAGAGGGGTTTCCTGCTGTTAAGAGAACTGATCGAATAAAGCGGGCGTTAGACTCTTTGCTGTTATGGTACAGTGCAGTATAGTTCTCCAGTGCAGTTGCAGCAATAATCCTCGGAAAGTGTGACGTGAAAAGCAACAAGATCAGAGATGAAGATCCTCTCGTCCGTGGTGTGGTGCTGAGAATCGACAGAAGTCGACCTCTTCGCCAATCAAAATGATTGATTCGGCAGCGGCCATTGTTGGCCGCACGTGCAGTCGGTCCGAATTTTTTGGAACGCAATCCGAACTACCGGTTGTAGGCCAGACATAAAGGACTAATGTAGTGTCGATTGGAGTTCAGCGAAACGAACCATATATTCCTTGAAGAACCAGCGATGCCGCTAATTGCGTTCCGCACGCAGGCCGAGGTTTATTTATCCGGTTCTGCGTATGATTTGCGTCTCAATAGTACGAAAACCCACGGAAAGATCAAGTGAAGCTGACAAGACGCCTTGAAACTCCGAGAAGTGACTTGACATCCTCACAATCTTTCCTTTGATTTTCTCGTCCCCCCTGTCAACTTGATCATCCACCATGTCCAGCACCTTGGAACAAGCCAAACAAGCCATCCCTGCCGAGATTCGCATGATCTCTGGTTGCCGTGATGAACAAACTTCTGCTGATGTCTCCAACGTTGCCTCGTTTTCTCTTCCGGATCCTGCTGGACGAGCTGGAGGGGCTTTGACATCTTCCTTGTTGAATGTCACCTACGCGGATCATACCAATACTGGAAAGGATTTGACCTATTCAGAAACTTTGCTTGCAGTTCGTGAACAATTGAAGAAGAAGGGCTTTGAACAAATCCCTCAGTTGTCCTCCTCGCGTCCCATGTCCGTGGATGCCCACTTTGATTTGGTGCCAGAAAACATGTCGGGAACTCGTCGTGCCGTCATGATGTAAGTTAAAGTCAATCAGCCAGCCAGCCAGGCAGTCTGACATGTGCAATACAATATTATGTTGCCTACAACCACCTTGTTTGGGTTAGAATGAATGATGACCAATTGATGATTTCTCACGAGGACCAATTCTTTTTTTCGCATTTTCACCCACACGACCATTATTATCACTTCAGTGGAATCAACTACGTCGGCCAACAAGGAGAACTTCGTGGATGCCACAATGATGTCTTGAATATGAAGGAGTACCTTATGGATGTCCACGGGTTCCAAGAGGGAAACATTGAGGTATTGATGGACGACGGCAAACACACTTCCCCTACCTATGCCAACATTGTCGCCGCCTATGATCGCATTGTTTCCGCCAGTGAGGCTGGAGATGTAGTGTTTTGCCACTACTCTGGTCACGGTGGAAAGCTCCGGGATGATAATGGCGATGAGAAGGATGGATATGATGAGGTACGTGGTTGAAACAGCTATTGTACTGCCAGTCCCTTTTATTCCAATGGACGACTAACATGGTTGTTTATTTATTTTGCTATTTCAGACTTTGATCCCACTTGACTACCAAAGCGCTGGACAAATTCGTGACGATACCTTGTACAAGGATTTGGTTGGCAAACTGAAAGAGGGAGTCTTTGCCACCTCTATCATGGATTGTTGCCACTCTGGATCTGTCTTGGATTTGCCCTACGTCTTTGTTGCCGATGGTGAAGAAACAGAAATGCATGTCGCTCCAGACTTTGACTTTGCTCCTCTTATGTCAATGGCACAACAAGTACTGCAACAACAAGGTGTCCCTCCACAAATGATTGCCCTTTGTATGGACAAGTGCAACATTATGTAAGAATTGGCCATATCTTGGTTGTTGCATGCAGTGTTGAGAAAATATAATGAGTGAATCATAGTCTTGTTCCATCATTGCCATTCCTGGTATCCAAATCTTGTGGATGTCACGGTGGCCTTTTCTCCGCTACTAGTGTATAAGTGTTAAAAATTCATGTCCTGTTCTGATTCTATTATCCCAGTGATTGAGTTTCATTATGGGTGTTTTGCTGGGAATCGTATTTTGAAAAAAAAGGATGCACTGTGCCATAGCCATCTTCTTGTTCTCAGAGCACGTTGGCGATCGATAACGGATTGAGCTCAGCTTCAGTCACTATCAGATTATTGTCACAGTATGCATCATATGCATCATGTATGATATATCATGATCATAAGACTCTACTATCATTATCTATCTCTCATTTCTCTCCTTTGGCAGCTGGACAATCCCCCCAAAGTCCAACTCCAATCGTCACTAGCAGCTGACATGCTTAAAGATCATCGAGCAATGAGGTATCGACACCATCTCCTATCTCATCTGGCGGATTTTCGAGCAGGGATATTGAAGTAGATCTCTGATATTCATCGGGCCCATTCGAGAGCAAGGATATTCGAGCAGATCTCTGAGAATCGTCCATGTGTGGGTCACCACCACCACCACCGATAGTCAGCATCTTGGGGAGGGTCACGGTTGGGCTACCCGGAACTAGAGGATAATCAGGATCCTCCGATGCGGCTCCTTTGTGTTTTGCGATTTTCTGAAGAGCCCTTGGAATGGTAATGGCCGAAACCCTGGAATGATGGCTACGCGCTTCTTCCACATGAACATAGTCAGGTGCTACCACCGGTGGAAGTTTCTTTTTCTTCTTATCTTTGTCCTTGTCCTTTTCTTTTTCCTTTTTATCCTTCTCCTTCTTGTCCTTTTTGTCTTTCTTCTTTTTCTTCTTTTTGTCCTTCTTGGTCTTCTTGACCTTCTTTTCCTTCTTCTTGGACTCCTCAGAAGATATGGACCCATCATCTTCATCATCCTTCTCATCAATCTTTTCATCACTATCCGCGTCCTTTTCACTGGAGTCATCCGATGCCGTCCCATCACTTTCCTCCTCGTTTAGTGGCTTCTTAGCTCCAGACTCTGCTTGATCTTTTTCAGACGCCATGTTGTTTTCTTGTGGCATGTTCTTTACTTGTTTCAATGGAGTATCAGATATGTATTTGCTCTAATGTTGTTGAGATGACAAATAGGAGCAGTGGCTGTATAATGGAGATGAAAACAGCTCAAGATTGAATTATCCAGACGCGTCACGATGCCACTCCCTTGCTGACTACGATAATAGACTCTCTGCTGAAGCAGAGGTTTCTGTCCACGACTTCGCGACAAATGAAATTACGAAAATGACTGGCCTCCTCTCAAACTCGGATTAGTCGAATGCCTCTCACTCGAATGAGTCGTCAGCAGTCGAGTCTGTGCGTTGGATTGGTTCTTGGAAGCAAATTTCTCGACAAGATTTAATTTGTGTTACGAATTCCTGAAGCCAGGATGGTATCATCTCACCGTCATCCCTAATTGTCCATCAAGATGATGAAATCAATCCTACTCCTTATAACTGCTACCAGTGCATTTGCGGGCAATCGTATTGCTGGATATGATTCGCACACACTCGTCATCGATCAGAACAAAATTGATTTGGATCAGCGCGACATGGAGCAACAACTGGCCTTGGGTTCGAACGATGGATACGATTCGGCAATCAAAATTTACCAAAAGGGATCCCACTGTGCATCGTATTCACTGCTAAAGATCCAACCACTGGAAGCAGTATTGACGGCTGGTGATCAAGTGACTGGAGTTGCCCAAGATGGATCGATTGTCAAAGCGACAGTGGCTGAGAACTATCCCAAGGGAACAATAGAGATTGAAGTGGTCTACAATTTGGATGAGACATCTAGCTCTTTCTGTCACGTTGGGGGAAACCCAAGACCGATAACAGATGGATGTAAGTATGAATTAATACTCAATCACGCCCCAAAACTGCAGATTGTTCCCGAACCCTCCACCTGACACCTTTCTTCGATCAACAGGTTTTGCTGATTCTGGAAGGCTCGCAGTCAATAGTGGTGATCCAGGACTAAAGTACTCGTACAATGTTTTTACCGATACATTGAATGGTATTTCGATTCAAAAGTTGAGTACCGAAAAACGAACCGAAACTTCCTACTGGTGCGATTCCTGTAAGAGTGACGATTTTGATGTGTTTTACAAGTTGTATGGGGAGCATGACTACGCCGACAAGTGGTTTGAGGCTGCTCGACTGGGCACGAGCACCAATTTCTTCTTTGGAGATGCTGACTTCAGGAGCTTTGGTCTGGATGGAAAGTTGGAGGCCATGACAACAGCAACCTTGGCGTTGCACATTTGGATGCACGTCGTTTTTCTATTGGAAGATTCCGTGGGCAAATGTCGTTCCAAGTACGGCGATCATGGGATCAACTCCTGGGACAAGGCCGTCGCTTACTACACTGGTTCCATGGAAGGACCTGAAAGCGATGTCAGTCAGGAGGGATTTCTTCTCAAACAGCTCGCCAATAAATTCTGCAAAGCCTTCAAGACTTGTGGTCCTGACGGCGATGCACAATCTGGGGAAGCATATGTCAACACGGAAATTCTCCGTGCTTTCAAGAATGGTTTGACAGCCCTCAAAGATGGAAGGTGTAGCTCTGTAGAGACCAACAAGGTGTACATTGCTGAAATGATGCGTGTTCCACTTGTGCAAGGTCTACTGGTCAATAGTTATGCTCAACAACTTGCACCCCAACGATCCGAGAAGGCAGAAGCTGCTGGAGCCACCTTTTTGGCTGCTGTAGTGCCTTTTGTTTACAACTGTAATCCAGCAGATGCAGCCACTTTGGTCGAGCTGATGGGAGCTTCTAGTTTCCGGGGCAATACCGATTTTCCCAAAGTTAAGGCCATTCTAGAACAAAACTACAAGTGCATGCGGATAAATTGTGCGGATATCGGAGGCATCTGGAACTCCAACTCAAACGACTATTATCCAGATAGCCTCGCCTGCGAAGGAGGGTTTGTGAGAGTTGATATGTTTATCCTCGGGATTACACTCGCCGCTGGTGGTGCTCTGATGGTTTGCTTGATTCTTGCATGTACATGCTGCACCAGCAGCAAACACAGCAAGGTTGACAATGTTCCCGATGAAGACGAAGAAGGTGTTGTCACCGAAGACCTAATGCCAAAGGTTTCCTAGTCAGCCAGTCGAGTCGCACCTGTAGAGGATATATATATATAACATACTATAGGTGTTCTACTGTACATTTGAAAAAAAATTGGAGCAATATCGTAATAGTTCATATTGAGTTTATGGCGCGCTAGCTAGTAGCTAAGAGTAGTGACAGGACGGACAGACGACACCACAGTCGAAATCAATCTCGTAAGTCAATCTTGAATCGAATCATGGATCATCGTTGTCATCTCAAAACAACACGGCAACACCCACCCAACTGTAGTTGCTAGGTTCGTGCAAACCAGGGCATTAACATGAAAAGTCCAAACGAGGGTAACGTAGAAGTCTCGCATCGGGTAGAGGAAGACGGTTCCTCAGTGGAAAATGATGTTGAAATGGAAAATGTGGAAGACTCTTTGGTGGCCAGCAAATTTAAAAAGTCCAGCAAACATTACCACCACGTCCCAAAGATCTTTCGAGACTCCATTTCGGTTCTTGTTCCCATCGATGTTCGAGCTGATCTCAAAATTGCCATTCAAAAAACTCGACAAAAGAGAATTCAGGGCATTTACAAGCAGTTTCCTTCCCTGCGAAAGGAACCGGAAAAGGCTTCACAAGAGGAGGGCATGGCAGCCGACGAAGATGATGACGAAGGAGAAAAGGCAGAGACTAATGAGAAAGAAAAGAAGATCAAGAAGCAAACCGACTCTGATGTTCCGGCGCAAGTTCCCCTCAGAGAGCAATACGGGTCAGTGATTGATTATTTGGAAGCCAAATATGCCAAGGGGGTCATGTTGGAAGATGAAGATGAAGAAGAAGTTGTAGACGACGGGTCAGGGGGTCAAGGATCGGTCTATTCTGAGGGAAGCTTTTTGGACGATACTGGTCTGCAGCGAGATGTGGCCGAGCAAGTGATGGCAAACACCACTTTGACAAAGTTGGAATTGGAAGAAGACGATGCTGACTTTTTTGTCAATGTTGGTAATCTGGAAGTGGAAGGCAATGACTATGGTGAAAACTATGATCCAACCCAAGATAAAGACAGCCGTACTGCCAAGAAGCGCAAAAAGCCAACCGCCAGTTCGTCTGCCGCGGCCGGCACGAAACAGAAGAAACTCAAGCCAGACAGTGTCTCTGACAACTCAAAAGGCAAGAAGACTGCTTCATCGACCGGAAAGAAGGCACCAGGGGATGTAAAGGGAGTTTCTGCACCCGATGAAGCCACAAGCGACCCAGAGGCTGCGGCAAAGGCAGCCAAAGACAAGATTGATGGACTTTTCAAGAGGATGGTTGCCATCATCAAGAAGATCAGGAAGGAAGACTTGCCCAGACGGAAAACTACTGCAAAGGTTTCCCTCGTTTGTCCCGAAGACAAGAAACCTGGCGATAGCATTACATTTGCGTGAGTACTTGTATTATTGTGTCGTTTTGACAAGTACGATTGGAAACTGGATATTATGGGTAAATGCTCACGTGTGTTTGTCTCCTCTCTTGATAATACTTTACAGAAATCCTCATGATCCAGACCAGCGTTTGCGAGTTCAGGTTCCCAAAGACTGTGCTCCTGGAAATGATTTCAAAGTTACAGTCCCGGTCAAGGCACCTGAAGACGATGGCGTCGATCACAACAAGTTCCCCACCGAATTCAAGGATTTGCTGGACGACTATGCTCGATCTTATGACGATTGGTGCCGGGCTCACCACGTTGTTGAACCCAGTTTCAAGGTTTTCAAGGAAAAGCAAGCCAAGTTTGAAAAGCTGTGCAAAGAGTTTCCTTCTACTCTAGTGACCAAAATTGACTCGGATTACTTGAAAAAGATGGTCAGACGAGTGCGACAATACAAGATCAAGAAACGAAAAAAGGCAAAAGATCAACAGCAGCAGCTGCAGCAAGAAGCGCAGGAACAACATGTCAAAGAAGAAGAGCCAGAAGAGAATGACGATTCCGAGGAAGTACAAGAAACGCCAGCAGCAGTCCAACAAACCATCAATATTCCCTCTGCTGGAGTCGAATTTCCCACTCTCACGTTTTCAGCGGAAGACTTTGAATATATTGCCGATGAATAAAGTTCCCAATATACACTATACAGCTAATCCATGTTCCAGTTTTATTTTGATGGAACAAAAATCACGAGATATAATTGTAGTGTAGCTGTCATCCTCTTTTCTCTACAAAGTAGGACTAGTGCAGCAAATTTTATTTTGTCATTATTATATTATTAAAATATCATGATTATCGTTGGTGTTGTTGTTGTTGTTATGGTTCTAGCGAATATATTTGTAGGCCACCCTTGTTGTTGCCCGCCACTAGTCGTGGAGGATCTTGTAGAACACTGGAAGACCATACCGCCCCATCCGACGAAAAGGTATGCATGGCCCGATCAATTTGACCCACATTCCACACATTTAGTGTGGAATCCACCGACCCCGTGACAAACCGTCTAGAATCCAACATGACTGCCAAACTTAAAATCCAACTTCCATTATGCGCATCCATCACGTGATGAACCAAGGCAGGGTTGGGTCGGGAGGTATCCCAAATGGCGATCATACCTTCGTCACTTCCAGTCACCAACAAATAACTATCGGGAGTAAAGGATAATGCTCGGACTGGTGTATGATGCATTATCAATCGATGAGGTTTATCTTCCAAGTATTCGACAAGGCCATCCTGTCGTCCAATCGCCAAGAATTTCTTGGATGGATGCCATGCGAGACTCATGGCAATGGATCCAGGCTTGCCCCATGTTTCCAGAATGCTTCCAGCAGGCTTTGGATCCTTGGTGGCCTTGGGTGTCACTAGACCTGTAGCAATACAAGCCACTGTTCCATCCAGTCTCGCCACTGCCACACAGACGTCGCCCACACCGGCAATTTTGGGTGCAACAATCCGCATGCAGGTTCCAGTGGCTTGTTCGACATCAAATTCTTGCAATGCTTTTAGTGTTGTTTTTTCATTACTGCTGCTAGATGATGATTCTCCATCCGCATCTTCTGATATCTGCCATATTCTAACGCGGCCTGCCAAATCCATGGACGCCACTAGCAAGTCTCCCGCCGAATCGTCGTCTCCCACATAGTTGCGAGCCACTTCGACTTGGGTGCATCCTAAGACCATTGGCTCCTCCTCGCTTTCTGGTGGAACTGTTTGTTCCTTACCCAAAAATAGAGTGGTTACAGTTAACGTGCAAGCAGAGGCATCTAGTGTATCGCCTTTTTCCTCCAAGGATTTTTCTCCCACCAAATAGCCTCGGACGATGCCATCACCACAGGCTGCAAAGATGCGCCAATCATTGGATGCATTAGTTGCCGATGATTTCTTTTTCAATGTAGCACTTGCTGCCAAACTCCAGATTGGGTATTTCCCGAGTGTTTCTCGATGAAGACTCCGATAGCCACTCATGATGTTGATGATGATGACGATGACGATGACGATGATGAACGAGGAAAAAGAGTTTGTTTGATTGTACTCGTACAGTTCATGTCTGTTGTTCAACCGCATTATTCAGTCTGTCTCTCAACCGCACAGCATGACGCCATGCCTTCTTAAAAAGGCAGCTGCGCGACCAAACATGCAGTGCTCTCGGATGTTCGACACAAGTTCGAAGCTACAGTGTTACACAGCACTACTGTACTGTAGGACGGGTACGAGTACACGTACAGTACTGATAACGCTGTCAAGAAGCATTTGAACTACAGAACTACAGTACAAGAAAGATTGAGCTGACAACCAAACTTCAATTATTATTTCCTGTCTCGCATTCCGATTGAGGGTTCGTTCAGATCCATCTTATTATTTTATACTGATCAGATACTGTATATTGAAACCGATCTTCAGTTCGTTCGACGGATCGTTGACCAACATTACAAAAACAACGATCAACTCAGAGCAAATCAAGATGGAATCATCCTCTGAAGTTTCCTATGACAACCACAACCCCAACCGCAACCGCAACCACAACAATAGCAATAGCAACAGCGCAACCAACGAAAGCCCCATCGTCAAATGCCTTCCCCGATGGAACTATGTTGGACCAAATCCTGTTAAAAAAGACGCTTATCTGCATCACCTTCCCAACATTGAAGGAATTGATTTAGGAGATTACGTTCGCCGTGAGGTTACCAACGTTGACGGAATGGGCCGTGAATATTTTGATGCTGGACTTCGCCTGATGCTTTGCTATCAACACGAAATGGCAGCCCGGTGTTTCTTGGCGTGTCTGCAAATGTCAGAGCATTGTGCCTTGGCGCATGGATTATTAGCCTTGTGTCACTCTCCCAATTACAATTTCAAGGGAGAGGCCTATTACGAATCAGCACATCATCCTGAAGAACAAGACGTTCAAGATCTATTGTGTGTCTTTCCTAGTCAACAAGTCGCGGATCGACACTCCAAAATGGCAATTGAAAAGATTGAAGAAATAAAAAAACTACACAAAAAAACCTCCAGCAGAAGCAACAAGCGGGGCAGGGGAAAGAACAGGAGCAAGTCAAGATCAAACAGCAACAACAACAACAACAACGACGACAATTCCAAAAATAACAGCAATGGCAATGCTGCCAATGAAAATGGTATTGTCCATGAAGCTGATCTTCCACAACTGATACCCGACGTGGAAGCCCAATTCCTAGTGGCCATTCGGATATTAACCGGTCAGCCAGGATTGGAACATTCCTTGAGCGTCGACATTGTCGGACGACCTTACGCCCACGCCATGCGCAAGATTTACGAGAAATATCCCGACGACAGCGAAGTGGCCTACTTTTTTGCCGAATCCCTCATGGTATTGAATGCCTGGCAACTCTTTGAATTTCCGACAGGGAAACCGGTGAGTCCGGATGTCAATGAAACCCGGACCGTTTTGGAAAAGGCGCTCTTGGTCCACAAGGACCATGCTGGACTATGTCACATGTATGTGCACTTGTCGGAAATGTCAGCCTACCCGGAAAAGGCACTGGATGCCTGTTTGCCACTTCGACATAAATTTCCACATGCGGGACATTTAATTCATATGCCGACGCACATTGATGTCTTGGTGGGAGACTATGAGAGCTGTGTGGAATACAATTGCAAGGCCATTCTGGCAGACGAACGATCGATTTATACAAGTCCCGGGACTGCGGGAATCGAATCCTTTTATTTTGGATACATTGTGCACAATTATCACATGGCGGTATATGGATCTATTCTAGGAGGATTTGAAAAAAAGGCAATGGAGTTGGCAGATAAATTGACCAAGATACTGAGCGAGCAAATGTTTGAGGGATATCCAGACCTTACAGCCTACCTAGAATCATACTCGGCGTTGGATATTCACGTCATGATTCGATTTGGCCGATGGGAAAGGATACTGAAACTAGACCCGCCCAAGAACAAGGCATTAATGCTCTTTCGGGCGGCAACCATCAAATATGCTCAAGCATTGGCCTATGCTAGCTTGGGTAGAACAGAAGAAGCGAAACGAGAGGCCAACAACCTAGACAGCCTCCGGGGTGATCCAGAAGCAGAATTTCGAATCTTGCACAATAATTCCGTCGCCAATTTGCTTTCCGCGGATAGTTGCATGGCACAAGGTGAAATTGCGTATCGAGACGGAAACTACGACGAAGCCTTTCAGCTATTGCGGAAGGCAGTTCACATGCAGGACAATTTGAATTTTGACGAGCCATGGGGTAAGATGCAACCGATACGTCATGCTCTCGGTGGACTGCTGTTGGAACAAAACCACTTGGAGGAAGCGGAAAGCGTTTTCCGAAAGGATCTTGAATTCCATCCTCTCAATCCATGGGCAATGGTCGGTCTCATTGAGACACTCAAGAAAAAGGAACAGAGTTGTTGTAGTACGACAGCAGAGATAAAAGATTTGGAAGACAAATTGCGGCAACAACGGCAAACTAAGTTGGCGGACTTTGAAATCAAGGTTGCTTGTGCCTGTTGCACTAAAGATGCTTGATCAGTGCTTGCTTTACACAGCTGCTGATTCAGAAACCATCAATAGACTAGAATTAGAAACTAGGAGTTGCAATTTTTAAAATACCCATGATCCTAAATTACAGCAACTTTTGAAAGTACAATATGATAATAATATTTATGTCATTACAGAGCATAAACTACAACATTCCTGAGAATGCAAAAATCACAGTCGACACGGTCGAAATAGATTACTTGAGTTCCGATAGCATGGCTTCGACCGCTTGGGTGACGGAAACTTCATCTTCTTCGCCACAACCAATATTGGCAGCTTGAAGTCTTTCCAAAGTCTCAATGCACTTAGCTTCGTTTTCAAAACCCATCTCGCGCATCATGTACAACTGGGAAGCCCAGCGATTGCGTTGTGCTTCAGAACCATGAGACCCCTCAGTTCCAACAGATACGGACGGAAGGTCCGATGGAACACTGGAAGCTGCCGACAGAACACCAGAGTTGGCCGACCCCATGACTTCAGAACTGCGCATGTCGCTATTGAACAACACGGAGCCTAGCATTTGTGTTGCGCTAGCAATATCAGTTGATTCGTTGGTGTTTTCATCAACAACTTGCCAACCATCGACCTCTTCTTTGGGGTCCTCGGTAGCTTCCTCGGAGCCGACGATCAGTGCACCAGGGTCAGTAATGCCTGCTTCTTCGGTTGCATCGGCTTCGGGTTCCACAACCTCAGGCTCGCTCTTTTCCATAGTGGAGGCGATCACTTCGTCGAGGACTGCAGTGGCGTTGTGGGCATCTGCCTCGGTAAGCATCTCGGAGATGACACCAGCAACAATATCCAGTGTTGCACCCATTGCTTCTGCGATGTCTCCGTTACCCACGGCATCCAATGCGAAAGAATCATCAGTATTCGATCCTGGAGTGTTAGCCTGTGAAGACTTTACTGATTTTCGCTCTGGTGTGGACATGCTGGTCTCACGATCGACAGCAGCAAGTTTCATATCAAAATCATCACGCATCATATCCTCAGAGTCTACAGACATGTTGTCTTCGGTCATAGAATCAAGGAGGCGTTGTTCGTCGACCTCCACCATGGAAGAGCTAGCTCGGCTCCCCTCTTCCGTGATGGCCAAATCCTCCACAACCTCAGCTTCTAGTGCGCTGGTGGGGGTATCTGAATCGTTGACAATATTGGTTGCTCCACACATGGTAAGAACTTCCTCTTCGGTGGGAGCTGAAGGTGCAATGATAGGTTCTGTTGGTTCGAGCATAGGTTCTGTCGGTTCAAACATCTCTTGGATCTCTTTGGGCATCGCATCTTCAAGTGACCTTCGAATGGCTTCCTTCAAAGCACCATCAAAGTCATCAGCTGGGTTTGTCGTTGGTGCACTTGACTGGATAGGAATCACACGAGCTGTACTCTCTTGTGCGGGAACACTTGGAGGAGGAGTGGGAGTGGGTTCGGGATTTGGCTGAGAAGCGGGTTGAGGACGAGGAGGTTCCAGAGCAAATTCTGGACTCTTCCGATCACGGCATCGGCGCCCTGGTCTCTTTCTGTTCATCTTATCAATACGTTCGCGGCGGCGGTTCCACCGTTTCTGGAATGCTCTATCACGAGCTGTTTGTATCATCAGAATATCGTTAGTACAGTGTGAGTTTCAAACAATAGAATTCGTTCGAAAGGTACAACTTACACAACTCAACAGCCTCGAGTTGAATCTCTGTTCCCTGGTAGTTCGGGTAGCACTTCTCGCACAAGTCGTAATCCTTCATATTGATTGCATGGTATCTCTTTCCAATAATTGGGTTCATGAGGCAGGAGTCGCAAGTGTGACGTCCATGAATGAAAGGAAGACTGTTCTCTATAGGGCATGGAGTGGATTCAGAACTAGGACCAGGCTTTGATGCTGGTTCAAATGCCGCAGCTTCTTGTGCAGCAGGATTGAGTACGTCTGCTAGCAAAAGTAGGCCCGCTTCTTCCTCACTACTCAGACTGGTGGAACCATTAGCTCCATCCTGAATGACATCAGAGTTTTTGCGAACGATCTTGTTTCCAGTTGGATACGTAACAAATTCAGTTTCCTTTCCAGAGTAGTTCGGATAGCAGTTTTGGCATAGATCGTAATCAGTCATGTTCAAAGCATGGTATCTTGCCCCAACGATTGGATTCATGAGACATGAGTCACAGGTGTGGCGTTTATGGACATGTGGAACGAGTTGCTCCTTGACCTCAGGCTTCTGGCTCTCAGCGAATTGAGCCACAGCACTGAATTGCGGAGCAGACTTGATAACTGGCTTTGCAACCTTCTCGGAACCCTTGGGATTGTTCTCGCTAGATGGGGTAGACGCAGAAACAGCAGCGGTGTTGCTCGCAGAATTTGCTGCAAGTCCCTTCTCCAACGAGCTCACCGCAGTGACGACAACACTCGCAAACGACTCCAACACGATTTGGAGATTCGCTTCAAGACTTTCGGGCTGGGTTGAAGTTCCACGATCGGCAGTTCCGCTGCTTGGTTGCGAACTTTGGGTAGTTTGAGGAATAGATGCTCCAGCAGAGGTCTTACGTTTGACCTCTGTGCTGATTCGCAACACCTTCTTGTCCACAAATTGCTCCACTGCATCAACTAGTTCCGACGTGGAAGCAATTGTGACCGTATCCTCGTCTTCGTCAAAGTAAGTCAAGACACAGTCAAAGTTTTCTGGGGAAGATGAAGATTCAGCTGGAAATGTGAATGTCACTACAAGGCCAACAAGCTCCTCGTAGGAAACATTACCAGCTCCGTCGGCAATACGAGGGAGACGGACTCTTCGAATCTGTGATGTTCCTGTTGTTTGAATGGAAACGGAAAGCATAATGAGATACCTGAATTTAACACACGTCTCAAATCGAAGACTCGGCAAATAAAGGAGTTCCGGGGCTAACTCTGCAATAACCCTGTCTCTTTTATCTTTCCTACGTATTGAACTATCACTACATACCATCAGCAGCCTTTATTTTCAGCTTGAGGACGAAGTCCTCGTATTGGTCCACCTGAAAAGGCGGCATGGTTCAATTTGTTCTGTTGTGAGCATGATGATATTCTTCTTTCATGAGTGTCAAATCGGGTAGTACGTGACCATCGTACGAGGATCTACGCAGAACTCTGTACTGTACAGTAGTGTATGAGAGGATCGGATAGGATAAAAGCACGAGTCACCATTTTGACTCGATGGAGTCGAAATGATTGTCAAAGAAACCTCTCCACGATTTAGAGAAACAATAACAACTCCTACCGGGTATAGCAGGACAAAAGGGAATGAATTGTTCAACGTACATATGAAATGATGTGTCAACGGTCCAAAATAATGCATGTCGGAGTTCTTTCAACGTAATCGTCCACAACATATATATTCCGGATCGCTGAGTTCCGCTTTCTGTGTAGCAAGCAGTCCTCTTCCTCATCCCACGTCTTGACTGCCTACCGCTAACGTTGAGTATGGTTTAACATACTTGGTTCAAGATTTCGGCTGCGTTTGGAAAATATCGATCACGAGTCAACAACATATGAAAGCGCTATGAAACTAGCAACACTGGTTTTTTAAAGTAACTATGAAAGACTTAGTGTATCAAACTTGTAAGTACAAGCATCATATCAAAGGCTTCAGCATAACCCTAGAATATCTAGTAATTTGCTTCGGGGATAGTCCAGCCAGCAGCCTGCAATGTTTTGCCAAGATACTTCAAACGCTTTTGGTTGACACCCAAGTCGGAATCACCAACACGGCTAGACGATCGGACTTGGACAAGACCTGTGTCTTCAATCTCCAATTTCAAGTCATCAACAAAAGGCTTGCCTCCGTTGAAGAAATTGGCAAAGTTTCCAACTCCAGATTTGTATTCCAGACGGGCTTTTCCGCTGCTGAAATTGTCCTCAACCAATTCCCATCCACCAAGATCAACCTTATCCTGGCCTCCTTTGGGGTATGATTCGAGGGCCTTCTTCAAGCTGGCGATAGTACCGGCCTTGCTACTCGAAGCAGGAGGAGTCCAGGTGGTTCGAATACAGTTCTTGGAGCCCTTTTTGCAAGCTTCGAGGGCATTGGCTGGTTCAGCAACAATAGCAGAGGCAATTCCAGTGGCAACAATGGAGCCGAGCATCTCACGGCGGTTAAGCGGAGATTGCTGTGTGAGTGCTGCGGCAGATGCCACGAAAACGGTGAAGACGGTAAATTTCATGCTTGAAATGTTGCAAGATTCTTATTTGTGACCTTGACGGGAGTCTTATCTATGATCTTGACGATGGCTTTTCACGCTTTGCCGATGGCCTTTGACGCTTCCGATAAGATCGGGAGGTGATGTTGATGACGACACTCGAATGACTAATTGGATTTCAAAGGAACCCGGAGTGTGAAGATTTTAAAAACCTCAAATGTACTATTTTTCACTAGCAATGGCTCCAATGCCTCCTTCTTCCTCAAATCTAGTTCTTTGAACATTTTGTACCTGCACTCTAGCTCCATCGTTGTGTTTCCAGTCGGCCAACCATCCAGACCAGCTGTTTGGGATACCATCCGCCCGACTGATAGTTAGGTTCACAACTTTGCCCACTAGAGCACTGGTCATCGCTCTGGTTAGCGAGGCTCTTAGATCGGTGGAACTCTCCATCAACTCTTCCAAGTCGTCATGCGACCAAGACATGACCTTGCAATCTCCGTCTGCTACAATAGAGTACAGTGAGATCCCCACGCCCTGCTTTCTAGACGAGTCATCTAAACCTTCGCCTCGTTGAACTTTTCTCCCAAACACCTCCAGGAATGTCATTTCACCGACCCATGCGCCACTATCACCTCCAATTTTGTTATCTCCTTTTGTACCTTTATTCGTCGAGGCTGCAGAAAGTTTCCTTCCGAGAATGTGCGCTTTTGTCGATCCTTCTACCACGAGATAGACATGATCCAGCTTTTCTCCCTTGCGGATCACGGAATCCCCAGATTTCAAATTAAACTTTGCCGCCTTTTCTTCGATCTTCTCAAATTGTTTCGGAGTGACACCATGGGGCATAAAGTGTTCTACAAACAGTTCTTCTTGCTCCTCACTCATATGAACGTCCACATGCCTTTCATGAAGAATTTCGAAAATTTTTACTGCATTGACACTTGCGAATAAACACGACCAAGCCACAGCAGGCCAAAGTATCGTCTTTTGAGCAAGGTTATAACCTGCAAACATAAATTGCCCCGTCATGGCGAGACCCCTAAGCTCAACCACATCTGTCAAAAAGTGAGAGGACGAATTTTGTGTTTGCACGATAGCAATCTAACCTTCGTACCCGATCTTGAGAAACCGACCAAAATACAAGCGGAGCCAACATTCAGGCCAATCACGGGCAAGTTTCTCCTGAACCATGTGTACAATCGTTTTCCGTATCCAGCTGAGTTGGAGGATGAGCCCGACAGTGGACCTGGTGTAGGAGGAGGTGGCAAAGGCTTGGGTGTAACATTGGCAGCTCGCGCCGCTTGCTTCAGTTTAGGAACCTTTATCAGAACTTTCGACATATCCTGAATTTTATTTCTTTGGGAATGGAATCATAAGTCAAGCGAACGGCATCATACCATTTCAGATTGACAATAGCTTACACAGGCACTCCTTCCTCTGAGAAACATCGTCGTTGGTGCAGCCGCCGTACACGTGATTTCGAAGCCCATAACTGTTGAAATGATTCCAACACAAGCGGTGATCTCTTTTGACTAAAGACAGTCGCTCGTTGGAGTACTGGTATTATCTTCCTCATTGTTATTTGTGTTGAGGATTGGCGATATGTGTTTGTTGGTAGTGGAGTGGGACGCGGGACCTCTCACAAGTAAGCGGGATCTGCCCGAAAAGACACAGGTATCCCGCCAAACGGGTTACTTGCGACACGGATGGTAACAACGACTAACTTTGAATTGCTCTATTTTTAACTTCTAGACCAACAAGTCAAACTTGATGGCAACAACTAATTTACAGTGTTTGTGTTTTGATGCTTCACTAAGCGCCCAGCAATTGATCACGGCGACGTTGCTTCGCAATATTCTTGAAGAAGGCAGCATCTTGACTTTTCTTATCTCGGTTGAGAACAAAAGCCATCATCTTTTTTATTTTCTGAAACAGGACAAGCGCCTCAGTTAGAATGATTTGATTACAAAAGAGAATATTGCACAACTACACTCACCTTGTGGTATGATCCGTTCTTTCGCGGTGTGTATCCATCATCGTCAAAGCAAAGCTTTCGGTATTGTTGGAGCAGCGGCTTGGAGGCGTCCAAAGCGTTGTATGTTGGACAAACCCGTTTTGCCAAGGATTCAACGCACAAAACGTTGACGACCAAAGTTGCATAGTTGGAGTCTATCCGGACATGGTGGTCCCGAATCAATCCCAGAACTCCTCGTAATACTTCACCGACATCTACGCCCGTTCCGTAGCCTTTGCAACACTTATCAAACAAAACACGCATGTCTTCTTTGAAAAGTTTCTTCTCCTCTTCGCTTAAGTCGTTGTCAATAGAAAACTGCAAAGCGAATTCCGCCGCAGCTTCTCCGTTACCCTCACCAATGGTTGTCAGCAAACCAATGAAGGTAGAACTTTCTTCTTCTGTCAGTTGTGCGACCATGCCAGCATCTACAAGTGTAATCCGGATCTTTGCATCCTCTATGTCTTGGTTCTTCGATTGCATGACATCAATCATAATATTGCCTGGATGCAAGTCGGCATGCATAACATTGTCGACAAGCAACATCTTCAAATACATCGACACACCATTTGTTACAAGAGACTCGGCCATGTTCAATGGGATCAGGTCATGACCTTTACCAGGCATACCACGACTTGAAGCCTCTTCGTCAAACTCGTCCAAGACATCAGTACAGACTCGTCCAGTTTCGAATGTCTCCATGATCATTGCCGAAGACGCAAAGAAAGGCTTCGGGAACTGAACGTTCTTCCATGACCCAAAGTTATGATTCAATACTTCCAAATGGTGTGCTTCGACATTCAAGTGCGCTTGTGCTGCCATAGTGTGACTGAACTGCGATACTGAATCCTTAACATTTAACCATTTCAGTCCAGGGATACTCTCCACCACCGAGCCAAGCATCTCCATCAGACGAAAGTCCATGTCGATTAATCTGGCGACACTTGGATGTCTGACTTTCACTGCAACCAATCCTCCATTATGAAGACGCGCCTTGTGAACTTGAGCGATGGAACCAGATGCAATTGGCTCGGGATCAAATGTATCAAACACTTCGAGGAGGCCTCCCTCTGGAATATCCAAACTAGATTCAACTTGAGTTTGCGTAAAATTCCACGAATGAGATGGCGCTGAGCTGTGTAATGAGCTTAGTGCGTCGCAAAGTTCTTGTGAAAACATGTCGGAGCGCGTTGCAGCCCATTGGCCCCATTTGATGAAAGCAGCCCCGCTTGAAGCGAGGCACCTTGCGAGCCACTTGTACCAAATGTCGTTTCGGAACTTCTTCGAAATAGTCGCAATGAAAGCAGTCGACATCAATGGTCCAAAGACCAGCGAAAGTTTCACTGCTCGAAGATACAGTTCAAATGGAGTAGCAGGCTTTTCTATCAACGGTCGAGTATCGCCATCATAAAACGACAAGGATCGACCTGAATCATGGTGGAAGTTCAGATTCATACGATCTGATAGGAATGGATCGTCTTTCCTCCTCTTGACGAAGACTAAATCGTTCTCCAGCTCCAGTTTTTCGAGATCACCCGCGTCAAAGTTCACGTCGCCACCATGCATCGAGAATATTCTTGGCTCTCCGCCTTGGGTTTTGACCCATCTCCCAAAGTCCTTTGCTCGCTTCCCTTTCGTAACATAGTGAAACCGATCGCACAGGGAGCTTCGTACGTATCCAATTCTAGCTCTTCGGTCATTGGCAGATGCGGCCGTGACTAGTTCTCTTGATGAGGATTCAAAACCTCCAGGTGCTGTTGCCAGAGCAGCTGTAAGAAGTGTTAGAAGTACGAGAACCGTCGGCCTTAGTGTTGCTTTCGATTGACTTGATCTCATTGAATTTGCTGACGAATATATGATGGAAGTGAGATTAATAAGCTGTGGCGTCAACTTATGAGGTTGTAAAATGGTAAATTCAGTCGTTCTACAGTATGTGCTGATGTGGTCGACGGTGGGATTTGTTGTATTCCCGCGGGGGTTTTCATCGTCAATCGTACTGATGCATTTTTCGGCTTCGTGTTTATTTCGTGACGCGCAGATAGTTCATAAAAACGTCGATGAGTGATGTCATCAACAACACGATTCATCTGACTCAGCTTTTCCACCACTCTCCCGCCAACTTCAACCATCACAACATGCATCAAATCCCTTCTTCTCAGGCTTTGATAAAATTTCGCTTCTGAACCGAAGTTGATGGTGGGGCGAATCTACCACGATGAACTCGATTGCTTCTTCTGTTAGCAGAAGACCGGATGTACTTGTTGCAGGTCTTGCAACAGCAGTGTATCTACAAAGACAAACTACAAATCCGGCTGAAAAGCGAGTTTTGTGCGAGGCCCCTGGAGCTTCAGCTGATCCATCAGAGCAATGGAAGGCACCAACAAAGCCGCCATCGTGGATCCGCAAAGAAGTGTTGGCTCGCATTGGAGTGCCTCTTCCTATACCTCGAGTTTTGACGCCAGCCGACTCGGCGTTGAAGTTGCCAAAGTGGTGCATTGCCAGACGAAACAAGGACGAAGAAAAAGTGATTGCATTATTGAATACAGCCCCTACACTGAAAGGAGACCCAGAGAAGATACAGAAGCTGGGAGAACAGATCTTTGAGGTAACCTACGGAAAAGGCGTCACTCCGCAAATAAGAGAAGATTTCCTCATCAAATATGGATGTACTGGATGGACGGACGAGGTGCTCTCGACAATTATCGATAAATGTCAAACGCGCGGAATTGTCGAGCTAGGAGCTGGGCACGGACAATGGGCTAGAGCATTAACGGAAGCATATGCTGAACGAATTCAAACTACAGGAAAAGAAACGAAACGAATTGATTTTGTCCTTGCATACGATGATATGTCCAGCTTGCCTCTCAATACTCACATCTACAACCAGTACACTCAACCACATCATGATCATTTCGGGGATGTCAAGAAACTTGAAAGCAGAACAGATACGACTAAGGTTCTTAGGTCATGGGCATGTCGTGGGCGCGCCTTGCTACTCGTGTACCCCTCACCCGGTGACATGGCCCTGTCTATTGTCCAGGAATACGTCAACGTTGGTCCAGAGAATGATACAATCATATACATAGGGGAAGGTCGTGGTGGAGCCAACGGAAGTGAAGTCTTCTTTGATTACCTCGAATCTGGAGCATGGGTACTATCAAAAGTCCTCAACGTGAAATCACCACCAGGAAACAAAGGGTATGAGAAAGTGTACATACTACAAAGGCGAAAGAGTGATAGAATCTAGAGCCCTACAGTAGCTTTGATCTAATTCCTATAGACACTTTCGCAACTTGATGACCTAATTGAGCCATGACTTTTACCATGGATTGGTGTCGTCAAACTTTGTATTTGCGGCTTCAAGGAGTTGATCGTGGGGGACAATATCCATCGTTGTTCTAAATGATCTCGTCGGAGATGACAGTCCCATGTTTGAGGCTTTTGAAGTATATAGACATGCATAGTTCTCCACGTAAAAGGCGAAGCGAGATTCTTGGTATCCTGCATTGAACATTGCGCCCCATACAGGATGGAAGGCGGAATGCCATTTTTCTGCAAGAGTAGTGAGCACCTCCTTGATTGCGTCATCGTCGGCCTCAAACTCTGCCAGCTTTGCTTTGACCGATGCGTCGTTCATATCTTCTGTTCGGCGGATGAATTCGGCCTTTAACTCAAGCTCTTCTCGGAGCTCTCTCAACTTCGAAATTTTGTTCCTCAACGGGAGTTCAGCTGCGAAAACTCGCAATTCATCGTCGAGTTCCGGCATGATGAACAGCGATCGCCAGCCCAGTGTTCGTTTAGATCTCAAAACATCCGAATACAAGTGATCTCCGACATATAGGATCTCATCTCCAGATTTTACACCCAGCATCTTATGGAGATGTTGCCAGTTACCTAAGATCACAATTGGAAAGCATGAGGTCTCGACACTCATCGCAAATTATCCGATCCAAGACATGTATACTCACCACCTTGGAATATTTTGCCCTGCTCTAAGAACTTTGTTGCACCATCAGGACCCAAAGCATCAATCTCAAAGACGCCATCCGTATTCTTCAGCGATCCATCTTGCATGTTTACCCGGAAAAGTTGAAGATATGGGTCCAACATGAATGCAGGTTTGCATGATCCAGCGATACTATCAGCACAACAACATGAAGGTGAGATACTTCAAATAAACAAACATTGACGGGGTACATCACTGATACGTACACCAAATCAAAGAGCTCGATCCATTCATTCTTCTTCTGCTCCTCATCGTTTATTCGCTTTCCGTGGTACAAATAGTTCATGGCGGTTGATGTGTATTCCCAGAAAGAGTTTGTGAGAAGAAAAAGTTTAACACCTTGCTCCTTGTATCTCTTTAGCATGGGGATCATTCCTTTGTCGTCCACAATGTATTTGTCTGGATACCTTGCAACTTCATCCTTGATAACGCCATCTCTGTGACACAAGTCAACACTTTGCCGAATCTGCTTGTAGATTTCCCCGTAGGTCTTAAAGTCCAACATCTCGTGTTCCCCCCCGTCTTTCATTTCCACGAGCAAAGCAAAGAGGTGGACATCAACAAACTGAAAAAGCGTATCCATGTTCACATATGACTTTTCTGAAAAACTTTCGACCTTGTTGAAATTCCTTGCGTAGAGAATCTTTCTTGTACTGGATGAAATCTCTTCGAAACCATGGTATGCAACCCGAACATATTTATGCCTATCAATCTTCAACACATTTCCTCTTTCCGTATCGATGATTAAGCCTCTTTGCCAGCTCTATCATAAAGACGACGGGACATTGAAAGACACATAATGGTCAGAAGATTCAATCTATACAAAGAAAAGAAAGCTTTTCAGGACCCACCTTATGGTCATATTCAAAGTCTAGCACCTCTTTGGGATAACCCAAACTATTCACCAGCTTCTCTTTGGCCCCATTGAAAGCCAGTTCATCAAATGCAGGTTGCTTGTATTGCACAAGTGTGTAATCCTGAAAGTTCACCAAACATGAGAAAAATACGCATAAAATACACTGCAGGCCAAACAAATCCATCACGCACCATATCAAAACCAATTGCAGTGATGGCTTCTTGCTTCAGTTCTCGGTTGCAAAAGATGTCGTAGCTGCTAACAATTCTTTCTTTTGGGAGGCTGTCCGCCTGGTTCAACTTTCCATCCAATCCAACAGATGCCAATACGTCTGCGTATCGGTTGCTAGCACCGCCGTTGGCTTGTTTCCTCACAACGACTGATTCAGGGATCGTTCGTGCTGGATTTCCTTCGCCCATTCTTTGTTCAGCGTCCTCATCGCTGTCCACTTCATACGACGACATCATGGGCGAAGTCGGCGGTGACAAGATACTTGGTCGTCGTGGCATTAAATTTCCAACAAATGCAACGGATGTGCCTATCAATAGGTACGCTAGGAGCAGTCTCTCGTGCATACCTCTACTTTGTGATACCATTAAATGCGCTACTGTTTCTATAAAATGAAAGGATCCTCGTGTCTTTGGAGAATCAGCTTCAATACGAAGCGAATTGTCTTCACGAACGTTCGTATGCGGAAAAACAACATCACTCGCTCGACTCATTCGACCTATTATATCTCGAAAGACCAAATGATGTAACGAGACGAAGAATACTCGGGATGGTAATCCTCCTCTGGAACTCTTTTGACATTCTTGAACTGTTTCGGTATGTTTTCTGCACAGTATGGTGTCCCTTCCCGTTCTTTACATACACCGACAATAGCTCGCGTATGACCTGTAGTTCCAAACTTGTGTATCATTTCCATAACACCGTTAGAATCTTTATTGGTCAGCGAGCAGTCAGTCACCACAATCAAATCAAAGATAGTATCTTGACCTTCAGCAAACATTGACTCCAACGTTTGATTAGAGTTGAACCAATCGAGTTCGCAACTCGTGACTCGACCTGGTGCTGGAGTCCATTTCTCATCGTCACCAGTTGGTACTTCAACCTCGTTGTCAACACAGTTCTTCTTCAAGAACTTTACAGAGCTTCCATACTCAGTGCTAAGAACGGCTGCTCCCAATTTGGCCAGACAGACACTAAGAAGTCCGGTCCCAGCTCCCAGCTCCAGAACTTGCAAAGGACGGTCCACATTTGATGGCAAATTCAGCGGAAATCTCAGATCTGGCATTTTCCGGTCTTTCATTGCAATATTTTCCAAGCATTTTGCTGTAAGGACCGAACAATCCCAAACTCTCGTAGAAATCATTGAGCAGTCTTCGTAGATAACGACCTCATCTTGTGATCCTTCAGCTGTCGCAATTTTCAAACGGTACTCGCCGAAATCGAACATCAAGCCACGACCCTTTTCTCTTTCCCATGTTGTGTTTATTGGAGGAGATTTCCTGCTTGCTAACGCCTTCTCAAGGTTTCCAAATTGATACCGCTGGTGCATTGCCGTCATGGTGGTTGACAAAGCATCCGATGAGGACTGACTCGTGGAGCAAGTCTCAACGTTTTATTGCGGTCATCAAAAATCCGAAGTGCGATCAGCGATGAGTGACGAAAGCCATTACAAGTATTCTTCAAACTCCGAACACCGTTAATTCAACCGCGTACTACTATAGCTTTTATGTTGTAGCGGGGTAGGAATACGTCAAATAATGAAAGATATCGATACTACTGCATTTTTATCCAGGCATGTAGAATGGAGTGGAAAAGGTCTCAACTTCGTCCCCGAGTGATTCGATGGCTTGCCTTATGCCTTCATTGTTTGCCAATACTGATTTGAAATCCTTCAATAGAACCTTCTTTGATTTCCTTGAGGTTGGATCGCTTTCAAATTCTGCTTGCACTTCTAGCTGCGCAATCTTTTGCGCTTCGATAGCGACGTTGCAGGCACGGTGAAGAAATTCTGCAACTTGATCAAAATCATCTTCCTTCAAACCACGGGTCGTGAGGGCAGGTGTGCCAAGTCTAACACCACCTGGGTTGATCGCGGACACGTCTCCAGGTAGACTATTCTTGTTTGCTGTAATGTGAACTTGCTCCAATACAGTGTCGACCTTTGATCCTGTCAAACCGAGAGGTCGAACGTCCCAAAGCAAGATATGATTGTCTGTTCCTCCTGTGGCAATGACATGACCACGCTCCACCAGCCCTTTGCCCAAAGCTTTGGCATTTCGAATAATCGACAGAGCGTAATTTTCAAAGCTGGGTTGGGCTGCTTCTTTTAGTGCAACTGCAAGAGCTCCTATTTGGTGATTGTGTGGGCCGCCTTGCAATGAGGGGAAGACCGCTGCATTGATGGCATCCATGTACTGAACCCTTCCAAAGATCATACCAGAGCGAGGACCTCTCAAAGTTTTGTGAGTTGTGCTAGTGACAACATCAGCGTATTCAAATGGACTCTTGGCAACTTTACCAGCGACAAGGCCTGAGATGTGGGCCATATCTACCATCAACTTTGCTCCAACCGAGTCTGCGATTTCACGCATTCGCTGATAGTCCCATTCGCGTGGGTAGGCAGATCCACCAGCAATCAAGAGCTTAGGCATGAACATTGTAGCCCTCTTCGCCATGTCATCATAATCCACCAACCCAGTTTCCTCCGAGACAACATAAGGCAAACTTTCGAAATAGACACTTGTCGCAGAGACTTTTTTCTTTGCGGTTTGGAATCCATGAGTCAAGTGGCCACCAGACGGCAAGTCTAGTCCCATGATACGATCATGAGGTTGGAGAAGAGCTGTGTATGCCGCAAAATTTGCTGGTGATCCAGAATACGGTTGCACATTTACCCCCCATTCATCTTCCTCCAACCCATACAAATCCAACGCTCGCTTCATACATATGGTCTCTATTTGATCAATGAATTCATTGCCCCCATAATATCTTCTTCCGACTGTAAATAAGACTTCACTGAGATATTCATGTTTGCCTATTTCACTTCCTTTCACGTCCACAACTATATCTCTTACCTCCACCTTCGCTGTATTTGTTCGTCAAACAGCTCCCAAGAACTTCACGAACGGCTTTGCTGGCAAAATTCTCGGATGCAATCAATTCAAGCCCCTTTCGTTGCCTTGCATCTTCCGCATTCACTATAGCTGAAATTTCAGGGTCGAACGAACTCAGTGAATCATCAGCAACGCCAACGTCTTGACTTTCCATGGAAACCATTCTCGGGCAACTCGCTGATGATCGACGATATTGAAATTGCAAGGATCGGTCGCTCGTGGAAATCGACCATGCAGAAGACTGCTCGATAAAGAAGGCCAAGAAGGCCAGTGCGCTAATGAATTGCTTTTCCGTCATTTTGAGACACGGCGTCCAACTTCGTTGTCAAACAAAAAGTGAAACGACTATTTCACAGTAGGTATGAGGTGTTTCTGTTCGTCGGTGATGTGGGACTTCTTTAGCTTTCTATTTCAGCGGACGAAGCGAAAGTTCACAAGACATTCCAGATTCCATCCAAGCAAAAAAGCTTTAGTGGTACCGGTACCTGGTACCAGGTACTGTAGCAGGTCATCAGAACGGTGGCGTGTGGATAACGTTATGGGTCTTCCCATGTGCCACTCCTCTATGTTATAGTACATCTTCATTTTTTATAGCAAAAGATCAATCGTAGTACATACAGCGTCAGTCGAGAAAAACCAAAGATTTCTAGAGAGATTTAACACATCTACAATGTTCCAAACATACTAGATTTGCACACTCCGCTCCAGCTTTGATCAATGGAGTGAGTCTTTACAGAGCGTCTGTCTGAAAATTTAGCTGCTGTTCCAGCTATCTTCGGTATATCCGAGCTTGGTGGCGGCATCTTGTTGGGCCGAGGAAAGGTCCTTCCACCATTCATCACACTCATCGGGCTCGTCATCATTGTCCCAGAGCTCCTGGTTGTAGCCCAACAACTTGGCAGCTTCTTGAATATCAGCTGGCAGCTCTTCCCAGTCGTAGTCTTCGTACTTGGTCATCTTCTTGTCTGTGAAACACGAATCAATCAATCAGTCAATCGAACGAACAATGAGAGTAAGAAGAACAGCATTGGAGTGAAGAAGTGAGGTCGTCAATCAAACAGTTCCAGGCCGTATCTCATTAATGAAATTCCAGGGCATGACCACCATTATAAGCTCTCGCACAGTCGCTAGCACTGGCACAATTCATCTTGATACAACAAGAGGCAAACTCACCGTTTGTTGTCCGGTTTGCGGATTGTGACAGATGGTGTGGGGTTGGTCGTTTTTCTATGTTTATCGTGAACACGTGCCACAAATAGATATTTTACGTTACTCTGGTACTTAGTCGGTTGGGCTTGCTCTCAACTGTTGAAAATTCGAGCCGTTGGGCAATTCCAACCACGGAGAGTATAAAAGGATAGTGCGCTTGTACCTCTGTAGACATGCTATCTTATCGCAAATGATACACTCGCATCTAGATATTATCTATAACAGGGTTTAGACTAGTATCAATCGCTAGCTAGTGATACACGAAAACATTACAGTCGCACTCCTCGTCCTTCTTCTTGTTAGCTTGACTTCTTGCTGACTAGCCCAGAAGCATCGTACCAACTCCCTGCCTTCGGTAAAAAGTCAACATTTTCTCTAGTGCCTTGGAATTTTACTCGCACCGTAGGTGCTATTGGATCCGAGCTGCGAAAGGCAGAAAAGTGCAAGTGTGGTTCTGGTGAGAATCCGACACTGCCACTTGCCCCAATAACTTGACCTCGAGTCACCCTATCCCCCTTCTTTAAATTTGCCTTTTGTATGTGAACGTATTCTATATATAATGGGTCATTTGCTTCTCCTCCTCCTTCTTCATGATCAACCTTTATCATGATGCTATTCCATGAAAAGAGGTTCGAAACTGCCACTCCTGTTAATGTGTTGTTGTCATTTGCCTCCATTACTACTCCATCCGCTGCAGCAAGCAGTGGCGTTCCTACATTACATCGAAAGTCAATTGCATGCAAATTGCCGGAAAAGAAATGAGTCAAGGTTCCATTTTCGCCTTGTGTGCATAGAAAAGGGCCGCCTTCCAGTGGGAAACCTATTCGTTGCGGATGTTCGTCAGCGGGATCTGGATGTTGATTCCAATCCCTCACGTCACTTTCTATTCGTATTGATGTAATATCTTGATCCAAGGGAACGTCCAGGTAACAGAGGTGACAAAACACTCGTGGCGGGCATAGAACAATAAATGTCACACATTTGTGTTCCTTTCCAGTGTTGTCTCTGGTGTATCCCATTGGAAGATCCTTTCCCTTTGCGTCCAATACGGCTGTCTCATAAACTGTGATGTATGCAATCTGAGTTAAGTCGCGAATATTACAAAGTGACAATGTCCTTTCTTCCGTGTCCACAGCAACATCAGGAACTTCGTCGCCCTCAAATTCAGAAGGATCGACGTCCTCCCATTCAATCAGCCATGAGGGAGAATGGTCTCGGCGAGCTATATAACATCCCGGTCCCGCTTCTGTAACAAAATTCGTATCTGGCTTGTTTGTTTGTGGTTTTCGTTTTCGGTTCTTTCGTTTGTTATTCTTGCCCATTGTAGTTCTTGGTTTTGATTTGAGTTGTTGATGTTGTTGTGAGAGTGGTTGTCGACATAGTATATGGAGGAATGGCGAATAAGGTGAAGAGTAGCTACGGTATACGGAACAGTAGATTTGAGGTGGACGAGTCTTTGCAGACAGTTCACTGCAACGCCATCCATAATATATACACGTATACTCGTTTGTAAACCCAACATGTATTATTCTCATTATGTACTATTTGTCATGTCGTGTAGCAACATGGGACAGTATTTTTAAGCCCCACAGTTCAGACACTCTTCCTCTTCCGTTAGTCCCAGAGCCGCACTATCGACCAATGGCTTGACAGCCTCCTTGGTTCGCGCCTTGGCTTTCAAGTCCTTGGACAACATTTCTTGGTCCACGGTAAAGGCAATGGCATCGGCCTTTGGCTTTGTTCGCAAGTAGTACATTCCAGTCTTTAGTCCCTTCTTCCAAGCATAAAAGTGCATCGATGTAAGCTTGGACGAGGTTGGCTCCGCAATATGAACATTCATGGATTGACTCTGGCAAATAAAAGGAGCACGGTCGGCAGCCATATCCAAAATGATACGTTGTGGAATCTCCCAGACAGTCTTATAGACATCCCGGAGTTGTTGAGGAATTTCTTGGATATTTTGGACGGAACCACGGTCCGCAATGATGCGGTTTCGGATGGATTCGTTCCAGATTCCCATGGAAGTAAGGTCTCGCAACAAGTGCTTGTTGACAATGGTGAACTCTCCAGCAAGAACACGACGGTTGTAAATGTTGGATGTGAACGGTTCGGTACTCTCGTTGTTACCCAAAATTTGGGCAGTGGAAGCAGTAGGCATGGGAGCCACCAATAGGGAGTTGCGGATACCGTACTTGGCAATTTCTTCCTTTAGGCTAGCCCAGTCCCATCGGTTGGTGGGTGTGACTCCCCACAAATCGAATTGAAGCTTTCCTTGACTGACTGGAGATCCTGGGTAGCTCTCGTAATGTCCATCCTTCTTGGCAAGTTCCATACTGGCAGTGACGGCACCAAAGTAAATGGTCTCAAAAATGTCACGATTCAACTTGGAAGCTTGTGGAGAATCAAAAGGAATCTTCATCATCATGAAAACATCGGCCAAACCTTGAACACCAATTCCAATGGGACGGTGTCTCATGTTGGAGCTGAGGGAAAGAGGAAAAGAAAGAGGATGGGCGTGAGAAGACTGCGTATATTCCAAACCAAAATAATAGTGGATCACAACAACAGTCAAACTCACTTTTTGGCTTCTGGGATGGGGTAATAGTTTCGGTCAATGACTCGGTTCAAGTTCTTGGTGACCACCATGGAAATTTCTCGCAGCTTTTCAAAGTCAAAGATGCACAGAGCTTGTGGGTTGTCCTCCATGTTCTTTGGCTTTCGTACTAGCATGGACAAGGCAATACTGGCCAAGTTACAGACGGCAGTCTCGTCGGGAGCAGTGTACTCCATAATTTCGCAACACAAGTTGGAAGACCGAATGGTTCCCAAATTCTGTTGATTGGACTTGAGATTGGCATGATCCTTGTACAACATGTAAGGAGTTCCAGTCTCGACTTGAGCGTCCAAAATGGCAAACCACAATTGTTGGGCGGGAATCGTCTTGCGAGCCTTGCCTTCGCGTTCGTACTTTTCGTAAAGGTCCTTGAATTCTTGTCCGTGGACACTGGCAAGTCCTCCCGCCTCATTGGGGCAAAAGAGAGACCAATCTCCATTGGACTTGACACGTTCCATGAACAAATCAGGAACCCAAAGGGCATAAAACAAATCCCGGGCACGGTCTCCTTCGTTTCCGTGGTTTTTGCGCAAATCCAAAAAGGCAAAGATATCCGCGTGCCATGGTTCGAGGTAAATGGCAATGGAGCCCTTGCGCTTGCCTCCTCCTTGATCGACATATCGGGCCGTGTTGTTAAAGACCCGCAACATGGGAACAATTCCATTGGAGGTTCCATTGGTACCCCGAATGTAGGATTGACTGGCGCGAACGTCGTGAATGGAAAGTCCAATGCCTCCGGCGTATTTGGAAATGACGGCACAATCCTTGAGCGTCGAGTAAATCCCGTCAATGGAATCGTCCTTGGTACTCAACAAGAAACAAGACGACATTTGTGGCAGAGCGGATCCAGCGTTAAACAAAGTGGGTGTCGCATGGGTAAAGTACCGATGCGAGAGCAAATTATAAGTTTCAATGGCTGTATCGATATCCCATCCGTGAATTCCCAAGGCGCAACGCATCAGCATCATTTGGGGACGTTCGACAATGGTGCCGTGCATTTTGAGCAAATACGATTTCTCCAAAGTCTTGAATCCAAAGTAATCGTACTCAAAGTCTCTAGTGTGATCAATGGCCGCGTCCAAGACCTCCTTGTGCTTCATGACAATTTCGTAGTGTTCGTCGGCGACGAGTGGCGCGGGAAGGCCCGTCTTGGGGTGAACGTAATTGTGAAATAGTTCGGTGAGTTCGGAAAAGGAGGCAGTGGTCATTTTGTGCAAGTTGGAAACGGAAATGCGGGCGGCCAAAATGGAGTAATCGGGGTGTTGCGTGGCGAACGAGGCGGCAGTTTGGGCGGCGAGCCTATTGATTACATGGGGGAGGATAGTGTAATAGTGTGAGTGGATGCAAATAAACGTCAACTATTAGTTGGAAATCATTCGAATGGTAAACTCACTCATCCAATTCCATGGTGGTGACACCGGGGTAGACACCTTGAATGACCTTTTGGGAAATGATTACGGGATCAATGTGCTAATAGGGAGAGAGGGAGTGAAGGATGATTAGGTATGAAAAATGATACAACAACAGCAACATGACAGGTTTCATTCCGGCCGTGTCATTGAATTCGGCGTACCTTGGCATCCAATCCTCCGCACAATTTGGCAATTCGACTGGTAATCTTGTCGAAATGCACCGATTCGGACTTGCCGTTGCGCTTTTTAACAAACATTATTGTGTTGCGTTGTATTGTATTGTATTGTAGAGAAAGAGGCACAAAGAGCAAGAGTTTGCTTTTTGGTTTGATCTTGGTGTGAAAAATGAACCATTCCAAAATGACACTCGTTGAAAAGCAGTCCTCTCATCTGTGTAGAATTCTACCGTCAACCAGTAGGAAGTGGTCAGGATCATCTGGAAGCGGTTCGCGCGCACTAGAGCAAGCTACCAAGTTTACGCGTTGCTACGGCATTTCGGATTTGGCGCAACTTTGGTCACCATCGACTCAGAACCAACGAGTTTACAGAATGGCGCGAAAAAAACGACAATAGGAAGAAAGGCATCAAGCATGGAAGAATGAATGGAAAGTGTTAGCACATTCCGACAATAGCAGATAATAATAATAGCGATGGCTTCTTACACCATTCGTGGTCGTCGAGACAGAGGAGTTGCTCCGAAATCGGCGTGGGCAATGCTTCGTCAACAACAACAACAACAACAACAACAATCATCGTCGTCGTCGTCATCCACTCGATTGCCCTTGCATTTGGCCAATCATCCTTCTTTTCCTCTCCATTTGGGCGTCAATGCCTTGGCGGGACCTGCTGGATCTGGCAAGACGCAGCTTTGTCTCTCGCTCGTGGCCGATTGTGTACTGTGGCGGAAGCAAAAGGCCGTCTTTGTGTCGTTGGGCAAGGATACGACGGTCCGGATTTCCCAACGACTCCATTCCATGCTCAAACATCGGACATTCAAAGAGAACAGGGTGACACCAGATTTGAACAATAGCGATATGGACAAATTCATCAAACAAGAATACCTGACCAAAATCTTTGTCAATTGGGTGCGGAATCAAGATGATTTGTTTCACATGCTTTGTTATGGTTTGCCCAAACTGTTAAAGGAACAACAGGATGGTATTCATGATGCTTCTTCTAATTCTTCTTCGAGAATATCGCTAGTGGTCTTGGATGGGATTGCTACCTTGTTTCGACAAAAGGAGAAAGGTCAATCTTGGGTGGATCGATCGGCTCATTTTTTTCAAATTGCCAGCATCTGTCAACGCTTGTCCCATGAGCACCAGGTGCCGTTTGTGTTTACCAATGAAGCGACTTGCAAACTGAGTAATAGTGACAGTAGTATTGGGGGGCTCCTAGCCTCCTCCCAATTGGAACCCGCACTGGGTCTGTCCTGGGCACAATGCATCAATTCTAGCTATTTTGTACAAAAGCAACAAGGCTACGACCACCACCAATCTTCCAACAACAACAGCTACAACAATAGTAACAACAACAACAACAACAACAACAAAGATAACAACAAGCGGGTTCTGAAATGTATAAAGTCGCCGCACATGGATACGAATGTCAAAGCAGAATTTGCCATTGAGCAGCGTGGAATCGTCAGAATCATTCAATCATAATCAATTATAATCAATGATAATCAATAATGACAATAACAATAATAATAATAATAATAATAATGCAACATCCACTTTGTACTCGATATTTATAACCATTCTAATACTGCAACTAGTCCTACTACTGTAGTACTGTCACGTAATGGTCATTCCTCGAGTTTTGTTGGCCCGAATTTGTTGGGGCGAAATGTCCGTCTTGAGGACCCAATTGCCCATCATGCAGCAACAATCATCTTCGACTTGGATCGAGGCCACGCTTCCACGTTTGTACATCATTTGATTGATACCAGTAGCCTCGCGAAGTTCGCGGGGGGCAGGAGCCACAATCGAAGATTCTTGGCCCGAACCAGTAAAGGGATTTTCAATCAACTGCTTAAGTCCAGCTTCGTCGGCCATTAGGGTCATGACAAATCGCTTGGGGCGAAAGGTAGAAATGACATTGCTGACGAGGGACTTGTAGGATCGGACCTTTTGGTTGGTTTCAAACGATACATAGCTCGAACCACTTTCAGGAGTAATGTGAATGGTGGAATACGATCGAAAGAGAATGGCATTCATGGAATAACCGCAGGGTTCAAAGGCGCGGGGATCAATGACAGCACCAGGGCAAAGTTCATTAATTCCAGACTGAAGAGTTTGCTCCCGAGAAATACGCATGATTTCATCTTCCTTTTCTTCACCATCCAATGTCTCGTAATGATCATACTGAAACAGCTGGGCAATGTCCTCATCAATATCAAACATCATCATGTTCAATACACGATCGGTATCAACCTCCAAGGTGCGGCTACGAATCGTTTGATCGGCAACAAAGACAAACCAATGGTCACTGGTCAAGGGACCAAGAGAGTATCCATTTCCATCCAAGGTTTCACAAAGGTTGCGGTGGCTGTAAAGGTATTCCAATTCTTGGTTGAAGGACTGCAAATGTATGTACATAGCGATCATGTGTGTGAGAGAGAGATTGAATGGAAAGTCGTGTGGCGCATCGTCAAAACAGAATACCACATACCTGGTGTGGAAAGGCTTGATCGGTGGGAAAGTTGAAATTCTTTCGGCTGTATCCAACCCAATCAATCTCCAATCCCAATTGACGGCCAAATTCAATCACCAACGCCATGCATCTTAGTAGAGTGGTGGTTCCACAAGTTTTCAAGACCAACATGTACGGGTAAATGAAAAGCGAGGATTCCGACAAGACATATGCGTCCAAATACTGATTGGAAACACTGGAAAGGATTGTGCACCGAGCTCGTGCACAGATACGACCCAATTGCTCCATGGTCAATCGTCGCAGACCGGCCTTTTCTCCTGGTTCGGTCGGTTCTGGTCCATCCAAGTCCTGTTTACGAAAACAAACCTCCAAGGTCTTTTCAGGTCCCTCGAACTGTCCAGTGTACTCGCGAATTTCACCACTGTCGTCATCATCTGGAAAACTCATGGACGGAACTGCTTGGGGTTGATCGGAATTGAACATGACTCCGGCAATCTCCTCGGGGACATTTCCCTCGCTGCTCGAGTCATCAGTTCCTTTCTTGGAACTATAGGGTGCCATAGTGGTTGCAGTTGTTGTATATTATGAACGATTGATTGATTCTTTCAACAGTACTTATTGTCCTGTAAACGCTGTCAGATAACAAAGAGCGCCTCGGCGAAGTGAAAGTCCAAGACACTGGGGAGAGTGAAGATAATTTTGGGAATGGATTCGCACTGCATCAAAGAAAGAAGAATGTACGCCATTGTCAGCTGTGCACGATTAACAAAACAGAGGAGAGTAACTGACTAACAAGCCCTTACAAGCATTAAAAGTGCTGCAGTTGTTCTGTTACGCGCCTGATGCAAATTACTTGCAATAGACAGAAAGTAGTAACACGAAAAGTGAAGAAGAAGTGCAGCCTTTGGTCGTTAGTGCAGTACCGGTTTGCAAGTGCGTTGTCAATTTTCAAACAGACAGATTGAATGACATCGATTGAAACACGGAAACTGTATGCCCAAAAGTTTGTTCCTTGGTCGCTATGATTGATGGGCCCTGTGCAGGACAGACGTATGGTCGAATGAATCAATCAATAAAGCCTCCAAATTCCGTCTCACAGTCGAAGGAATCAATCAACAACCACCTGCCTGACGTCAGTAAGACCATCCCAAGAGATCCGCTTGTTCCACGGCATACGTACTCGAGCGAGTGGCGTTTGGCACCTGACCTGCGCCAATGGTGAATCTTGATGGCTGTTGAATTGACCGATCATAGTGAAATTTAAATATGAAGCTTTCAGTTGCCGTTACCTTCTTGTGCATTGCTGCTACCTCAGCATTTGCCCCATCCCCTGCCAACAGAGCTGTGAGTTTGCCTTGGACGAGTGACAGCAGAATAGTCAACTTGGGAATGATTTCTTGATGCAGCCAAATCATTTGCAGCAGTTATCTTTGTGAAATGGGTTCTCATAAAATTTTCTCTTTCAAATCAACAGGACACTCAACTTTTCAACGATGCAAACCAAAATGTTTTCGGAACCAAGTCTCTTGAGTGGGGAGGAAATGATAGTGATCCAAGTGCCAAGACTGTTCGTCTGCGTGATCGTTTGAACGAGGCTGATACCGAACGTAGAAAGGCCGAGGAAGAAGCTGATCGTCGCGAACGTGCTGCTGAAATCGCCAGAGAAGAGCGTCTTGCCAAGATCAAGTACATGCAAGATATGCCTGATTCTACCCCCGCCGGAACTGGTGTGTATCCCTTCGTAGCACTTTCATCTATTCTTATCGGAGTTCGCATGTCTAACTCCTTTTGTCTCTGATAGTTGATGAATTCATGTTCAAGGAGGGTGTTCAAGATCAACTTGACAAGCTCGACAAGGAGCTCGTTGGACTTGTCCCTGTCAAGCAACGTGTTAAGGAAATTGCTGCTCTTCTTGTTCTTGATAAGATGCGCCGCAAGCTCGGTTTCGAGACCGCTGTTCCTTCCCTTCACATGTGCTTCACTGGAGCTCCAGGAACTGGTAAGACCACTGTTGCCGTTAGAATGGGACAAATTCTAGCAAAGATGGGATACTCTCGCCGTGGACACGTTGTCCTTGCCACTCGTGATGATCTTGTTGGTCAATACGTTGGACACACTGCCCCTAAGACAAAGGAAATGATCAAGAAGGCTATGGGTGGTGTGTTGTTGGTCGATGAGGCTTACTACTTGTACAATGCTGCCAACGATCGTGATTACGGACAAGAATCCATTGAAATTCTTCTTAACGTTATGGAGACACAACAAGATGATCTTGTTGTTGCTCTTGCCGGATACAAGGACCGCATGGACACCTTCTTCTCCTACATTCCCGGTATGATGTCTCGTATTGGTAACCACGTCAATTTCCCTAACTACAGTGCCGATGAGCTTGTCGCTATTGCTGCAGTTATGGCTGATCAATTGGAATACGACATTGACCAAGCTGCCTACCCAGTCTTCAAGTCTTACATCGAAAAGCGAATGGAGTTGCCTTTCTTCTCCAATGCCCGTACCGTCCGTAACGCCATGGATCGCGCCCGTATGAACTCCGCCATCAGAACTTTCGAACGCTTCGCAATCAATGGAGAGAACGGAGGATGCTGCACAGTTGAGGACTTGAAGGCCATCACTGCTTCTGACTTCCAAGTCTTGCTCGATGACATTCTCAATGCCGATTTGGACAATCGCATCTTTGCATAAATGTACCGATCATTACAACAGGCTAATCAAATAGAAATATCAGGAAAAACCTTTGGGTGTAGCAGTAAATACTTGTACCTACTCTAGCTTTGTAAGAATCTCTAGCGGCTGAGACTTTCATTCTCATGGTTTTCGGTGCACGCACGGACGGCCAAACGAAAAAAAATGGGAGGAGAAAAAAACAGACATCAACGGTCGAGACCATTCATCGAAATCTTCAGATATCTCTCCGCAAAGGCCAGTTTCTTTCGAGCTTTGAACTATATCGAATCATCGCTTCGAACGACCATCACTATAGTTCATGGGTAAAAAGAAGTCGGCGAAAAAACGTCGCTCCTCAGTGAAAAGTCAGGCAGAATTGAAGAGTTTACGACGAGTTTCATTACTAGATTCGGCCACCCCGGAACCGAAGGAGAAGGCGAAGCTTTCAAAGGGCACTTCCCCTCCATCACTGCCAGAAAAGCCTGTCAGTGATAATGGAAAGTCGACACGACAACGAATAGCTTTTGTCCTTCCACGGGTCCCTGGAAAGAAACCACAAGCTTATGTTTTTGACAAAAAGAGGCAAAAAGACAAAAGCAACAAGGCCACTCAGCCGACAATCCAAGAAGATGATGACGACAACGGAATTTCAAACATTTTGAAGTCAACTGAAACCATAGATGATATACTGTTTCCAAACAGACGTCGAGATTCTTCTGAAGATCGCCAATTACTTGGGGCCGAGCCGATGGAAACAGATGCTTCTCCCAGGAAGGCAATGATTTCAGGTGGTAGATTCATGCTTACGCAAGCATCAACTTTCAATGAAACTCAAAGCACAGTAGAAAAGAGACACGAGTTGAATCTACAGTCTCCCAAAAGTAAGGAAGATCGAAATCAACGGAAGCTGTCAGATCCAACGTCTCCCAATAGTTTGGGCAAACTCTCTGGTCTTTCAGTTGAAGACGCAGTAAAGGACAAGTATGGTCTTCGCCCTCGAGCGAATTCGACTGATGGAGAGCTCAAGCTTCCACAACGTGGACTATGTGATGAACGAATGGTACTTGAATCACATCGGTGGAAAGAAGATCAAAATTATGTCCATCAAGTTGTCCCAAAAGGCTTCATCAACTTAGGGAACACCTGTTTTCTGAATGCAACCCTCCAGTGCTTGGCATATTTGCCACCCTTTTGTCAGTCGATTCTCGCGATATCTGAAAGCAAACAGCGGCTATCAAAGAAGATGAAGAAGAAACTAAGCCAGGGACAGAGAATTACAACGATTCTGTCGACGTTGTACAAGAAGATTCACAGCTTTGATGAAACGAATCGGGGCGATGCAATTGCACCGCATGGTATTGTGAAGACACTCCCAAGTATTGGTACTTGTGGTTCAAGAAATGGATACAAGTTTCGGCCAGGGCGACAAGAAGATGCGCATGAGTTTCTTGTCCATTTGTTAGACGCAATGCACGATGGGGAGTTGAAAGCTGCTGGTATCAACCAGCAGGCAAGCGGTTGGCGAGATAGACTTCCTGTTCCTCGTCTGGATGAAACGACATTTATCCATCGCATTTTTGGCGGCTACTTCCGAAGTCAAGTCCGTTGTGGATCATGCGGTTACTGCAGTAATACCTACGACCCTTTCCTTGATTTGTCTCTCGAAGTCAGCAAGAAAACATGCAGGAGCATCCTCCATTCCCTTGCTGACTTCACAAGCAAAGAAACACTCGATTCAGATAATCGATGGAAATGCTCAGGATGCAGCAAACACGTCCGTGCCACCAAGCAACTTACAGTCTTTCGGCCTCCGCTCTCGTTATGTGTTCAGCTGAAACGATTCTCTTTCGAAGGTGGATTTGGAGCTCGAGGATACTCGGCGTATGGAACTCGTGGCTGGAAGTACGGAAAAAGCAACAACAAATTCGGTGGGGGTGGGAAGATAACGAAACCAATCGAGTTTCCAGGCCATCTGAACGTACCATTAAGCGATTCCCGGTCGTGCCAATACGATCTGACTGGAGTCGTGATCCATGTTGGAGGTAGTGCGAGTTCGGGACACTACACTGCCTACATAAAGAAGCCCGGAAGGAGAGGGAAAGACCAATGGTTCCATGTTGATGATTCCTTTGTCGAGGCTGTCCCGGAAAAGACAGTGTTGAGACAACGAGATGCCTACCTTCTATTCTACTGTAGAAAGGAGGTCAAGCTTGAGTTTCCCTCTCCTCCACCTCAAGGAATGTCTGCTTCTGAAGCAATGAAGGTTATGCGCGCACGAGCTAAAGCAAGGTCTGATAGTTTCGGCAAAGAGTCACCATCAGAAATCAATTCGATGCAGGAGAAGGAGACTACATCTTCCGTTGCCAGATCTCCAAGCGTATTTTCCAAAGGCATCATAGATCAGTCAGATTCTGATTCCTATGACAGTGATTTTGATCCAACAAAGGTCGCTGATTCATCTGAATCCGATGATTCTGTCAGTGTTGATCCCGAGATTCATGAGAGAATTTCCGAGGGCACCACGACGGTTATGAAAAGAACTGTAGCAACGACCCACCCATTGTCTAGCCCGCTCCTTACGAAGAAAGGCAAAAACTTGGGTAAATCTGAATCACAGCTTGGGCAAGCTCTTTTCAAAATGTCTCTGCCAAATGAGAACGTGAATGAACTAGAGTCGGATTCATCTGACAGTGATTTTGATCCGAAAGACCGACTCAGTGATGAAGACTCGGACTTGGATTCCTCCTCCGTTGAAAACAAAAGTACTATCAACGGATTTGGTGGTAGCAAACCTTCCGCTTCAAGCGGTAGTGATGACTCATCGAGTAGCAGTGACTCGTCATCAAGCGATGATGACTCATCAAAGAGTGGCGATTCACAAAGTGACGATGATGGCAGTGACGACGCTTCTTCTGAAGCTGAATCGAGTGCCAAGATGAATGTCCCACCTACAAATCGCCGCGCGGATGTGGTGAATCTGCCTCAGAGCAGGTCTAACGACGGATCTATCAACAGCAAGAGCGATAGTGAACAAAGTTCCTCCAGCAGTGATTCCGATAGACCGAACGAGCAAAAGAATTCGAAGCAGAATCCCTCGGAATCTAGTCCTATTAAAAGCATATCCAGTTCAAAGGCATCAGTTGAATCATCACCATCAGCCGAAAAGGCCACTTCGAAGCGTACTCGAGTGATTCTTGATCGCAAAGATGCTCGAGAAAAAATCCAAGTCATGATGGGCCCAAAGAAGAAGAAGCACTGGCAGTCAAAAGCAGCAACCGTTGGAGCGAAAGGTGATGGCTTCGATCTATTGGGTAATCTTAGCGTGTCGAAATGGGACGACGAGGACGATACTCCAGTGGGTGATTCCCAATCCCCAAGTAAAAGCTCAACTTCCGCTGAACGTCAAAAGATCATTGCGAAAATCCACAAACATGAGTCGTCAAGAAAGCGCAAGCATCACCTTGATCGATGGGATGCTCATCTTGACCAAGGCAGGCTGAAAAAGACGAAACAAGATAAAGCGAACAAACAAGCATCAATGTTTGGACAATTTCCGAAAAACAATGTATTCCAGAAGATCCAGAGCAGTGTCAGTCGAATGAAGAAAGGAAAGCCCAAGGGTTTTTTCCAAGCAAAAGGACGAGTCACAAGTACTGCAGCCGGCCATCGAAAAAAACGTTGAATGAATCATGGTACCAGCAAAATCAACAGTATGATTTACATATTATACAAGCTCTTTAATCTGCAATGCCGTTGATGATGCAATCCTGACACTGAACGGGCCCACTTGCCCAGGATTGAATGTTGAAACAACTATGGTGTATGTTCCCGCTGCAACCTTTGCTCTGTTTGTTACTGCAAAGCCATGCCTGTAGTTTCCAGAATCCAAGGCAATCTTGCCGTACTTCATTGATGCTTGACGAAAGTCATTGTTCCCTGTTTTCTGTACTCTAATAAGCATCACATTCACTGTCGACCCGAAATAAATTAATTAGTCGTCCATTGACAAGCTTCTCAATCACTGATACCGGCCGCAAGAACTTACCAGCAAAGCCTTTCATCGTACTGCATCGAAGCTGAAGTGTCGAATCTTGTGAAAGCGTCATAACATACATTGGATTAAAGAAAAAGGCCTCCTTCCCGACAGGTCCTTTAGCGTTTTCTGCTGTCCACTTCGCATTGACTATTCGCATGTTTGGCAGCTCGCTCTCCATGTGGTCAAGCGAAAAGCTCTCCGTACAGAAGCAAGATAGAGTGTAACTCAAATCCTTGGTTTTGTTGTGTTGAGAAAGAACTAGAGCTATGTATTCGTCCTCTGGGCCGCTTACGTCATATCGAATCAATCCATGTGGATTGTTGGTATAAGCCCCGTGGACAAGAGTTGTGGACCTTTGTGGATACCAAACTCGCTCCTTTTTCTTTGAGTTCTTCATAAGATGAATCGTCAAAAAATCCGTCACCTTCGATTAGAAGAAAGTTAGCATGACTGCCGCCCTCGGAGCATTGATTCGAGAACTGCAGAACTCACCTCAGCTCCCTCTTGCTCTTGTTTCGTGACGTGTCTAGATATTAGTATCCATATCGCTGCTTTCTTATTGATAGCATCCTGTGATAAATGCAGTACATACTGTGGATTCTCCCCAATATTGAATGTATCAACCTAGAAACATCATCAACGGGAACATTGTAATCAGAAATAGCAACAACAAGAAGCCGACAACATCAAATGAATATACCTGGGGGCCAAGTGTTACAGGCCAGAAACCGTGAATCGTTGATCTGGACGGGAAAAGTTTTGGATTCCATGATAGTTGAATGTTTTGGAAATATTTTAGCACATCATCCCAACAGATCCAAAAGACACCATCATCATGTTTAGCTGCTAGCTCGACGTCGTATTTAATTTCAGCAGCAAGCACACTATTTTTCCAGCTTGCGGGGTCGCTAGTAGAATACTTTCCTTTCCAGCTCTGCGCCAAGAAGTTTACAGACAAGTGAGTCGAGACAACACAGTTGAAGAGGGCAAAATAGATTCATTCCTTTCTACCTACATCCTTGGCCCATGGATTTTTCATCTGCATCGAACGAACAAGCAATGTGAGCAAAATATCGAAGGTGGAGGACCATGATATTGATGGATCATACCTGTAGTAACCTCGTGCCGTCACTGACTTGTACCACATCAAGGACGGCATATGCGTGTCCAATAAAGAGTCCTAACTGTTTAGCTCGGGCTTCATTCATATCTGGAGTCGCTGAAACAGTGATCAAACAGTCACCAAAAGAATTGGCACTGTAGAGACGATCCCATGCCCTTTCAGGTTCTGTCTCGAAGTCCCGAACCTTGCTGGTGTTTTCTGGAAAGAAGATTCTTTCGGGAATCCATCCAGTCAGTGAAAACAAGTCTACACCTGAATTCGATCCAGGAAAATCGTAGCCTCCACAAAGTTTCATGTATGCCTTTTCAATGACAGATACCCATAGTTCAAGCACATCGTTTTTTGGTCTTGTGTCCGAGCATAGCAATCTGCCGTAGGCATCCACTGGGAACAAATCGTCAACAACAACCTTGCGAGCAACTCCATTGAGCCAAAGTTTCACCGTGTATTTGCCCGCTGGATTGTACACGGGGATGCCATTTTCATTTTGTGGGTAGATAATAGAAGTGATGAGCCGCCGCCGAAACCGTTTCTCGTATGCGGCGCAAATGCAAAGGGAGGCAATGAAGGAACAATCTGTAACGTAATTTTGTCGTATGGAATAAGGGCTGATACTCTGTATCAATACAGGTGCTTGTTGTCTTCTCCCTGACCGCTCTCGCATGGCCATGATTTCGCTTGGACGAGCCCATCGAGAGAAGTGTTGCTTTTGCTTTTCGGATAATTCCAACAGTTCTTTGTCCCGAAACAACTCAGTCGTCGTTCGTGATAATGATGATGACTTCGAGGACATAAAATGCTCATCTTCATCCGACCACGGTAGAAATAGACCCGATGCAATCAAAGAACTTTTCATCAATATTTTCTTTTCATGTGCACTGAGCGACGGAGAGTTGATTTGTTTTTTCTGTGTCTTTGGAATATCCCGAGAAAGCTTGTCCTCTGACATAGTTTTCTTCAGAACTTCGACTCTATCGAGGGCTCCCTGAACAAATCCCTTCAGCGATACTGCCACAGATGAGTTCGGCATTGTCTCAGCTATTCGAATAGCGTCCAAATAGAGCTTTGCAGCAGCCAGATAGGCATCAACAATCATATCTTTACTTTCACCACTTTCGTCAAGATCCATTGCTCGTGAAAGCCTTGAATTCGCATTTGCAGCCAAGCGATTCAACTGAATACTTTCCTTTGTAGCCTTTTGGATCAGGGCACGGCTGGGTTTTTCTACTTGCTCTTCGTTAAAGAACTTTTTCTCTCCCATGACAGGCGACCTTGGATCTGAAATTATTGATGGTGGAGCACTATTGTCATCAAAATAAAGGCGAGAGGCGGATTCAGAATACAGCATTATTTTTTGTTCCAAAAGATTTCGAATAGAAATGAATTGTTGTGTTTGAGGAGTGCGCTGCAGTACCTCTTTCATCAGATAGACAGCTTCATAATACTATGGACGATGAATGATTGATTCGAATGACGGGTTTGAGGGCGAAAACTCAAGGAAAGACGTGGTAAAAAGCCAATAGTTGCATACCTTTGTGGCCGCTTCGATCCGATTAGATCCATCCTTCTCCAATAGTGTTGCTTTCTCCAGAAGCTCGAAGGCAACATCGATCCGAGGGTCCATGATCTCCAAATTCCAAAATGACATTGATGAAATTTGAATTCAAAGCATGAACGACACGACTGAAAGTGTGACCTTCGTCCGTCTCCAGTATTCCTAGTAGTCGAAAACGTCAAACCGAAACACAAACACAAACACAATACCACCACCCCTTTGATCCTCAACTAGCAATACAAAGCGCACACCGCCCACCATGAAAACAGGCAACAAAGATGTACCTGGGAAAGCCGATATTGTATTTGGAATACGAAAGAGCAAGGAGTTGATGGAAAAGTTCCCTCGGACGACGGAGTATTTCAATCAGAGTTTCGAGAGTTACAGGACTGCCATACCGAAGGAGAGGGTCATCGTGTCGGAAGCCTTTGTAGCACAGGCAAAGAACTGGAAACCTCCAGCAAGATTCTTTCAATATAATCAAGATACTGGGTTTCATCCAATAGATGAAAAGCAAGCAAAGGACAAGACACATGAGGGTTTGAGGGGAATGAAGAGAGCTCACGATCGCCGTGAGTCTACGAAAGCACTCTCTGATCGTCCTCAGCCTGCGAAAGCCAATCATCCTAAGCCTGCAAAAGTAATCCCCAAACTTGTCTCTGATCCAAAAAATTATGTCGTATTTGCGATTGGCAATAACCCAAAGATGCTAGAAAAATACCCTCGAACGAATAGATTTAGGGAGCTAGTGCACAGAAACTTTGAGGCTCATTTAAATGGAACTGCGGAGCGAAGGGTAGCGATTCAGGAAAATGTGTTAGAACAAGTTTACAACTGGGACCCTCCAGGAGAATTTTGGAAGATGCATAGAGGTCATGGAAAGATATCTCCAGTGGATGAGAAACATGCAAGGAGAGAAACACAAAAGGTATTTGCATCATTGAGGCAGGAACATCGCAAGCGGGAATCCAAAAAATTGGAGGGAAATGTCGAAGGCTCGGAGGAAGACGATGAGATCTCCATCGCACCCACTACGACGTCAGATATACAAGAAAGCAATAATGGTGACGACGTAGGTGCACGTACCAACAGCTCCAGGTCGGGGCAATCAGATGAAGGGACGCCTGATTATAATCATGCTAAAGCGGTCGATAAACCTTCCAACAGTCGCTCTGAAACAGAGACTACAAGAACCCAGCCATCACAGAATTCTGAGACTCCTCATAGCAAGAAACGACTATTCATTGAAACTGCAAGCGATATTGATTTGCTGGAAACCGAGATGAAAAACTGGGATCCATCGAGTATCCGTTACAAATTACGTAAGAGGTTTCTCGCTCGCACAATAGTTGTCAAGCTTTGAACTTTGAAAGAATAAAATACTGAATCCAAACATGGGGCTAGGGGGCAGACTATGGGAGTCTGCTCGAATTTTGAATGCGGGACCCACATCTTCATCCGCGTGAACAAAACAGCAAACAGCTAGCGGGTGGTGGTGTCAAGAAATTTAAAAATCAACAAATTTCAAGAGAAAATCGATCATGTCCGCGAGCACATATTTATGCTCTGCACGACAGTGTTTCACCGTTGAAGATTTCACACCAAGTGAATTTAACCGCCAACTGAAAGATTGCAGTTTTACTTACGAGTAGTGGGGAACCCAAAAGTTCACGTTCAATTTTTACTTTTAATATCGAAGAGATTTTGCCACCGACAACAACACGAAACCGATGAGAAACGATGATGAAACTTGCCGTGGCACTGCTGATTCTATATGGCTTCTCAATCGACACCGATGCATCATCCATTCCACGCGGGAGTTTCAACGTAGACAGTGAGGTGCTGTTGGAGCTCCCGTTGACTCCTTCCGAACTCTCAGACAGGAAGGAAGAAATCCCAGAATCCAAAAGTGACATGAGATTGGTCGGAATTGAATACAGATTTACGCGAGAGCCGACAAAGCTACCAACATCAAAAGAACCATCGGATGTTCCGAGCCTGATTCCATCAGAAATACCGTCAGAATCGCCATCAGAGATTCCATCTGATTTTCCTTCTGTGTCACCATCAACTCTTCCCCCTTCGTCGCCATCTCCGACGCCTCACCCAACTCGACCACCAATACGGCCATTTACTCGTCCCCCAACACCCGAACCTACTAACACGCCCACTCGGCCTCCCAGTCGTGAACCAACTAGGAAGCCAACACCACAACCTACTTCCGAACCAACCCGAAAGCCATCAACTACTCCCCCACCAACTCGACGACCAACGCGAGAACCGACAAGTCGTCCAACACGACGACCGACACGACGACCGACACCTCAACCAATTCAGGCCCAAAGGGTAGAAAACGATCTTGTTACAAGGTTTGCTGTTATCGGAGATATTCCGTACACCCGTGATCACGAGAGTAGACTGAAGCGTCATGTTGATAGATTGGCTTCTAATTTGGAATTCTTGATTCATGTGGGAGATATTCGCAATGCGCGCAGTGGCAGCAAATGTACTTTGAAGGAGTATCAAAACGTCGCTAGCATCCTTTCAAAGTCTCCCATCCCTGTTTTTATTGTTCCAGGAGGTAGGTCTCAAGATTTTTTCAACTAGTTCTCGAAAAGATACGTGACTCACCAAACCTCTTGCCCCAATGATAGACAATGAGTACCAGGATTGTCCGAACTTTTCCGAGAGCTGGAGGAATTGGAAAAGAGTCTTTGCTGGATTTCATAGGAAATGGAACACCCCGTTCCGAGTCTTCCAGGATTCTCAGCGCCCTGAAAACTTTTACTTTGTTCACAAGCGAGTGCTCTATATTGGGCTAAATATCGTCGGAGGCACAGTCCACAGTGCGTCTGAATGGAGATCTAGGCTGAGTTATCAATGGCGTTGGACGAGGGGACTACTGAACACTTATCTGCCTTCGAAAGAAGCTTCAAGCGTTGTCATCATCGGCCATGCGGATCCAAGAAGTGAACACAACGCATTTTTTGACCCCTTGAAGAACTATATCAATGATGAGGCAGGCAATAAGGTACCGTTTCTATATTTCAATGGCGACCGCCATCGCTTCCAGGTATGTTTCTACTTTGCTTTGATTTCATGTCGCTTTCTTCAATTGATTGCTATCATGCGAAACTAAACATCATACTTCTCCATCAGCGTAACAAAAACTACAGGAACAGAAGCAATTTCCATAGGATTATGGTCGAAGGTGGAAGAAAAGAGAATCCGCTCCGAATGAAGATCTCTGTACCGAGTTCTCGGGATCATGGAAAACTCAGCATATCAGATATCTACAGCTACAACAGGTAATTCGGCGGGAGGTGAAAAGGTTGAAAACCAAACCTTTCGCAATTCATATTGCATCATCTGTACAATAGAGCCATGCTCTGCCTCGAGTATGATAAGACTTAGTAGATGTTTGCTACCAAACTTGTCCTTCTTTGAAAACACAGAGTTCATCAATCCTATCATTCCGTTACTCATCGAATGGGTTCCAAACAAACCCAATCGCTTCCAGCTGTCGCTTTCGATCGTCACTCAGAATACCCTTTCGATAAAGTCCACGTTGCGTGTTCACCCACATGCCAAAACGTGGGAAAGATTGAGGAACTAGACAATGGCCGTGTTCGTCTTTGAATGCAAGCAGTTGATCAAACCAGTCATCCCATTGTCTTTGTGTAGCATCTAGTAAATCTTGATACGCTCTTTCTCGTGCATTCGCAGCAGCGCCAACTAACTCCTATTGGTCCATACCACAAACACGTTGGAATCTAGGTTGGAATTCAGCATGTATGCATTTGGACTCACCTCCCGTTCGAGGCATGCCAGTACCTCTTCCTCAGTCAATTTACTCTCCCCAAGGTGCAGCATCCGGGCGACCGTCAAATTGAATCCCCGAATGGATGGAAAGAGGGATGCCAGAGCAATGTGGCAAAGAAGATGGGCCTTCCATGAGACAACCTTGTAATTTCTTGGGTCTTCTATTGAGCCCAAAGCACAAACTGGCCACGTATGATGTACCTCGCAATGTTTCTCTGGAGAGGCGTGTGATTGAAAAACAATGATCTTCTCGAGCAAATTAGCCGCTATTTTCTCCAAATCCGTTGCGTCCTCGAGTCGATTCACTGCCTCACAAAGGGCCATAAAGTCGCAAACATAGCGATCATCGGCCTAGGACTTTTTCAAACAAGAAAGGAGGAGAGACTGCTCAAGAGAAGTCAACCTTCCAAAATTCTCCGCTTCGAGTACATCCGTCCCAAGATTCCGCTTTTTCCACATTGCCTTCATAATTCTTGGCATCCAATGTGAGGCATTGTGAGTATTCATCCATTGGTCTGGTAGAAGCTTGTCAACAGTTGATTTCTTCTTGTCCGCAAATTGATATGACATGCATGTTTCCTTGAGCCATTTGGCCGGGTCGTCCGACCACGAAATCGTGTCGATTTCAATAATCTTGGTGCCTACAGGTGAAGATTTATCATCGCTTTCATCAACTGGTTTTGATATTGATGTAAATGTACGAAGGGTTGTACCAAAGACGTTGATATTTGGCAGGCGTTGTGAATAGTGACAAAGTCTTTGGATTTGCAAATACAGCTCGTCAGAGACTCGAATATTCCCAGGAACCGAAGGCATTGCTTTGGACATGACGAATCTTTTCCAACGTCCTTCCGCCACTTTCCCAAGGCCAATCGAGTTAGGATGCCTTCTGGAGAAGAGATGAAGAATCATCGCTGCCAGTTGCCAGTTTCCGACGTGTGGGTGATGAGCAAAATAAGGCTACCAGCTTCTCTTCAAAACCTCACATTGGTCTTTTGAAAGATTAACATATTTCTGGCATTTGATACAAGTATTGCATAATACAACTTTCCATTTCAACCGACGTTTCCAAGTTCAGCTCAAAGCACGGTATGACCCCTATCATCCATATCATCGATCATAAAGAATGGTCAAACGCTCGGGGATTGCGATCCCATGAACGAGTTATGGATCCCATGAAAAGTTTGACGATCGAAACGTTTTACTGGGGATTCATTCGGTTGATCAGATACAAGTGCTGCAAATTCCAGGGCCACTGATTTGTCTTCATATTTCGTATTGGTCAAAGTCGATGTTATGGAGACAGAGACAAACTCAACCCAATGATGGCAATGATATTGTAGTCATAGTGGTCGATCGGGTGTGACTTGTTCACAGGCGCCTCGCTAGTCGCTAGGTTTGCGTGACAGAGGAAAGAATAAATACGGCGTTCAATCATGCACACCAGCAGTTGAGTGGTAAAGTGATCCTAACAGGTTTTAAATAGTTTAGAAAGGATGTATTTATGAATAATTTGCTAGTGCAGATGATCGAATGCGGGATGCCAAATCGTCAACCACTGCGCTACGTTTCGTACGTAGCCGTTCAGGCCGATGATCAGCTTCAGGATACTCCACTTTCTCAAAGGATTTGGATGGCGAAGCATTCTCGGATGACACGGAAATAGGTGATTCTAGAGTCTTCGCTGTAGAAGCGCCACTCATGTCGTTGTAGCATCGATCGCAAACGCGAACCGGTATTGTGAGACCAACAGAAGGAACAGGCACTCGGCTCTTAGCGCAAGGGTCGCAGACGAGGCCTCCACAAGATCTACAGTTGTGCTTATCTCTCGCTTGTTGCGCCTCGCTATTGGAGGTACTGGCCCATGTAAAGCGACTGGCACAGCATGAACTAAAGAATAATACAGGTTTAGACTTCAGATCAATCCGGCTACGAAAGCAAGTTCATCATTTACTCACCATGTATTGTCTTCGTCAAAGGCTGTCCATCTAGGTGGTCGCTCAGCAGCTACTCTAGCTGTTTGCACCTCCAATAAGGCTTCATAGTAGGATTTTGTGCCGTGATTGGATAACATATTCCCAGCCAGACTGATTCTTCTTAGTTCTCGGAAAGCCCTGGGCACTTGTGCAATTTTGTATACACCCCGATGGGAGTAAATGTGCACTACTTTTCCTGGGATGAACATTCTGTGCAGCTTTGTTTCTTCCAGGAAGACAGCGGAGGGATCATTTTCTGTAGCTTGATCGACCTCTTCCGGATGTTCTAACAAGGAATTTTTCTTCTTTGGGCTTGTATCAAACGACCAGCTTTCGCCACCGGTCAATGCGCTTGCTTCGTCCATAATGGACTCCACTGGATCATGATAACCTCCAATAGTGGATGCGTCGTCTATTCCATCATTTTCCTTTTCCAACAAATTGCCACCAGCATCAAAGAACTCTTCTCCGTCGATCACAATGCCTTCAACTGTCGTGTCAGCGCCACCTAGGAACTCCAATACAAGTTGTGGACCTGGTTTCTCCATGTCAAACGAGTTCTTCTTCTCTTCAACTGCGCTGTTTCGGATTGGCGAAGGGCTTGCTTTGCCTGCGTGATGGTCACGGAACAAATCTTCGTCTTGCACAAAGGTCTCTTCAACATCGTTGACAGCCTTTTCGTCATCTCCGCAGGGGAACTTTTCCGTGACCTGTAGCAATTTCTTTCGTCCATTGTCCAACTGTCGCTTGCAGTACCGCTTAATGGACACTGGGTTCGCCTTGAGCGCAAAGGACTGCCGGAATCGAGGCGCCCAGACCTGTTTGGCGCGCTCTCCTACTGCTCGAAGATCTTCTTCAATGTGCGTCTTGACCCACGTCTCCCGAATATGCAAAAGGTGTTTCAACAAGGCTCGGCAACTCGTGGCCGTCAACCGAGGAAAGACGTCATCATGAAGAACCACTGTAGTTGTAAAGGTATCGACTGACTCGGCGAGTTTTTCATCCATGCACGACGGGGTTCCATAAGCATAAACTCGCAACAGGTCGTTTTCTTCTGCCACGCTATCGGGAGTTGCCGCTGAAACTGCTCGTGTATCCAGGTCAGTGTACTTCTGTAAATGGCGAAGGATCAATGCACCTATCATCGTTGCAACCCCACCTCCCAAACTGTGTCCAGTAAGACGCAAACGATACCCATCCTTGGCCAACAAGATCAACGAATCAATATGTTCTCGAAACAGATTGAGAGCCGCTGATGCCATTCCACAGAGTGCAAGTCCTTGCCCACGAAAAACGTCAGTCCATTCCTCCTCTTCGACGATTACCTCACTGTCACTACTATTCTCAGGATCAACATCTGGAAAAGGGACTGGAATCTGGCGAATATCTGTCACCACATCATTGATAGTAGCCGTTCCTCGGACCGCCAAACAAGCAATCTTGAGTTCTTCATTAACAAAAATGGCGGATGCTGGTCGATCCGTCAATTGATCAGCGTCCATGGATTGATCCAAGTAGGCGTATAACAACCGCCAACCCTGTTGGGCAGCAAGGAGCTGCATGTCCACTTCCTTGGTAGCATAAATAAAATTCAAGGCAATTGGAGCATAACGCACTAGATGCGCTAGAAGTTTATCGTCGACTGGGTCGCAAACGGGGTCAACAATGGACGCTTCCGTGGTGGCACTGTCTCTGAGGTTTGGCTGCGAAGAGTTACCATCTGTCGAAA
>CAKOGP040002313.1:195117-355226 GCA_933822405.4 Cylindrotheca closterium | reverse complement strand
GGAGCATAACGCACTAGATGCGCTAGAAGTTTATCGTCGACTGGGTCGCAAACGGGGTCAACAATGGACGCTTCCGTGGTGGCACTGTCTCTGAGGTTTGGCTGCGAAGAGTTACCATCTGTCGAAACGAGAGTATCCGTCATTGGGTACATGGGATCTTGTTGGGGATCATAAACATTCACTGGATCCACGAGCCATTCGCTGTCTTCTGATTGGTGTCCAGAGGACTCAACACTAACGCTTGATTTGTCTCGATTCGTGTCACCACCATTCGGAGACCGCAACCGGTGAATCTCTTCTTCTTTATCAGGGTATAAGCCTCTCATGGCCCGATGTTGGGCCAAGGCATAAAAAATGGCTGCACTCAATTCGTGGACACTGAGTGGCCATGCCGTTTCATTAATACCAAGTGCCTTTCTAAGCAAATCGGCTGCCGCCAAGAATTCCTGTCGCAACATGATTCCATAAATACCATGGAGACCATATTTACGTAAGACATCTACAGTTTCCACTGCTACAGTCGCTTGAGCGCCCAGGGGTATCGATTTGGCCATGGCAATGGCAGCTCTGGTAATTCGCATTGCTACTTCTTCCACAGAATCCAACCCAACCTCGAAATAGGGCGTCAAGTTTTTAGCCGACAAGTCCCGGCATCGTGCCAGTCGCCAGGCCACTCGTTCCGCCAAGGCTTGTTCCAATAGATTCCGCTTGCAAATATCACACACTCGTTCTGGAACATCAGGATCGTATCCCAATTGTGGCAAACTATGAGCCGAGGATGAGTGGCTCTGGCAATAGCTATTTCCACAGACCCTGCAATGATGCCGTAATCGAGTTGGTCCAAAGGGTTTGTGACAGGTAAAGCAAGCATCTGCCTTTTTCCAACTGGGGCGATCCATTTGCTTCGGTACCAATTTTCTAGCACTTTCAAAATCAAAGTCTTCATCATTTTCATCATTGTCGCTTTGATTTGATTCATCATCATCATCGTGGTCATTATTGTCTTTTTCTTCGTCGTCTTCCGATGACATGTAGGTCCTCCATTCCTTGACCAATTGCCGATCAATCCACGACAGACTGGAAACATATGGCAATTGGGGGGTTAACGAGGTTGGGAGCTCCAAGTTCTGGGCCTCAAAGTTGAACCCTGCCACCTTGTTCCCTATATCGCTATACTTTCGATGCCATCGACCTCTTGCTACCGAAAGTCGGGCCGTATGGTAAACTCTGCGAAAACTCGAGCTCAAGAGTTCCTTGGCGGCCGCGGGCAAGACTTCGGATGACAATTCTTTCCAACTGGGGGATGGGTGGGTAACTATGACTTGCGTGGTGGCGGCCGTCGTGACTGGATAAGGAGTTGTTGTTGTTGTTGTTGTTGCAGAATGAAGCGGCGATTGCACATATTGTTGTTGTTGCTTCTTGTCTCTTGTATATATTATTCCATCTTCATCGGATTCGCTTTCGGATTCCATTTCGATGGAAACTTCTGCTCTTTGATGTTGGTGGGACTGACATGATTGACAAGCATAGCGACTCGGTATTGGAACAGCAATTGCGGTAGAATTACTATTGTCCAATGCATATTTTTCCTTCTCTTGGACATTTGAGAAATCCTCTGCCTCCCCAGCCCCTTCAAACCACGACATTGGTGGCGGGACTAACGCCTCGGATTCTTGTTCCATGTGATCACTGTCGCGCATCTCAGAACTCATGAAAGTACTCGATTCCAAGACGGCTGAGGAATCGAGAAAGGAGGTTGCCATTGTTCGATGTCTGATACTATGTTTCTATAGTCTACTAATCTAATTGCAATGCATGGAACGTCTCAACCACCCAATAGTTCAATCCAATCCAAACCAAAGTGTCACAAAATTCTTTCTCAAGGAAACTTGTAGGTATTGATCACGGGTCGTCGTCGAATCAAAATCGATCAGAATTCTCTTGGTAGGCTCCATGAATGAATGTCTCATTCGTGTCGTAGTGGACACCGTAACCAGAGCCACGAAATAAATTTCTTTTCCATCAATCAATATTCAATATTCATCTAAAATATTATTATCGTCTCCAACATTGCATTATCATCATTCACCAGACATCACCATTGCAGCAAGAGCAGGGAAGCTAAATTATCTTTACAAAGCAAAAAACAAGAGGACTAAGCTTAAAATTCCTTGCATATTGTACAATGAAAAGAATAATAACAGTCTCGGACTCTTTCCGGTCCAGCAGCATTCTTCGAAAACGAAGGCTTCCCAATTACTATCCTTCTCGAATAATACCCTCTGCATCACCATTCTACCAACATCGAAATTGTGCATCAAGAAGTTCTTTAGGTCTTAATTCAGTTGGTTGGAACGCTCGAAGGATAGGGAGTCCTTCAAACAACATCCACTCTTCTTTTTCCACTATGGCGGACAACGATTCAAGCAACGAGGACGAAGCCGAGGAAGACATTCATAATCAAAACAATCCAACCTTTGTCAATCAACTGAGCAATCACTATTGGACAATCCATAAATTGACCATCAAAGATGCCCTGCAGACGGATTTTATCCCTTCGGGACATACCGATCCATCCACCTTGTGGACGTCTTCCTTTACTTGCCCAGTCGATGGCAAGGTCTACCTTGCGAGTGGGGACCTTCCTGGGGATGAATATCGGGTACAAAAGACTGATCCAGATGGCGAAACGAGATGGTATTATGCCACCAGAAAGAGTTCCAGGCATGCAGCTGCCATGCAAGCGATTGGGAATCCAAACATTAGTACTAGCAGCAGTAGTAGTAGTAGTGGAAACAGCAGCAGCAGCAGCAGTGAAACGACCCAAGAGACCTCGTCCTCTCCTCCCATTGTCACGCCAAAACAAAATTTAAATACATGGTACCAACGAAATCATCAATTGAACTTGAGTGACGAAACCTTTCGGACCCAAAAGAGAAGTATTGCAGGTAGCGAGGCCCACAGCAAGGCCAAGGGCGGTGTTTGGTGGACTGCCACCTTTTTCTGTCCCATCGATCCGGGCCAAGAATTCAAGTCGATGGACATGTCGACGATGAAAACGGCAGAAGTTCTGGATAAGATTTGGTTTCGCAAAAAGAGCGATGCGATTCAAGCGGCAGCAGCTCATGCACTGTACATTAAACAATTGGAGGTGGCAGAAAACAACAAAGCGAGAGTAGGAGAAGAGGACCATGTAGGAGAAAATACAGAAGCAGAGGGGAAAAGACAAGAAAAGGGAGCCATAGAAAAAGATCAAGCGTTGGCCACTACGGATACCATACCAACAACGACAACTGAAGCATCCAGTGCCACTCGAGTGCCCTTGATGACTTACTACCAAAAGCATCACAAACTCAACATTACCAATGATGATTTTGTCGCCTCCATGGCATCCTTCAAAGGCAAGTCGATCGGAGGCAATCGGTGGACGGCTACCTTTTTGTGCCCTGTTACGGGAGAACGATATGATTCCAAACAATTAGTGTCGGTTTCCAGTCCATCCCAATGTCATCAAGATTCGGATGGAATCGTGTGGTACAAACGCAAAGAAGATTCCATTGTGGCAGCTGCTTTGGGAGCCATGGATACCCTCAAATTCAAGGAGTCGGGAGTTTTGGAGCCACGCTATTGCAAAGAAGATCCATCTGAATCCGTTTTAGTAGACGAAGAATCCCAAACGTTAGATGACAATGATACTGTCGAAAGTACTACGAATACAAGCACAGTGATTTCTACTTCTGCTGGAGATGACAAATTCGAATCAAGCGATGTGCGACAAGTTGAAGACGAGGAGGATGACGACGATGATTACATCATTGAGGTTGTACCGCAAGGATATGGTTTTGGCAGTAAATCTGGAATGGGCAATGGAACAACGACCTTTGACTTGATTGCTGAAACCTGGTTGCAATCGACAAACATACAACCAACGATGGATGCCTCCAAACCGCGTTTTGATGACTTCAGCAAGGAAAAGAAAGATGCAATTGACCGGGCGATAGCTTGGATCGAAGTTCAGCGAGAAACCTTGGATGATGACGACGGTAGACGCACGCATTTCGATGGAAACGAAGCTGAGACAAATGTCAAAACCGCCAACCTCCTCTTGGAATCCTTGGCCAGTGCCAATCATCTCCTACGATTGTCCGACAAGCCTTCCGGCATTGAAAAAGCCGCGACTTCCGTTCTAGATTACATGTGGTCGACCAAGTCATCCAGACCAAATGCCGATTCCTATGCTTCCTACATCAAGTGTCTCGAAGCAGAATCTCCGTCGACTTTATCCAAGAAAGTCCACGACCTTTATGATGCCATGGAATCTCGAAAGAAGTACAAAGGAGGTCGGATCTTGCCGCGTCCCAACACTGCTGTCTACAACAGCTTGATTCAACGGCTAGCGGAGACAGGAACTGAAACATCAATCAAGGATATCGATTCCAAGATACAACCAGATGAGGAAACTTTTCTTTCGGTACTATCATCGATGAAACACCCTTCAAATCGGACTGAATCAAATGTTGTATTCGATGTTGAAAAGGCACAGAAAAACTTGGAACAGATGAAAGCTTTGTCGGTTCAACCCACAATTCAAGCATACAATGCCCCACTTCGATGGGTGGGTGGACTGGCAGCATCACTTTCTAGACCGTATTCGGAATGTGCTCCATGGGATGCTTATGAGAGTGACTTTCAAAAAGGATTCAAAGTACTGCTCAGTGACCACCCATTGTTACAAGAAGCAACAAATGTCCAGAAGTGGTACAGCTCGATCGAATCTGGCGAATTCGGAAAAGGCATTCGCCCCAATATCGAAACAATGGAAAGCCAGATTCAAGCATGGGTACGAACGACGACTCGTGATGGCCTTGAGAAGGCATGTGAACTTGGAGAAGGCATGATCAATAAGGGGGATCACCAACTTCGTCTCCAGTCGTTCCATCCAATCATGGCTGCTTGGGTTTACAGTGGGGCTGGAGATGGCCCGGAAAAGGTCGACTACTGGTTGCAACGGTTACAGTCAGCAGGGCTCCCAGTCGTGAAAGATGGCAGGTACCGCTCCGCGCCTATTCTGGCAAGACTGTCACGGCAACGACAACTACTTCGGGATCATGACGTTCATGAATTGGCGAGTCAAACGACTACAGATTTCTATCAAATGGCAGTCGAAAGCACTGACCACTTGGACAAATTGATTGCAGACCACAAACAAAACGAAAGCTTCTTCCTCGAGGTAGATTCTTTCCAGCTTGCAATTCGAGGATGGAAGAATGTTGGTGACGCATGTGCGAGAATGGGCGATTTGAAAGGAACTGACGAGGCTTTGGCGGCCATTGAAGAGGTTGTCCGAAGCTTTGATGATTTGGTTCAGTATCTGTACACATCGGGCGGAGAGACTGCGACGATTCAGCTTCTCCACTTGCTCAACGGCGCACCTCAAATCTACAGTGGCGCTTTATCAGCCTTGAAAGATTTCGACTCTATTCATGCAGCACGCGACATGGGTGATGCAAAGCCCAAATATTTAGCCAATCACTTGATTTCCCTCGAACGAAGCATTCGTCGATCAGAAGAGTTTCGATTGTGCACAGAGGAAATGATCACAAAGGCCAATGCCCTCAACCCTGAGAGCGGTCCATTCGAGAACGGCGTTTCATTGCATTACGAAGACATGTTCTGTTTCTCTTCGAGCACCTTGAATCAGCCAGACGTAGCAGCAGCTTGGCCTGCGTTTTTCATCGAAGTCACGAGAGCTCTTGACGAGATCAAATCGGAACCAGGAAGTAGCCATGAAGTGACTCGTATTTGCTTGCTCGTGGCAGAAGTTATGAAAAAGCAAGAAATGGGAAAAATATCCAATGCGAAGGGACATGTGATGGATGTTCTCAAGAGCATACAACAGACGTCGCCAGAACTAATTACTCTGTTTCATGCCGTCCAACGAGTGTACTACCCATCAAGGAAGAAGCATGCAGCAGGTCCAAGCTCAAACTCGCAGTCAAGAACTGCAGAGATGGACAGTTTTTCCAATCGTTCGACAAGAAAGGGACTAAGGCGACGAAAACCAATGAGAAGTAAAACGCATCAAACAAAAAGTTCAGATGTGCAACAAAATGCACCCCAAACACGACAACAGCATGCTAGCTAGCTAACGATACGATAAGACACACTATCTTTTCTCTTTCAACCAATGCAGTGGTCGAATCAATCGTCATCGAATGTTGATTTTTCTTTGTTGCGTCAGTCATCCGTCCGGCCAGCCAGGTTTGATCAAGTTTCAAAATGAAAAACCAAACGAAACAAAAACTGGACGATCGCAATGACAAGTCTCCCACAGCACAGCGAGAATGTGGAAGAGGAACTGCACAGAATAGAGCTAGCTCTAAAGACAATATACTCTCCGTCATCATCCTCAAGTCCGAATCTTTCAAATCCTTCCAATCAGCAATGGTGGGAACAACGGCAACTCGCTGACCGTTACTTGACAAGTTTCCAGGGCACTGAAGTCTCGTGGATGGTTTGTGACTGTATTTTACGGGAAACAGACGCTCCGCTGAATCCTCTACAACAACAGCTGGAACAGCAACAACGTCGCTTCTTTGCTGCTCAAACGTTGCATACAAAATGTCGAACAGACGCCTATCAACTTCCCGCGTCTTCGCTTCCTTCATTGCGAGATTCACTAGTCAACAATTTAAACCGATACACAGCGGTGGGAAACATGGCACTTACCAATCGATTGGCCATGTGTATCTCTGCGCTATCGGTACAGATGGCATGGTCAACAATTGTCAATGATTTGATGCAATCCTCAGCCCAAAACAGCACTTTAGTTCTACATGTATTGAAGGTGCTCCCAGAAGAGTGTGCCTCGGACCGTCTGATTTTGGTAGATGAAAACTTTCGATTTCAAATGCGAGATCACTTGGTTGCAAGTTCTGCAATGGTTTTCAAGTTTCTTGAAACTTCCAATTGTCCGCCAACCACTATTTATGAAGTTTTTCGTTCTTGGATTCGTTACGTTCCTGTCCAGGCCCACGTCATCATGGCATCGCCATTGCTTGAGGCTACCATCCGAAATCTTGTGGAGCCTGCCCACTTGGAACTCGCGTCGGACGTCTTGGTGGAGATCTTGAGAATGTATCCTTCCCACGTGCCACAAAACCAAGGTCTTGTTCAAAGAATGATTCCAATGCTATCCAGCCTACCATTTGATCAAGCGATTCGCTCGGAAGACGAAGATGTGTTGCGTGCTTATTGCCGTATCATTACTGAGATGGGTGAATCGTACTTGAGCCTAATATTATCAGTCCAAGACACTCAAGCATCATCAATTGTCGACTGGGTTCTTCGATGTTCGGCTATTGCAGAAACAGAAATTGCTAGTATTACACTCCATTTTTGGTATCGAATGGTACTGGACCTTGAAAGCGTTGATCCATATGATGTTCGCCAAGAGTTGGTTGATCGTTATGCAACACAGTTGCTGAACCTCATTGATATATGCACTTCGAGCCTCATGAAATACCCAGAAGACTACAACGATCTGGCTCCAGACCGCGTTGACGATCTAGAGAGAGACCGATTCTATGTATCAGAGACAGTTGAAGATTGCTGTCGACTCCTTGGTGGCCAGATCGTATTGCAACGACTTGGCCACTTGCTTCAAACTGAAGGGAACCGTGTGGGTGCCAATATCAATTCAAATTGGCAGGGAATTGAGTCCTGCTTTGCTTGTATACTGGCAGCCAATCGTTTCGTGGCAAGCGACGAAGCCGATGTGCTTCCATTTTGCTTTGCTCTGATACCAAGACTACCTGCAGATGTAGAGCCTCTTCGATACACCACGAGCAAGATGATTGGAAAGTTTGCATCCTGGCTCTCAGAGCATCCTCAAATCCTTCAACCACTGATGCCATATCTTGCACAAGGCCTTTCAATAAAAACATGTGCACCTGCTGCAGCTGTAGCAATCAAGGAGTTGTGCGAATGCTCAAACCAGAAAATGTCAATGGGTGAGCCAGTACTACAGCTGTACAACGAGATTAGTGCCAAACCTGGAAGCTTGGATTTAAAGGACGAACTCGAAGTCCTAGAAGGGGCATGCCGCGCTGCATCACGTCAATTCAGAGAGACTCAAGATAATATTGCCGCTTTTGTCCAACGCATTGCCCAGCCAATTGGAGCAAGACTCGCAGCGAGTCTCAGCAACGAGAGCTGCAACGTGAGGCAACATGTGATCCCCGAAATTGAGCGACTTACGGTCATCGTTCGCTTCCTTGCAATACCGTCTACGCAACCGCCTCATCCGATTATTGAGCTCATAAAATCTAGCTGGGCTTTGTTGCATGCTGCCTCGAATCGCTTCCCACTAAGCACTGACTTGGCGGAGAAGATTTGCCGATTGCATAAACACACACTCAGAGCTGTTGGCCCCGTCGCCTATGCGCCCATGCTTGATGCCTTGATGGAAGAACTGGTAAGAAGCTTTGAACGCTCAAGACAGTCTCCCTTCCTCTATGCTGCTAGTATTTGTGTGTCAGAGTACGGAAGGGACCCATCATGTGCTCGAAAGCTGTTTGACATGGTCAGCGCATTGGCAGCCGCTGCATTCACCTTCCTTCGCGACTTGAACGACTTGACACATCATCCTGATGTTGTTGAAGAGTTCTTCTACTTGATGGGACGCATGGTATCATACTCACCAGACCTTCTCGTTGCAAGTCCTCTGCTACCATCACTGTTCCAATGTGCTATAGTTGGGATGCAGTTGGAACACAAAGATGCCAATAAGGGAACACTGAACTTCCTGGAGAATACAATAACCTTTGGACTTTCTCTCCGTGAACGAAGCCAGCCACAGTGTCAGCAGTCTCTAGGACAGGTTCTTCTATCTGAAGGACCAGGTATCGTGCGCAACTTGATCCTTTCACTCATCGGTGATCTTCCAGCATACAGCATCGACCGTGGCCACGGATCTATTTCAGGTATCCTTTGGAAGCTGAATATGTTATTGCCTCCTCAAACATTGCAGTGGGCAAAGGCTTCTTTGGCAAATGTACCTGAGCAGATTTGTGCAGAGTTCTTGACTGCTTTGAACAGGCCTTTGGATAGTGGACTTGCCCGTCAAGATTTTGATGGGGTGGTACTACGATTTATGGACGCTTGTTTACGGCATCGCAAGCTACAGAAGAGGCGTCCTTGATTATTGATTGAGACGGTGTCGATTGCATCACTTATTGATCATCCATTAGCTCTAATTTGGTCTTTATTTTCTGCTAGGCAATTCTACGTCACCATCTTCTAGATCGTCGTCTAACATTTTTTGCATCTCTTCTGTGAGTGCATCTGATCTAGGCTCATCACCATGGTGTCCATGACCAGATTTCTTGTTCTTGCCCGTAAAGTTTAGAACCATTGCCATCACAGCTACTACAAGACCTGTAAATTGAACTCCATTCAATACGTGGCCATAAATGTAGATGGATGCAACCAAGGTCGTGACCTTTCTTCCAAGGCCAATAATACTACAAGTCAACGCCCCAAACTTTGCAATGGTCACAAAAATAAAGACTTGTCCCAAGGCACCACTCAGACCAAGCGCCACCAATAGAAATCCCATTTCTTGACACATTTGAAAGAAAATGTGCAGCTGGTTGAGTACCAACAGAGAAATACCAGCAAGAATTGTTTTTCCCAGTTGGATATTGTACATGAGATCAAAGGGTTGCACACTGTGGACGCTCATTAGTTTGTCCTCGTAGGCACCAGTGCCACCATCGAAGCAGAGTGAAATAAAGAGAAGTATGATTCCAAAAGCTTGAGATGAGGTAGACTGTTCCTCATGCTCTTCCACTTTCTTGTCGCTTTTGTTGCTGCTTCCGCCACCCATGAACAGCGCGACTCCAGTGACAATCATCAAGACATTAATGTATTTTCGAGTGTCGTATTTTTTCCCCATCATTGCACCCATTAACATGACTGGCACAGGCTTGCAACTTTTCGCCAACACTTGAATCGGATAAATGACATATCTGGATGATGAAAACAGCAAGCATTTGTATCAATACCCTGCAACAATATGGAATGAAGATTCATCTGACAAGAAAGTCGCTTCTTACCGCAAGGAACGGACGGAACAGAATGTGGATCCCATACTTGTCAATCCTGAACGACAAGAAGAAAATGCACGATTGTTTTGTTAGTCTCCAATCATTGGAAAGTAGATCCAAAGATTAAGAATCTTGAGCACCTACCTAGAATTGCAAATCGGGCTGGTGGAATGGTGCTTGGAGTCTCTGCTCGAACATGACGACCTGCTGCTGCTGTAAGCGTATACAATCCAGAAGTCACAAATAAGAAACTAAGTTCGTGCAGCTTTCTACCACCGGATGTTGTGTATTCCAAAAGTAAGCCATAGCAAACGAAAGATGCCAGAATTCCGAGAGAGCAAAGCACGAGCCAGACTAGATCATTTGTCTTGGACTCCTCCGGTTGCTGAGGTGCTTGTTTGTAAAGATCCTCAATTTGTACCGTATCCACTGCCTTGCGATGGTTCAAGCTATCTTTCCCTTCACTGTGGTCAGTTTCCTCCCCCCTTTCGTTCCATCTTTCTTCTGTTTCCAGGGAAGGATTGGGCTGCAGCAGTAGATCTATGTGATCTTTTTCACTTGCTTCCAACTCCAGATCCATACTCCCCCCTGAAAGAGAGCTAGGAGTGGATGGTTGACCCATGGAATTGAAAAAGGCGCCTTCGCTTGCCTCAATTTCGCCGTTCTTTCCTTCGTTTCGAATGGGAGAAATTGGTGCGGCAAAGGCATCCTTGGTGATTGGATCGGCATTTGTGACATCCGAGGCATTAGTTGGATTCGAGGGAGGAGCATTTGCTTTCACTGGCGTATTCTTTTTGTTTTTCTTCCTGTTTCTATTCCTGTTCTTCTTTTTGCCGCTTTGTGGGTTGGCAGCACCTCCTGCTGTCAAGACTTCGTCGTTCCCCATGATTCACTCGTTGTTTGGTGGGAGTGGGTCGATGCCAACAGTTTGTCTCTCAAAAATGACGCTTCCTGGGCACGCGACGTCGTGCGAAGAGCTTGTGCCAGAGTCAGTCGATTCATTCGACTGAAGAGGGGAGCAATGCACCAAAATGTCTTTCACTTCCCCTTCATCTCATTTTTTCAACTTCCATCACAACTTTAGATCAACTGCCGATATTTCCAAAACTACACAACACGTAATTCATCATGGTGGCTACTAGAGAAGAAGTTTTAGGAGTCTTTTTTGCGTCAATCATTGGATTTTCCATCACCTTTCAATTATCCACTTCCATCCTCAAAAGGCTTGTACAGAAAGATGGATTTGCCTTGGAACCGAAACATCACCACACACTCGTCAGCCATGGTCCTTCCTATGTTTGTTCCATGATTCACTGTGTCATCAATGGTTATTGTGGAATCGTGCAACTTATTGGCCTACGTGATGCCCCTTCTCAAGTCAAGTTGGTTTTCCCACCTGTCCCAGAGGAAGTCGCGCTATACATTCGCGGGGTCGAGCTGTCCAATGCCTTCTTCTTTGCCTTTCTTGCATTTGATCTCTTTCACGTTCTACGGTTGTACCCCAAACTTGGTGGCATCGACACTGTGGCTCACCATTCGGTCTTTTTGACCTGTAGCATTATCAATGGCGGCTATCAAATCTTGCCGTATCCTTTCAGTTGGTTGATCATTGGCGAGCTATCAACGATATTCCTCAACATTCGCTGGGCACTGATCAAAACAGGGAGAGGAAATACAATATTCTTCCAGGGGGTCCAATACGCATTTGCTCTGACGTTTTTCATCACACGAGTCGTCATCTATTTGTACGGCGTTTTCGAGCTATTTCAACGAAGGGAAACACTTTTCGAGATTGTTTCCACAGGTAGAGTGCCTGGTATTTTCATGGGGATAACGCTGTCCTTTGTCGCGGCCGGGAGCTTGCTCAACGCTATCTGGTTTCAAAAGATTGCCGCAATGGCGATGTTGAAACAGACAAAAAAAGACACCAAAGCAACATGATGGTAGTTTCAGCTTTACGGTATATCTCACTACTTCTTTCTTACATACAAAATGACTTGGTACCTACAAGAAAAGCACAAAAATTCTTAAATTATTCACAAATATCTACAACAACCTTGTCTGCGAATGCACCATAGATCTGGTACCGTTTGCCCAAGCGGGTGATGTCCACAGTTGGGCCTCCATCTTCAAACTTGTCTAGAATGGTAAACGTGCAAGCATCCAACGGGACGCAGACCTTTTCTTCATACGCATAACTATCCAGCGAATAACCACCGCCCGATGCAGCGACAGTACCATCGCTTGTGGTGATCTCCCATGTTGTATCGTTGGGCCAGTCGTCAGTTGCCAATACAAATTCGACAATCATTTCATCGCAGGAAAAGTCCAAGCCAAGAGCAGAAATGAGGTTGCTTATTTCTTCCTCACTGATATTGTTCCCAGAGAGATCAATCCTTCTGAGATTTGTCAACTGGAATATCTCACTGGGAAGTGGCCCGCTTAGTCTATTGTTGTTGACAAACAAGAATTGCAGGCCCGTCAGGAGTCCGATCTCGCTTGGTACTTTTCCAGTCAATACGTTGTCTCCCAAATTCAGATAGGATAGGCCGTCGAGTAAACCAACTTCAGTGGGAATGGGACCACGGAAAGTGTTATTCTGCAGTTTCAGGATTTGCAACGGCAGGTTCATCATCTCTGGATTGATAAGGCCCGTGAACGAGTTTGAGTCGAGGTACAGCTTTGTCAGATTTTGAAAGCCCGAAAGCTGAGTCGGAATTGGTCCGACAAACTCATTGTTGTCCAATCTCAAATTCTCGATTGACACCATACTTCCAATCTCTGTTGGCAGCTGCCCACTGAAGAATTGGTTTGACAAACGCAGATCGAGAAGACTGGACCAGTTGGCAAAAAATGAAGGTTCGATTTCACCAGACATTCGATTATTCTCAAGTCGGAGCCATAGCAGTTCCTGTAGTCTGCTAAATTCAACGGGGATGGAACCCTTTTACAAAATAATAATGATAGCACATTGGTTAGTATCTCCAGTGGAATCTCGACCGGAAAGAGCTGAGCGCAAACCTACCGTGAGAAGGTTATCGTAGAGACGGATATCACTGAGCCCGGTGTGCATCCCTAAGGATGCAGGAATCGTTCCTGTGAAACGATTGGTTCTCCAATCAAACTCAACCAATGACGAGTATTCACCGAATATATCTGGGATCGAGCCACTTAACATGTTGTCAAAGACATTGAAAATCTCCAAACGAGTCAACAACTTTAACTCTTCAGGAATTGTTCCGGTTAAGAAATTCTTGTCTTTAGTATCAAAGAAAGAATCAAAGTAAGACGCTGATTGATAATTGCAACGGTGACACACGAACTTACAGAAAAAGAGTTTCGTTAGTTTTGTCAAAGCCGAAATTTCTACCGGAATTGTACCTTCCAAATTGTTGGTCCATAGACCAAGCAATTCAGTTTCAACCATTCTTCCGACCTCGGTAGGGATGGTTCCAGCTATGGCATTTTCTGACAAAACGAATGATCTCATTGCCGAAAGGTGTCCAATTGTCGAGGGAAGAGTCCCAACTATTTCCTTGTTCCCAAACACGTCGATTGTCTCTGGTAGCGAACGTGTAAGTCGATAGAAGAGAGAACCAAAAATCAAGCGAGAATACAATGAGCTTCATACCTAGACTTGTAAGTAGCGTGAACTCTTCCGCCCAAAGTCCACCTAGCCCTCCATTATTGTACCCATCTGGCCATCGTAGGCATACCAACAGCATTAGTGATGTTCACGAAATGCTGAGATGTCATTGGGATAACACTTACCGTATGCCAAGGACGATATTCTGTCACCCTTGCATGTCACTCTACTAGACCAGAAGCAATGATCTCGAGGCGAAATCCATCGTTGTGGCGATAATTCAGCATAGCTCATGGCTACCAAGGCGTATCTCTCGACTAGTCTTTCATCATTAGCATCCCTTGCACAATCCACAGTTCCAGATAGCTCTTGATGAAGCCAAGCAGTGGCGTTATCTCGATACGAACGAGTATAAAGTTCAGTAGGATCTATCGCACCCTTTAGTGCCGATTTGAGACACCTATTGTATACAATAGGCATCTCAAATATATCATCGGCTGTGACACTTTCCTTTCTCATCACAACAACTTTTTCGTCATCAAAAAAGTCATCAAGTATTTGGAATGTGATTGACAGTTTGGACCAAAGTTGGATACCAGAAAAAGACAATGCGCAAGGTGTTAGAGTGTCTGAAATTTTGATCGCCTGTGATGGAAACTCTGATAGCTGAGGGTTGGGATCGAGGAAAACGTTTAATGGCAGCTCCCTTCCATCTTGACATTCTACCTTAAGGGTATAGAAGTCAAAGATCCCGTCAACGTCCTCAATTGTCGAGTTCAGTTCAATTTTCAGCGGATTTAGGGTAGGATCGATGCAGTTGGGAAAACTCGTTCCCGCTTTCGGTAGGGTGTGTCCAAACGCAAATTCTGTGTCTATCACCAGATCGCATTTTCTTCCCTGGCATGTCGCCGCGCAGCAGTCGCCGCCGTCATAATTCTCCACATCCTTGTTGAAGTACAGATTACAAACACCGTTTCCCAGAGGTTTGATGTCACACAGCGTTCCGTTGGCTCCATGCAAGCATTCACAGCTACCATTTGTGCAAATGCCCTCGTATCGACAAGGATTCGTATCAGCATCACAGTTTCCACAACGCAGTAGTGCATCACTCGGACGGCCAATATCAGCAATCGCAAAATCAACACCTTCAGCATATTGAGCAGTGTACCAGCGAAGACCCAAAGGAGTACCCCGATCTGTAGCTTGTGCAACTGCTTCACTTACAAATGCAAATGGTCTTGTCTTTGTTGCAGAAGGAGAAAGCAGCCAAAGCTCATTGGATCGAAACCGGGTAATAAAATCAGACAGAGATGCTGTGGCATTTGCCAACAAACGCAATGCACTGGTAAGAACCCATCGCCGGCCTGTGAAAAAGATAACCTCGTAACCTTCCGACTCTGAAAATTGTCCAATGAAAACAGGATGCTGATAGTATGTGACGAATTGATCTTTATCTGTCAAAATATCAAAGTTCTTTGACCAGTCATAGTTGTCCACAAAACCTGTAAGACTAGCATCCATGGTGAGGCTTGGGCATGGGTTCTCTTTCTTGCCTTGACGATTCCAAATATCCCCACATTCACTCTCGAATCGATTCGGGTTCACCTCAACCAATTGAAACTTGGAAATAGGAGTACCATCGCGCAACAACCATTGATCGCCCTTTGCATCCAGTAGATCAAAGCTCGTTGCTCGCTCCTCGGAGGATCGGAGGTATGGATCCAAGCAAGCATTCTCAAAATCACCTGGTGCGAAGATCCAACTTCGAGTATCACCGTCTTTACAATACTGGAATCGACCTTGACCTCTCTGGGGTTCCGTTTGCATGTATGAAACTCTGCCCAATGTGCTAGTCTTCACGATCCTATAGCATCCCGAATATAGACCCAGAGTAGGATCTACGTTGTCTGTGACATTTCACGTTCACCATGTCAGGGCATGCAGCACAGCTAGTGAAAATATTTGTCATTTGCCTCACTTACCCCCGAATTCAACCTTCAAGTATTGAGGAAGTAGCTCGTCGCTACGCTGGAGGTGGAGAATGGAAAACAGAAACCCGTATCCACCTGGAAATGCATTCCGATTAAAATCTGTCGCAGCTATAAAAAAAAAGCCAAATCAGAAACAAGGAACTTACCTAGCAGGAGGGCAAGGAATATATAGATGTGGAGATACTTCCTGCAACCTTTCACATTAGATTGTGGAAACTGAGTTCGCTGGATCCGTTTTGCCAACTTCTCTGTCGGGGAGCCTGCGTATCCAAGCACGGCCATTTGGAAAGTGAGTTCATCGAGCTCCGAAACAAAGATAACTGCCGTGAAGTTTAGAAGCAAGTCGAATACGTTGTCAGAATATACGATCAGAGCGGTGACAACCGTGATCGAGAGCAATCCTTGTACGAGCATGACAAGATTTGAAAGAAAGAATTTTCCCATCGAGAATCCAACAAATCTCTTTCGAAGCACCCCAGTAGCCTCACAATAAAGGAGTGCCCGGAGCGAATTGCGAATATCAGTTTGGGCCAAGAAGCAAACCAAGACGCAGATGAATTGCGTACAACGGACAAGAATTCCAACATCTGGAGGGAGGCTCTGTGTGTCGAGCAGGTCGGCCAAGAAAAGTAGGAACAGACTAAACTGAAGACATACCACCATCGACCCGAGCACCATAGAAAAGCTAGCGAAAGGTGCGCAATACAAGAAAGAGTAGACATCGCAGTTCGATTGGATCATTTCAATTTCACAAGGCATTTGTTCTCTTTGGCTTTGTTCAGGGAATGTACTGTTGATATCAAGAGATGACGATCCAAGTAGTTGCCCACTGGGAAGTATGGTTCGGCTGATTCCCTCCGAACTCGTTTGCGGTGTTTTCTTCTCTAGCCTTGATTCGAGATTTGAAGTTTTCTCCTCCAGTTTTTCATTTTTTGTTTTCAAATCTTCCATTGCTTGTTTGAGAGCAACTAGCTCATCTGCAAGATTCGAGTCTCCCTCCTGCAAGCCCATGGCGATGGATTCGTTTAAATTTGACTTGCTCTGTTGCTGTCTACTATACAGAACTTCATGCATGCCGGTTGCATGAACGAATGGGCTGCATCAATGAAACCTAGTCGCGCTTTTCCGAAAAAATCGGCTTTAGCCGTATTTTTCGCGTTATTTTACGATGACCTAAATCTTTTATCTATTTATTGCGATTAGATCTGGAGTGTCCTAAGACACAGTGAAAGTGTTTCGCACTGGAAATGAATCCGATATAAATGTTATGTAACCTGCATCTGTCACCGACAGGAACCATAATTCCAAAAAGTCAGAAGTGTTTTGGGAAAAATGACAGGTATCAAAACGAAAAGCGCGCTAAACCATTTTCCCGCGAGCTTCAATTTTCAAAATGACGTTGAGTTCGAGTTCTGTGCGGTAGAAATCTACAGTACAGTACTGTAGCTACGAGAAAACGAGTTTAAGCGTACCGAGAAGAAAGAAGATCAGACACCTGCGTGACCGTCTCAACGATGTCGTTGATGACACCAAGTCCAACGTTCATATCATACCGTCTTTTGATGATCTGTTTTGGATGCCGTCAAATCATCTTTGATGAAGCTTGTTGCTTGGCCTGCATCCAGAAGCTCTACGCCACACCTGAGACGAATCCTTGGTGGTCGTAGGCGCTACTACAGAGATTCGAGCCTCCAATGGGCGGAAACAAACCCTGAAACTGCTCAGCAATCATTGCAACCGCCAGGATGGAATGTTCCTGCCGATGTGAATGATCAATCTCCGATCTATTCTATTGAAGATTATTTGAAATTCCGAGAATGGCGCCTACCTTCGAAAAATGATGGACGCGAGAATGCTCTATCTTTGATCTCTCATGTCCTTTCGACGCCACTGACGATCGCATCATTCTACAATCGGGCCCTCCACGAGCTGGATGCACCCATCCGACTATGTTGTGTTGGAGCCCGAGCTGAAGCTACACTGCCAAATGAATATTGGAAAGAATTTCTCATCTTTTCCTCGTCCTTGCCTAATAACGAGACAAAAAATGTTGACTTGATGACGGATTTTGTGGGTCCGGATATTTGCCCGCGTACACCAGACACCGAGATATCCTGGAATTCTTCCACAACCAAACTGCACTGGCATTACAAGGGTTTTTTGCATGATCTAGATGAATCAGAGACGTGGGATACCTACGTTTTGATGAATCCTGGCATAGGCCACGATAAGCTTAAACATGGCTGGAAACCAACTCTGGATCGCATTCTTCGCTCAGGTCGACCAGTGCTTCTGACAGCACATTCTGAAAAGGACAGTGACCGAGATACAGCTCTATTGAAACAATCTTATCACTTAGATGTACACTACGAAGAGAACCCTTTTGCAAGTCGCGTTCAATATGAAGACCCGTTTGACCAGAACCACTTTGTCCGTCCAAATCATTTCATGACAATGATCAAGTAATACTAATAATATACATAATTCCTAATATACCTGTTATTGTTTCATTGTGTATCCGAGGAGTAATAGTCTATGAGGCATCAAATATTGTGTACGGTTCAAGGACAGATTGGATCTTCTTCAGGTTCACCGGCTTTGAAATGAAATCGGAACAGCCAGTGAAGGCTGCTGTTTCGATGAAATTGTGAAGTGCATGTGCTGTAACCACAATGATAACAGCTGCTGGATCCTCTTCAAGAATGTGCTTACTTGCTTCCAAACCATCCATCACTGGCATTTGTAAATCCATGAAGATGATATCATATCTATTCTCGTTCGCTTTCTCCACAGCTTTTTGACCATTGTCGACCAAGTCAACATTTTCAACCCCCAACCTTTGCAGAACTTTTCGCAGGACTTTCTGATTGATCATATTATCATCTGCATATAGCACCTTAAGGTCGCTCGCCAATGGTTTGAGTTCCGAGCTCAACAAGGCCAAACCTAAAGGCATAGATTGAGCCCTCGAAAATGATGTAGCCTTTCGACTGGTCTCAATCTGTTTAGTTGCAAGTGGCATCGATGTGTCCATGCAGTCTCGGTATATGCTTTTCTTCAAAACATTTCTAATCATCTTTAAGTCGAACGGTTTTGTGATGTAGTCTTTGGCTCCTGCGTCTTTTGCCAGCTTAAAGTACTTCTCAGACACGTGCGCAGTGACAAAGACGATATTCGCCGCAGGATCGAACTCAGTTATCCTCTGGCACGCTTCGATACCTCCCATTACTCGCATTTCCATGTCGAGGAAGATCACATCATAAGAGGTACATTCGGCGTACTCAACCGCTTTTGTCCCATCATTAACTAGGTCAATATTGGTAACTCCGAGATTTGATATCATCTTGTGAAGCAATTTACAGTTGATTCCATTGTCATCCGCATACAAGATTTGAAGACGTTGAAAATCTTTTCTCGTCAGGAGACGCTCTTTCTTTTCTACCACAGATGAAGGGGATTCACTGTCTTGCAATTTCAGCCTTGGTTTGGTGTTATCTTTCTTGAGGAGCATTTGACTCCAGATTCTTTGCAAAACTGTCACGGGGAAGCTCGCAGACATAAAGCCCAAATGAAATCCACCATACATTTCGGTATGATTGGTATTTCCACAAGTAAATAGCGCACAACGAGAGCTGCCAATTTTCGACTCAGCTTTCGTGTACTTGCTATAGTCAACATCAGATGAATCGGCAATTATGGCAACGTAACTTCGCAGACTGACTGATTCTGATAACTTTGCATCGAGATCATCCCAATCTAGACAACGCAACATATCCAACCCATATGTTCGGGCAACTTCAAAACTGATGGACACAGAATCGTTTTCATTCGAGCCCGAAATTGGAATGCCCAAGTGTTTTGCAACGAGGACAACTGTAGTATCTGTAAATTCTTTGCTCAATCCAGCGACGTCTACAGCACCCCCTCGAAATGGAAAATAGACGCAAAACTCCGTGAACTTCCCGGGCTCCGAGTCAAGCGAAATGAATCCTCCAAGCTTCTTTACCAATTTCGACGTTATGGACAACCCCAAGCCTGTTCCACCATAGATGGATTGCGTTTCTTTGCTCGCTTGGGAGAACGGTTCGAAGACGGTTTCGAAATCTTTTTTATCGATTCCTTTCCCGTAGTCTTTTACGGAAAAGGAGATGACTCTCAGCTTCTCTTTATTGTCAAATTTCTCACCGTAGCACAACATTTGCTCATTCCTTTCAATTTCATACCGCCATTCATCATAACCCACCAAGCTGACAGAAAAGTCAATGACTCCACCATCTTTGCTGAACTTCTCAGCGTTTCCGAGCAAATTGAAAAGAACTTGCTGCAATCTTCGATTGTCAGTCTCCATGATACCAGAAAGCTCAGCTGAATAATCCGTTCGAACCGTGACATTCCGCTTCTTTGCTTTTTGTGCAATTGACGTGACAACACTGCTTATCGTGGGATGCAGCTCACAAGGCTGTACGTTTACCATGAAGCAACCACTCTCCAATTTCGCGTAGTCTAGTACATCATCCACAACGCACTTCAGAAGATTGCCATTTTCATGAATCATCCTGATCGACTCCTCATTCTCCGCTGTCATTTGATCACTTTTTTCCAACATAAGTGATGAAAAACCGACAATACAGTTTAGCGGAGTTCGAATTTCATGTGACATACATGCAAAATGTTCCAGCTGTTTTGCTGCGTTCCTTGAAATCTCTTCGCTCGCTTTTTCCAGCTCCCTGTTTGCCGTTGCAAGCTGACTTGTCCGTTCTTCAATCTCTCTTTCCATTCTCTCCGTTAGTGTTTTGATGACAAGAGCATTCATATGTAGTCTAATAACTGTACTCAACGCAGGCTGTGTCAGTTCAAAGAACTGAACGTATTCATCGTCAAACCCCTTTGGATGCTTCGTACTCCAAGCCAAGCCACCTTCGAATTCCCCGCGGTGGATATCTGGTAGTGCGAAGTAGTCTGCGTAGTTGCCAGCCCGAAACCACTTTTCTGTGTCTGGCGGAATGTAATTGTCTGACGATCGAATGCGAATAAACTCTGCTCTGCCTTGTTCGAGGACACAGAATGGTTCATCAGGACTGAAAAGCTCATTCCGTCGCTCAAAGATCTCCTGCGGCATTTCGCGGTGTTCAAAGGAATCCAATTCCCATTTCCACAAATAGGAAGTAAGCTTTGGGTGCAAACCAACACCCCCAAAGTATAACCGGTCCAATGGGATTTGTAGGTTGTCGCGAACAAAGTGGCAATAATTTGTCATCAAGCTCTCGATATCTTCATAGTGACCACCTTCTACGAACAACCACCGATGTACATCCTCCACTTGGGTCCGAACGTGAAGAGGTGCATTCCTGAGTCTTTCAAGAGGAACCGTTCGTTTCTTGTCCATCTTGGTGATGCCATACCGCCGCAGCCGGTCGACTATTGCACCTTCGCCAACACCTGCCATTGAACCTTCACTTCGGAAACTTTTTTGACGCTTCGAGGTCGAGGATGAGATCGTGCTCGTACAATAATTTTTTTTCGTTGATGAGGACGTGATGTTTGCCACAGGAGAAGAGTGATTTCACAAGTTACGAAACTCCGAGAATTTCCCAGTATCCAACAAATGAATTTGATTTTTTCCGGCATTTATATATATACCGGTATGTCCAGAAGGTCATTTGGACACAGCAACATAATTCTATCGATAAAAAAAATGACCTTGGTCCTTGGCTGGTTCTTATTAATTAACACCATCGTCGTTCTACAGTAGAGTGCGACTACAATAAATACTCCACAAATTATCTGGCAAGAGCAGCTGTCCTGCACTTCAGTCAGTTTCCATTTCATCATTGTCATCCTCCTCGACTTTTTCCAAATCATCAATCATCCCCTCAACAGCATCCAACTGACCTTCATCTAGTGCTTCTTGCATTTGCTTTGCTACGATTTCATCCTCTCGTTCACTTCCCTCCAAGCACTCAACGATTGAAAAGTTGATTTCTTCCATCGTTGGCTCTTCCACAAAAGTCCCTGCCACTTCAAAATCAGCATCTGTGCCCGGCGATGTGTCAACAAACAAGTGCCACGGCCTTGCAATAAAGGAATACTTTAGTCATGACTAGACGCATACAAAGTCATATTAAATCCAAAAGATATGTCGTGCTCACCTTGGGTACGCTCGTATTACCATTGCCCTAGTGATACCTTGATTCATCCCAACTTCGTGGGCGTGTTGCATGGCAGCTTCTAGTTCTTCGTCTTCTTTCTTTGAGGCTTCTACATCGTCTGGTGATTTGTCATTGGAAACCTCTTCCAGATCTTCCTTCTGTTCCGGGCCATTCTGACGATTCTGTTGGAGCTCATCAGCAAGCCCCCGAGACATGAACTGCACCCGCAGTAACCGAAGATGGTAGGCTGTTAAAAACTTTACAGGTAGAGAGGGAACAGGGAACATGTGATAGTTGAGAATCACCACTGTTTGCTGTATGGTTTCTTTTCCATCTTTTTCTTTCTGTGCCAAAAGCTCTTGCATCGCTTTTATACCTTCATCGTCATCTGGTGCTGGAGCCACGATCACAACCAGTTGATCCGAGTCTTCGACAGGATCAAAACCAAGGGTGCTCAATGCAACAACCTCAGGAGCTGCCAGTGCCATCGTCTTTCGATACTCCAAAAGCTGAGAGACTTTTGGAAATACAATCTTGACCCTATTTCTCTGGCTTTCCAAGCCTTCCAAACCAGCTGCAACTGGAAGAATCGCAAGTTCGATAAATTGTACCAGAGTCTCAAGATCAGTGCTCAATTCCGCATCGCGTACATCTACTAGCATTCTCTTTTTCCCAGCCAACATCCCCGCCAATATAGCAGAACCAGCTGCATCGGCAGCATCGATGACAGATGAAGGAGCACTTCCAAAAATTACCGATTCATCGTACGATTCAACGAAGGTGCCGGTTATTGGGCTCAGTAATTTTTTTTTCTCTGGTGTAACATTCTGGTCTCCCTTTTTGGCGCCAGATTTGTCTTTAATGCCAGATTCCTTTAGCAATTTGACAACAGTTGCAAAGGCTTCTGCAGTTTCACTGAGCTCATGGCAGGTTTTCCGTAACCGATGAAGTTCGATTTCTTGTTTGGCAACTATTTCCTCTAATCTGGAGATTCTCTGTTTGAATTTTCGTTCCAACTTTGATAGTTGATCGTTTTCCTTGCTTTCGTCTCGGTCCGAAGAAACCATTGTTCTGCTCACAAATGATTTTCTGAAATTCCATCTGTTTGAATTCATGCAATGCCTCTGCCGACCATGGCTATTATGTCGGTGTTGATAAGCAAGTACATCATTCTCCAAAAATACAAGTACAAGAAGCATTGCGAGCAAGATATTCAGATGAAATGCCGTCTGCCTATGCCGCCGTATTCTTCCTCGAATTCGACATTGTTGCATTCTTTCAGGATCATCTCCCGAACTACAGAGCCCTGTTACGCAGGCAGCCATGTTGCGTTGTTGTGATATTTCACTGATGGTCCAATCTGTAGGTAGAACTTTATCTGTAGAACTGGACTTGGTTGAAGAAGGAGTGTTTGAGTCTGAGTGACGCATCAATAATCTGATGGATGTTGGTCGGTACCTGGTACGTGTACATCGTCCACAATAAACAGAACACCCACACGGACAGCGACATTTTCTTTGCGGTCATCAGCATCACAGACGTGTGAATGGGCTTTGTCTTCGGATGAGTCGAAAAATGTGATCGATCCCGCCAACGGCAGCCCGCGCCTGCACGAGCGTTACAGTGTGGAGCTTCTGGTGTGACTGGTACCAAAAATTACGAAACATCGTAGACGTACTAGTTACTGCGCACGCATTTCTTCAGTCGAGGCAAAAACCACGAGTGCGAATTTCCGAACATCCATCAACGAAGATTTTTTATAATGATCCTTCAGCGAACTTGAAACGCACATAACGCTAGTCCGCATTGGAGTTTTTCACATAATGATCTCCTAATTGCTAAGGCGTGCGGTCGCAGTCACGCAAAGTACATGGGCAAATCCAATGGTAGCGTTAAAAAGAGGTTAACTCGATTCCACAAAACAAAAAAAATTGGAAACTCCAATCGGACTCACACTGCTTCTCTGAATCTTGCCGTCACAATCGAGCATAACACAAGAAAACACAAGAAAACACAGCATGGGAGCCAAGCCACAACTGAGTCCTAACGAACGCCTTGCTCGAAAGCGGGCTGCAGCAAGAATGAGACAACAACGCTGCCGGGCTAGAAAGCGCCAGGCATTGTTGGAGCAAAAGCGTATCCAACGAGAACAAATGTCACGGTCAGAAGCGGAACCAATTTCAACTCAACACGCTTCTAGTGCCTTTCGCATGCGTCGGCCCACTGATGGCGAGGTCGAATCTGCTTTGCCAACGTCAACGCAACAGCCAATTTACAAGGTTGTCTCTTTTGAATCTCAAAGATCTTTCGAAGAGGCAAACAAGGGCCCATCCAAGTCTCCTGTAGACACGATTGTCACGGTTTCTTCCCCACCCAGGAAAACGGCAGATGTGACTTCTATTACATCAGCAGATTCATCAGCTGCCACTCCTGTACCCGACAAGGAAGCTGCAGCGATTGCTGCCATGCTTTCCCTAAAGTCTCCCCCCTCCGAAAAGAAGGTCCGCACTCCACAACGCGTTGAGATGCGGCCCCGGGAGCAACAAAGGCCAGCGCGATCATATGGGGTGCCAATATCAGCGAAAGTTCCTCTTTACAAAAGTTATAACAACATTCGCTACGAAAAAGCACGCTACGCAATGCCACCACAAAGGGTGCCTCACTATTACATGGGCATGTCGCACCCACCACCACCACCTAGACCACATCCACAGTACCGCTATGGATATCATCCTTCGGCCTACCACCGATATGTACGATATGATTGAAGGGGCTACACATACGCACATACACATGAACCACATACACAAACCGAACTGTTGTTTTTATAGTAAGAATAGAACAAATCCATATTAGAAATTTTCATTGAACTTTACTTTTGATTATATGCCTATCATCGCTTCGAATAATATGTTTGAAGAGACTACACATGCTCAAACGATATCGTTGCGCTGTAGAAAAAATAGAGCAGAATCCAACTCACACATTCACTCTAATTTCAGCTTCCGCCTGACAACTGACTTCGTTGGTTTGTGCAAAATCGATTCAGACTAGTCGACTGCACTTACTCAAGTTTCGCATTTTCGTCCATGGATGACAAAAACAAAATTCAAAAACAATATGTCGGATGCACCAACGAAAACAACACATTCAAAGAAGAGGAAAAAAGGGAGGCTCTATATAGCATTTCTAGTAGTAGCCTTGCTTGGTGGTTGCTTGCCAATATTATTGAGCAGCAATTTCACTCATGAATTCTCCATCATTGGTAGTGACTTCAACTTACCGTACCTGCATGCTGGAGGTTCCAATGTCAATGCCAAGGAGGAGGATGCACAAAATGTCAAGGAGGACTCACCAAAAGATTCAACGAAAAAGGAAAAAGAAAAAAGAAGTAGCAGAGTAGCTGGCCTTGATTGCAAACCCTGGGGTGGTCCTCCAAACGAGGCAGCAGCCGAAATGGTGTATTGGGAAGACATTCCACAAGATTCCAGTCATCTCAGTCCATTTTACAATCCAGAGGCACCGCCTCAATTTTTTTCGTTTGAAATGGACTTTGCAGGATGGAATAATGTTCGGTAGGTATTGTTGGGAGGAGGGTGTGTCATGCATGGTATGTGGTGGTCAAGTTGAAAGTATGAACGTTGTGACTCATAACAAATATCGCTTCTTTTAGAATGTCAATGGAAACACTCATGGGCATTGCATTGGCCATGGGTCGGACGTTGGTTATGCCACCGGCACAAGAGGTTCACATGCTGGAAAGTTCGGACGAAAACCAAAAGAATGAATTTTCATTCAGCCACTTTTTCCCAATAGAGCATGTCAATGAAGAGTTTGACCACTTTGCAATAATTTCGATGCACGAGTATCTGCAACTCTTCTTGGAAGGAAAGTTCGAAGACAAGCATGGAAAGATACTCTTCCCACCAGGGAATAGAACGCATTGGGATGGAGCCAAAGAAGAGGATATAGCTGTTTTAAACACATGGCTGCGAGATGTTTCGATGCGACTGCGGTGGAAGGCGAACAGATGTTTAGGCGCATTCCCAAAATCACCAGATCCGGAAGACTTGCATCAGTTGACGGTGGATCTGGAGAATCTTACCAAGACAGGACTTCCAGAAGAGAGAGATCTTATAAATAAAAAGCCTTACGATGTGGACGGGGACTCACGTGAACGCATGCGACATCACATTGCAAAACGCGAGAGACTTTGCTTGTACAGTACCAAGTTGCAGAAAGCTCAAAGGGTTCACTTTCCAATGATGTGGGATGAAGAATTTGGAAAGTCACGAATGCTGATACATTTCTATGAATTTCTTTTCTTTCAAGACTGGAAGCAAGATTTGTGGATCAAGAGATTCATGAGGGACCATATTCGATATGTGGATGAAATCCAGTGTGCAGCAGCAAGAGTGGTGCACAAAATTCGAGGTCATGTTCACGCACGCACTGGTGGGAAAACGAGGGAGTTTGATACCTTTCACATTCGAAGAGGTGATTTTCAAGACCAGTACAAGTCCGCAGTTGTATCAGCCGAGGACCTTTTAAAAATTGCAAAAACTCAAATTCCAGAAAACTCTACTGTCTACATTGCGACAGATGAGGAGGACGACGATTACTTCAAGCTTTTGGAGACACACTACAATGTTCTATATCTCGATGATTTTAAGCATGAGTTGGCTGGAGTAAATAGCAATTACATGGGTACGTTTCTGCACACTTGCAATCTTTTTGGGCGTCACACTTTGTTTTCACTGACCACGTAGACCGTCTTCTTGATTCTCCTCAGGTATGATTGACCAGCTAATCGCAAGTAGAGGGCGGGTATTCATGGGCTGCTTTTATAGCACCTTTACTGGTTATATTAATCGGTTGAGAGGTTACCATGCAGACGCTGCAAAGGCACATGATTACGAAAGAGGAATAATCAACAGCTACTACTACGCACCAGACTTTGTACATCTGAGAATGCGAATGTACTTTCCTATCTGGGAACCATATTGGGCGCGTGAGTACTCGAATAGCTGGAGACAAATTGACAAAGGTATAGACCCGTAACGTTTACTGTTTTAACCATGAGAAACAAAATAATAGAAATATGGTGCACAAAATTTCTGTCCGTCCGACGTACTGTATGTTCATTGACTTTTATACCGGCGGGCGCGCATATTGTGAATTGTTTCGAGGTGAAGAATTTTGAAGATTCATCATCCTCATCATCAGTGTTTAGCAGCGTCGTTGTTTTTTGAATTTAATACAGAGCAAACATGGCAGCCTCCCATTTAAAGCAAAGGCCCAGTATGCAACAGAGTGCTTTGTCCACTCCTGTTTCCAATGGGGAAGGGGTATATAATGCCAAGGGTTCCAGAAAAGGATGCCCAACGTCCTGCATCAGCAAAATTGAACAGATCAAATGCGGTGGCAAACCTATCGTCTCTGGTATCGACCGAGTTGTCTTTGGTACTCAACCAGCTGCAGAACTTGTATCCATATTTGGAATGCGTCCCCCACGATACTTATTCTACATGATGTCAGGCATAGTTTGTGATATTATCCAATTCCTGATGGACGTCTGCTTGCACGTTGTTTTGGAGATCAAAGACGCTAGCGTCTGTTGGAGCTTGGGATTCTTCTTGTCGATCGTCTTTCGTCATACGTCACATCGGTATCTTGTTTTTGGAGATTATGTTGGAGGTAAGGAAGTTTTCTGAATGACCTCGCTCTGCTGTACGTTGCCAATGCTAATCGTTTGTGTGCGTCACCATACTTAGGTTATTGGAAGTCATTGGGACGAATGTATGTTGGTTATTCAATTATCATCTCTCTATCAACTTTGTTCAATGTTATCATGACAAAATGGGCCGGGCTACCACACTACGTTGCATGGATCGTAACACTGCTGTGGACGGGCATTGTCAATTACTTTATTCTGAAGAAAATTTGGTCATTTGGCGGCAAACAAGCAAATACAGAAGCAACAAGTGCAGGGACATCAAACGGAGATATGACTGAAGCCGAAATCGAAGTGGACGAGGAAGCCGAACTCGTTCTGGATGAATAGAATAGGTACCAATAGATGTATAGATGCAAAAATTTTAAATTGCAAAAGATTTCCATTTTCAACTTCTTCATTTACTTTTTTGCTCTGTAAAAGTTCAAGTAACTCATGTGCCAATCACCTCCGCCTTTCAGCTTCAGCACATCTTCAGTTTTGCATGGGCTGACTTCATCATCATCAAAGACGAACCAATCTTCATTGTCCTCCTCAGAGTTTGCAATTTTATCAACCTTGCCCGAGTTGTTGTCAGCCTTGACCCATGCCATGTAGTGACCACCATCTGCATCTCGACCCTTGTGTGTAACCACAGCAAAAAGCTCGTATTGACCTTGGAAATTTGCTGGCAAACCTGGACCAACTGGTTCAGGTGCGTCTTCCCCATCCTGCATACTCATTGCCAAAGCTGCCTTCAAAGCGGCGTCTTCTTCATTATCTTCGGACTTTCCTTCATCCGTTTCCATCTTATCTTTGTTGTCATCTACATCTTCACCCTTTAGCTTCATGTTGATTCGGTCTTCTTCTTCTTGCAAAGCCTTATCTCTCGACTTCTTGAGCTCCTTCTTCACTTTCTCTGAGCAGAATTCATAAACGTCTAGGACGCTATTGAAAGCAACAGGCTTCATAACCTTACACTTTACACCTGAATGATCCTGGGAGTCAGGAGTTGCTTTCCAGTAGAAACGACCAAACTGAACAGCGAGGATAGGGGGCAGCCGAGCGATTCTTTGCTTTCGTGTCCAAACAGCGTTGCGGCCCAAAACTTCAGAGTTCTTTTCGATACTTCCGTTCAAAGAGAGGTTGATTCCCTCGGCAATGTGAGTGACATTGAGAGTACTGCTGGTTCCGTCAACACCACCTTGAATATTACAGACGAGTTTACGAAGCAAATCATAGGACTTTACTGGTGGTTCCACGAGTCCAGCGGCAGCAGCTCCTTCTCCCTCAACTTCCATCTTGTCGTCACCCTTTCCATCAAATTCATCACAAGTCAAGGTCTCCTCCATCTTCAATCCAAATAAGGCATCTGCAAGATTGGAAGCACCATCCAACTCCTTAGGGCTGGTGAATGGCAAGGCAGCCTTCATTAATCTGTCATCCTTAAGCTCGCCGGCAGCGATGGTGAGCAATCCCGAGAAAAACTCTTCAGCATCTTGTTGCATGGGCGCTCCATTGGGTCCAGTTTGTGCGAACTGTGGAAATGCCATCTTCGTGGATCGAACAAATGTGGAGGGTGCAACGGGCTTTGTGGTTCTATCAAGTTGTTTGTATGTTTCCCGTAGAGTTGTAAGGAATAAAGCTTGAGCTGAGGTAGCAGTTGGTTGGTAGGGTTCCAATCCATTCCGCAATTGTGGGACCGATCTCAAGCATTGGGTGACAGAGTTCAAATAACAGGTATTTCCAAGATTCTCTAGACCAGAAGGTTCTTGAACCTTGGCAACTTCCTCCGGAGGTAAATCTTCCAAGAAAACAGTTTTTGTCTTTGGACCAGTGAGCTCAGCTGCAGAACCCATTAATAAAAGGTTCAATGGACCTCCCTTGGCCTTGGACAACGCTGCTGCAAAGTCAATGGAACCAAAATCAAAATCATCCTTCAGCACTCCTTTCCACAAGCCTGAAGAAAAAGAAAGATGAGAATCTTGAATCATCGTCTTACCATGCTGCTTTTGACCAGTTGATTGAAAGTATCTCACCTTTGCTCTTTGCCATCAATTTCATTCGATCAGCAGGCACTCTGGTCTTTTCCTCCAGTTCGGATTTCAATCCCTTGACTCCTCCAGCTACCACAAAGTTGACATCTATTGTTTCCTTTCCCCATTTCACTTTCAATGCTACCGTATCCGTCATGATCTAATGTATTTAGGTATTTCTAGTACGTGTTTTACTTTCCCGGGAGGATAAATATGGTGATCAATGTCGATGAATCGATTCTCGGCACTCGTTTTGAGTATCGAGCCGTTGGTCCCTCGTAGACTCGCTACGAATGCTGTCGAAAAATCAAATTTGAATTGAGTTAAGACACTAATTCAGTACCACCAAAATCGTTGGTAGGTACGGTACCGAGCACTACTCCCTACCCTCGGTAGTCAAACGGTTTCACTCTTAGTCTGATACGATCCACAGCACAATACCAGTGAGGTGTCAGAGCAAAATGCTTCCAAATCTAGAACACTTTAGCTACTGTTCTACGTTTACGTCTCTCGGAAAGAGACAGGAGCCAAGAATCTCCACCCAGGCCGAAGACGAATGACATCGTGGTCTTGGAATCGGTAATCTCGCAAAAAGTCCTCCACTTTGGCTTCTTTAGTTTGTCTCACAGACACGCTCTGGGCAATCTTGGCGTCTTGCAACGCCATGGTCACAAACCACGCAGATGGTGAGGTTGGGCCAGGATTTTGCGTGTGAACGCCAAATCCATACGCCAAAGCACCTGCCAAACCTAAGGTTGAATGCACTCGTCGGTAGTTCTTTTCCTTCGATATCTCCAACCATTTGTCTCGAAATTCGGTCAACTGCTTGCGAACAAAAACCTCAGTGGCGATCGTAGTAGGTGTTGGTTCGAAGAATTGATCATTCCTTCGTTCCCCAGGAAGAGCGAGAGGCAATAGGACAGCACTTCTCGCTCTGGACATTTCCAATCGCATCAACAACGGTCGTGCAACAATTCCTCCCCCAGCAGTTGCCTCCAGTAACAGCAGATTCGAAGGATCCAACTCATCTTTTTTGTTCTTTGCATACCCTGGCACGACAATACCACAGTGATCAAACTTTCCGTCAGGCATGACTTTATTGGGATCGTCAAAGCATAGAAAGTATCGTCCGAGCACGCAAACAAGAGCGGCAAGTGGTCCTGACGCACAGGTTTCCCATCGTCGATCAAATAGCAAGACGTCCCCAGGCCGGCATCGTTCGATCATAATATCATCAATCGTCTGAATATTGGGGACTCGTACTTTGGTACGGACCTCTTCAGCCTTTTGTTCACGTTCGTCGGAGGCAATCTTCCACCATACTAGGACCGGCACAGAGGCCACAGCACCGGACACTGCCATTTTCTTCAAGACTCTGACTCTCTTGGGAGTAAAGATTCTCTGAAACCTTGAAGCAGCCGAACTCATTTTCCTCTCTGTATTGGTATACGGTAGGGATCGTAGGCTGAACAAGTATCTTTTGGATGGTTATCGTAATGATAGGCTTGATGGTTCGTGTTGGTTGTTTTCGTTGTGGGAAAAATGAATGAGCTGGTCTTCATTCGATTGCAAAGCGGCGTGCGTGCTACTACACCGAACCAGTCCCCTTTTCAACCGTACAGGTACTTTAGCTTCCATCCAATACTTGTTCGGATACTCCTAAATGTAGTCATCTTCGACCAGTCTTTGTGCAAAGATGTAGTGCTACTTCTACTTGCAATCTGTCTCTATCTATTCTTACAATTTAACAGGATTCTTCAAATCCAAAAGCCATGTATAGTAAGCACTTTTTCCTTTGTGAACCATAGTGTATTTTCCAATCTAATCAAAAAGGCATACAGTATCACAAGCGCTTCTCGTCACGATCTAAGTCAGCATATTAGCAAAGGAAATCCATTCAAAAAAGTTGGAAGGCTTGGACTGCCACTTAAACCCTGGTGCGTGGTGAACCCAAGAGTAATCGCTCAATGGAATTTCGTATGCTAGTGGAGATTCCCAGCCCTTTTGAAGGAATATTTCGGTCAGTGTCGTCAAGCAATCTGATCTCGTCACCATGTGGCCGGATCCTGTACTAATGCCACCAAACTAAGTCAACATAAGGAAGGCATGAATATTAGAAAATGGGATACGACTTGACAATGCAACAAGACAGTGGCAAATCCAATCCAATCCAATCGAATCGAATCCAATCCAATCAAATCAAATCACTTACCAGTCCGGTATCTTCGACATTCCCTTCAACATAAATGGGATATATTGGTTTTCCATTTGTATACTTAGTATAGTTCGCAACAAGCATGGACATTGCAATATCTTCACAATTCTTATGTTTGTCAACATGATCCCGCACTTCCTGTGGAAAATCTTTGCCAGAGTAAAGATCGAGATATTCTGCATGCAAGAAGCTCGCTTTGGTCAAGATGAAATTGAACTTATGCCGAAGATATACAATTGGCCACGTGTGATAGATCAGTGATGCGCTGGTTGCATCGTTCATAGGTGGAGACGCCAATCGGGGATAATAGCCAACCATGCTAAATGGGTGTTTCCTCCAGGCATGGAAACCATTGGTAAGGGAGGGACAATCGACTCGTATATCATCATCTACCATGAATACAGCATCATGTTTCAACTCTTCAATTGGTTCAAACCTGCTATTGAGCGAATCCTTCTCTTTTTGCAGCACCTTCACATAAGCTCGATTCTCTACTGCTGGCTCTGAGTCTCTCAAATTGGAATCGAAAAAGGAAGATGCCGCTGGAACAGTTGCCCCCTGTTCTGCCCAAATAATAAAAACTTGACCAACCCCAGCTTTCTTCCCACAAGTATCCGCATAATGCTGAACCGCATTTCTCAGCCGATCTGGTCGTTTGTAGGTGTTGATTGCGACGGCAAAGTATTCTCCACTTTTTAGTTGGCTGTGTGTACCATCCCCCAACTGAAAAAATGCTAGATCAAACAAGCTTATAGTGACTTGAATCACAATGGTAATGCATAGAATGCTGAGAACCAGTCTCGTCGAATTGGAGAGCAACGACCATTGGTTTTGCAATCTCACGTAGAGCAGATTTGCAGGCGAACGTGTTGCACTAGCTTTCTCATAACTCGTTCTCTGTTTTTGTGTATTATTTTCAGCTGTCTTCTCGTTGCTTCTGCGACGCTTTGTATCCATGGCGCGTTCCCTTGTACTGTACCGGTAAGGTAATATTAGAAGACGAGAGACAAGTGTACTGTACGAAATGAATTTCTGTCACAAGTGTTCAATACAGTATTTCAAAAGAGGAGGGTCGCGTGCAGGTGGAATGCTTCTGATGTGACATGTCCGGCGCGCAAGCATCGCATCAGGTCTCATCCATGGTTTGCTTGCGGCAAAATCTCATTACCAACCAAGCGACAACAAGCAATTCCAAAACAAAGACTTTTATATAATATATATCTTACTAAGTGAAACTGGTTCTTATTCATCATGGTGGCCGATGTGAAGAAAATGAAAGGTGCGGTTACAAGGCCTAAAGTGGTTCATCCAAGTTTATCTTCGTGATCTTGGAAAGCCTACTGAATGAATGAATGAATCATCCGTCAATCTACTTTTTACTGAATCTAAAAATGCAATCTCTCAATGTATCTGTTTGTGTGTCTGTGTGTGTTTTATCTACTATTGTGGGTATTTTCTTCTCCAAAAAACTACAGTTAGCGAACTTCGCGAGTCGTTGTCCAAAAGAGGTTTGGCCACTGAAGGTCTCAAGGCCGATTTGGTGAATCGATTGCAAGCAAGGTTAGACGAGGAGGAGTTTGGGCTTGTGGACGCCCCAACAGTGGCGGGAACCCCTGCTGTAGTGGCAGTAGCGAAAACGATGGAAGCAACAACTACGAAGGAAGCGCTCGCGCCTAAAGAACAAGAGAATCCTGCAGAGGAAAAGCCAGCGGAGGAAGAGAAAGCTGATGAATCAAGTGGTAAGGATAAAGCTGATGCCAAGGCTCCTGAGGAAGCTGCAACCGAGGCTGAAGAGAAGACACCGGTAGAGTTTGGAAAGGCTATTAATACCAAGTTTATGACATTCGAGGATAGGAAGAAGGCAAGAGCAGCACGATTTGGAATTAAGGAAGCTGAAAAACCCGCTGGTGGAAAAAAGAACAAGAAAAGGGATAATCCAAGACGTGGCAATGGTGATAAAGCTGTCGAAGGTGGAAAAGGAGGAGTCAAGAAGAACGCTAACAAGCGACAAAAGACTGAACCCAAGAAGTCCAACAAGCCAGAGCCAAAGAAAAAGCCAGAACCAAAGAAGGAGCAATTTGAGTCATTGTCGAAAGAAGAGCTTGAGAAGCGCTTGGATAGAGCCAAGAAATTCAATCTTCAGAATCCGACTGTAGATGCGATGAAAGCAGCACTTCGAAAGCATCGTTTTGACGCACAAGAAGCCAAGGAAGCAAAGGAAGCAAAGGCGACAGAGTAAAGAATGACTATCTATCGGGGGATTTAGATGTTGTTTGCTTTCGATGGTTTATCTAAATAAAATTGCAGAATGTGAACAGGATTGAAATAAATGTTTTTGAATAGTGACATTGAGATAGTTTTCGTGTCTTTGGTTGCTTCTTTGCGTTTGACCCTGGTACCTGGTACCTACAGTGTAGCAGTTCAAGGGACGATCTCATTCCACAAGTTTCGCTCTGGGACTTTTTTAGGCTCTTCCTGAGTTTGTCTAAAAAAAGGATGCCCGGAAGTAACCGTTGTTGTTGTTATTGCAAGACTCACACATTCTAGTTGTGAGAAGACTCGTATCCATTCTCAAGAGCAGCGTTTAGCTCAGTCACCCCATTCTCTATTAGTATTTAGTGCTCCTTATACATATCAAACAGAACGATGTCCGCCATGGCAAAGGCCCAAAAGGCCAAGGGAGAAGCCTACGCAGCAGAAGCCGAAAAGCTCTTGACCAAGAAGTCCTGGTTTGGATCCACTTCTCGAAACTTTGAAGATGCCGCGGAATCCTACGAGAAGGCTGCCAATGCTTTCAAGGTTGGTGGTTTGACTACCGAAGCTGGAGATGCTTACATGAGAGCTGCGGCAATTTACTCCGACAAACTCTCGGATTTGCTTTCTGCTTCCAAGACATTGAACAGCGCTGGTACGTTTGGAACAAGCTGAGGACCATGAGAGGTACAGCGACATTGATATCTGATCTAACAAACCTAATCTATGATTTTTGTTACCGCAGGTACTTGCTACAAAAAGACCAGCCCGGCTGATGCCATCAAGGCATACACAAAGGCAGTCGTGGTCTACACGGACAATGCCAGAATTACTCAAGCTGCAAAGATCCAAAAGGAGATTGCTGAACTTTACGAAACCGAAGAAATTGATGAAGGCGGCAAGTCTCACATCGTTTTGGCCATAGAGGCCTATGAACAAGCTGCTGAGTTCTTTGAAATGGAGGGCTCAAAGTCCAGCGAATCACAATGCCTCACTAAGATTGCGGAACTTTGCACAGCAGCGCTCGACCCTCCTGACTATGTTCGCGGAAGTCAGCTATATGATGACTTGGGGAGACGGTGTCTCGAGAGCAACTTGCTCAAGTTCAATGCCAAGGGGTATTTCTTGCAAGCTTGTTTGTGCCACTTGGCCAGCGGTGATTCCGTTGGGGCTTCTCAGGCAATGGCAAAGTATGATAGTCTAGACTACACTTTTGGGGAGTCGAGAGAAGGCAAGTTCGCCAACAGCTTGATAGAAGCGGTTGAGGGGTATGATGTTGAAGGCTTCTCGACAGCATGCTACGATTTTGACAGGATCTCAAAGCTCAACCCATGGCAAACTTCGATTCTTGTTTCCGTCAAGCGTTCGATTGATGACGGTAACAACGATGAAGACGATGATGAGGTTGACCTCACCTAGATGTGTATTCTGGTGAAAACTTGAATTCTCTAAAACCATTTAGATATACCTTTGCACTTCTACTCATAAAAAGCTACTTGTCGTAATGTACGCGATCCGTGAAGAATTCTAGAGATTTTTTCCATGATGAAGAGTCCTGAAGTCTCTTTCGCAGCTGTTTCTTGTAGTCTTGTGACACAAAGGCTGCGTCAATGGAATCTTCAATGACACTTGTGACATCTGACTTGTCCCACTGCATCTTTTTCATTGCGACTCGGAATTGCCACTGCAATAATTCAACAAAAGTTAAAGCGATAGATTGAAAAAAAAGGCATTGCAAAAGTTACACTTACAGTCAGCGAGGTATTCAATACGGCAGGGTCATCAGAATTTAGGGATACTGAAAGTCCATGTTTTCGAAAGATACATGCAGGATGCTCCGTCCACTGGGTCTTCTTCCACCCTCCTGTCTCTACACTACTTGTGGGACAGACTTCGACATGGACATTTTTCTCCTTGAGCAGCTTGATCAATTCTGGATGATTGATAATCTTGTAGGCATGGCCGATTCTTGTGGCCCCGTATTCCTCAACTGCCTTTCTTACATTTTCATGAGAATCAGGTGTTTCTCCTGCGTGAATTGTGACATTGATCCCCATATTTTTCGCATTTTGACACATGTCGTAGTGTCCTTTCCAAAGCGGCGACTCACGAGAAAAGTGATCTTCCCCGGCTGCAATATCAACTGCCACGACGGCGCAAGGATCCTTCTCTTTGTTGGCTGCAGCCATGTCAACAACTTCATTCGACCAATCTGGAACAAAATTAATGGCGCAAAGGATTTGATTGACAGTGACATCATATTCTCTACACCCCCTCCTTAGCCCCCTTGTAACAGCAGCGAATGCCTCTTGTGGATCCTTGGCCAATAGATGTGGAGAGTACCGCATTTCTGTGTAGATTATATTCTGTTCGTATTGACGAACCACAAAATCATATGCCAAACTCTCAAGAAGCGCCAAATTGTCATAGACCAAGGGGAAAAAGAATTCAAAACATGTCAACAAATCTTCCAACGTTCCAGGTGGCGAATGTCGGCCCTTCTTTGCTGATTTGTTTCGTAATGCTTGATACCTTCGTCTGCAAGTACACAGGTGTCTATAGTCCACCTCTGTTCGACATGCTTCCACCATTTCGCTACATTGTTGCAAGAAAATAGACAAGATTCATCAGCCATGCCGCACGAAGTAACTATTGGATACATCGAAGTTGCTTGCGTACCGAAGTGGAAGTGGGGCTTCTGCCGGGTCGGTCCACGGTAGCTTCTTTTCAGTCGGAAATTGTGCAAGTATATCAGGATTATCTTGCATATATTTCCACAACTTCTCTGGATCAAAGGCTCCATCCAAGTGTACATGCAGTTCCACCTTGGGAATTGACTGGACAAAGTCTTCAGATTCTTGGTGGTCTGCGTCAAAGCCTTCATTTCCAAGGTCCTCAGATGAGGAATAACTGCGATGCCACAACATCCCCACGGCCACGGCGCCAAACATGGCAAGGTTAACCATGGATTCGTTTTTTGTCAAGTATTCCATTGTATTTCTTGTTGTTTGTTGTGTTAGTGTTATGATTGTAGTGGACCTGACAGCGTTCACAGAAACAAATGACGACAAACAAAACGTTGTTCCGTATTTCGGTTTTCCGTTTTGCAAAATGATGTGGGCGTTGAAAAGTCCCAAATTTGAAAGTGGACTAAGTTAGTCTACACGTTGCATTTTCGAAGTCGCATCAGTCGAAAAATCAAACACGTTGACGTCCGATCTGAGATCGTGTATCGTGTCATCCATCAATGCTCGCCGTTCCCATCCATCACTTTCCATCAACATCCATCGAGCGTAGTTCATCCGAGTAGGTAGTAAACATGAGTCTTCCCATGCAATCACTGTCATTGAAGACATTCCAGAGAGTCGCTTCCAGACAGACCAGACTTTTCACCACCGCCGTTCCAGGACCAAGCAGTACGACTGGTGGAGCTGGGATCGGAAATGTGGAGAGTCAATTGCTTCCATCCATGAACGATGCTGAACTTTTCAAGCACTGTAAATATCCTCGTACGACTTCGATCATTGGGTAAGCACACCAGGATTGCATAGGCGTGAACAACTTGTTTATGTGACACTTTTCTAATCGCCCCGCATCTTTGTCGTTCTTTCACATTTTACTCAATCGAATTTGCCTTGCACTTCCCATGTCCCATATAGAGCTCCCATGACATTTGGCCAGCCGTTTGTAGGAACTGACGCAGGTCCTGCACTGTTACGAGACCGTGGTCTGCGCAACGTTTTGACGTCGCTTGGTTGGAGGGTTGAGGATTTGCCGGATCTGGACTTTGACACCGAACAGGTTTCGGACGCAAGGGATCCCCCGAATGCTCGCAACTGTTCATTGGTGGCACAGGGAACGTCTAAACTGGCTGATACTGTCGAGTCCAAACTGCGCAAGGGTCACTTTCCTCTGGTTATTGGAGGCGATCACTCTGTTGGAATCGGTTCCCTCACCGGTATTCTCCGAGTGATTCCTGACATTGGTATTATCTGGGTGGATGCCCATGCTGACTTGAACACCCCAGCAACTTCTGGAAGTGGGAACATGCATGGTATGCCCGTTGGTCTATTGCTTGACCATTCAGAGGAAAATGCCGTCGACTTTACAAAGCTACCCGGATTTGAATTCCTTATCGACGGTCCAAGAATCTCTCCCGACCAAATCGTCTACATTGGATTGCGGGACATTGATCCTACGGAACGTCTCTGGATTCGAGACTATGGTATTAAGGCATTTACTATGTACGATATCGATCATTTTGGCATTGGAAAAGTTATGGATATGGCATTCGAACATCTCAACAAGGGTAACCCGAACCGCCCCCTTCACATCTCGTATGACATTGATGCAGTGGACCCACTTCTTGCCCCAGCAACCGGTACCAAAGTACGAGGAGGCCTCACATATCGCGAAGCGCATTTTGTAGCCGAAGCTGCGGCTCAGAGTGGAAACCTTGCAAGTGCTGAGATTGTCGAATTTAATCCCTCGCTTTCAGACGACGGTGGAGCCTCTGAAACCTTGGAACTTGGAGAACAGCTAATCGCATCATTCATGGGAAAGAGTTTACTCTAGAGCACTTTTACATCCTGCACCGGAATTGCCTTTCTTTTATGGAAAGTCCTTTCACCCGTTGATACCCTTCCAGTTGGTGGATTAGAACCTGCGAACGAGTACACTACGCGTTTACTGTTATCTATTGCACCGGAAGAGAATTTTTTGCATCTACATAGCCTTTTGACATCTTCTTACATATCGCTGTTGACATCCTACAAAGAAGCCTCTGTCAAGCATAGGAGTTCCTTGGGTCCTTGGTTTTCTTCCACCGCTTGTCAACCCTTGACACTTTGGCCGGAAAAGCTGACTTCGTCTGACGTCACAATAAGTAGAACTCTCATTTTTTACATAAGGGAAGTGCAGTGTGCGTCAGTTGCCCATCACACGCGGTTGAGAACACCTCAATTCAAAACAGAATTGTATGAAAACCTATCAATTCTGATTGTAAAACTGACATCATTGACGACCCATCACTTCTGATTATAAGCTGACATCATTACGATTGGTATCTCAATTCCCGCCTCACTATTTTGCAGTCGTTTAAACCTCACAAATTCAAAACTTAAGAATGAAGATTGCCTGCATCACAATACTTCTTGCTACCGAAGCCTCAGCATTCTTGGGCATTGGCGAACCAATGCAACGTGCGCCGTTGCTGGATGAGATTATGAAGTCGAAATCCATTGAGAAACTCTCCATCAATCTTGATGTTGGAGGAAGCAAAGAGGAATCTCACATTGTCATCCGCGACACTATCTTCGACTTTCACCTGGGAGCACCGCTGGAACATCATGTCTCCTTGCCCGGAATCAATGGGCCACACCCCAGTGTTTCAAGTGGTGCTCAAAATCTGGAAGTCATCAATGGTGGCCACTTTGTGTCCATGGCAGGTACTCAAGATGTCAAGTTGGCCAACAGCTGCTGGGAGATCAACTGGAAGAAAGATACCCCAGCTGGAGCGCTAATTTGCGGCTTTGAGGTCATGGAAGACTACGAACGCAACGAGGCTACACTCACCAAGGGCAGAACTTATCTGACCTTCCCCATCTGGAACCAAGAAGGCCTCGACTATGCTCGTGAACAGAAAGCGGATGTGATGGAGAGAGCTGAGGCAGCCTTGAAAGAAAAGGACGACGAGATGCACAAGATTTCAGAGACAAATAATCCTCTCATGAAAGCCCTTCACTACCGTAATGCTTACGCAGCAGTTGAGCGATATTCGCTTATGCCAGTCAAGAGAATGGAAATGGTTCCTGGTGACGATGAGGTGCTGAAGCTTCGTAATGACCTCTTTCTGACAACAAAAGGCTTGATCTGGACCAAGGTTCTACCAGCTGGAAGGCAAGTCCTGCTTGGTACTGCCACCATCTCAGGTACTGTGAGCGACGAGTAAGCTGAAACGCCGAGCGACTTCAACATGAACGAAGCAACTCGTATCTACTCCAAGTTCAGTTTTGAAGTACTACCCTACCCAGCCACATACATTTTCTATCAGCACAAACCAACAACACGCACCTAAGAAAAAGGTTCAATTCCAAGCCACAATTTTGCAAGCATATATCACACGGGAACCTTTTGTATTTGTAGCCTGTTCTAGTATGACACATCAAGAATATAACCATATAAACTATAAACGATATTATCTTATAACATTTTAACTTCTTACACAAAGTCGAAGATGATTCATTCGACGTCTCGTGCGACTATTTTTTTGTCCACTCTGACGGTCGACGAAATTGCAATTCCTTCGCCTCGCATACAGACTGCCGGACTGCCGGAACAAAAATCGGAAGTAAATATCGGAACTTTTGCTTGCACCACGAATATGGATCCACGGAATTTTCCAACCAGTCTGAAACTCGGACACAAATACCTGTGACCATGGCATTCCGACTAACAACTTCCACTTTCGGGAGATTCAACGCGTCAAAGAGGCACTTGCTTGACAAGGCTGCTGCCTCCCCATTCGCAGGGTACAGATGCTTCCTAAGCACTTCCACCGAGATCGACGACAGCGTCACCCTCGGCGAGGGAATCAAAGCCCCTCCGATGGTGTACATTGCTGGAGAAGAAATGACCCATTACACTTCTAACTTGATCGTCGACCAATGGATCAAGCCATACTTCAACGTAGATGCATGGGAACACTTTGATCTTTCTTGTAAAGCTCGCGACGACAGTGACGACAAGGTTCTCCACGACGCCGTCGAAGCTGGATCTCGAATCGGCGCCATTTTCAAGGAACCAACGATTACTCCTAGTACTCTTCAAGTGAAGGAGATGGGACTGTCCAAGGCATTTGGATCTCCCAATGGAGCCATGAGAAGAGGGTGGAATGGAATTACTATTTCTCGCGATACCATCCATATTGAAGGTATCGAACTTGGATACAAGAATCCAGTTTTCTTTGAGCGTCATGCCGTCGGAGGTGAATATGGTGCTGGATGGAATGAAGTTGGTCAAGGAACGTTGTTGACCACTTACCTTCCAGATGATGGGGCCTCTCCATTCGTTGTTGACAAGCGTGATTTGACCGATGACCACAATGTCGTTGTCGTCTACCACAACCCTTACGACAACGTCGCAGAATTGGCTCACCTTTTCTTCAAGAGATGCCTTGATGCCGAAATCACACCATATGTAGTCACCAAGAAGACTGTCTTCAAGTGGCAAGAGGGCTTCTGGGAAACCATGAAGAGCATCTTCGACGAACACTACAAGGCCGATTTTGAAAAGGTATGTTGAATTTTAAGTTTTCTCCCGGCTTGATTTAGATTTATTTATGTTTACATCGATTGACGAGATGCTAACCTGATTTCCGTCCACAATTTTAGGCTGGCCTTTTGGAACGCTCTGGAGGTGACCTTCAGCATCTTATCTCCGATGCTGCCACAATGCAGTTGATTCGCTGGACCGACGGTGGATTCGGAATGGCCGCACACAACTACGACGGTGATATGCTTACCGATCAAATCGCACAAGTCCACCGTTCGCCTGGATTCATCACATCCAACCTTGTTGGACGAAGAGACGACGGTACCTTGATTAAGGAATTCGAGGCTTCCCACGGAACCGTTTCGGATTTGTGGCATGACCATTTGGCTGGCAAGGAGACTTCTCTGAACCCATTGGGTCTTGTTGAGGCTATGATTGGTGCTATGCAACACGCTGCCACACTTCAAGCCGAAAATAACCCATCGGACGAATCAGAGATTGTCAAGGCCAAGGTTTTTAACTACACTGAGACCTTGCGAACGGCAATGCACAACACCTTCCGATACGGACAAGGAACAAGGGATATGTCCGGTCCAAGTGGATTTACTACCGAAGATTACATTGCAAAGGTTGCGTGGCGTCTACAAAGATATCTTTCCATGCAAGATGAAGATGTTCCACCTCCTGAATTGCACGAACCCGACCGTAAATACCGACGCAACTTTGATATTGATGTTGAAGCCATCAACGCAATGTTCTCCAAGTACGACACCAATGGAGACGGCCAGATTGACTACGCAGAGTTCGAGGAGATGATGATCAAGCTGAACATTGCTCCCAAGGTTAAGGTCACGGGCGAGAAAGAGAAAGATGTCTAAACTGCCATATTTATAGTAAGCTTTTGATTTAGTATATTTGCATCCGACCTAGTCTGTCCGTTGTAAGAATGCTCCAGCCATTCTGAGATCTTCCTCATTCTCATTTGATCGTTTCACGACAAAGACAATGGTGACCCCAGCATTCCCTGTGATTGATCTATCAGCAGCCTCTTCTGAAAGCGAATTGGTAGAAAGAATAGCAGAGGCATGTTCTGAATATGGTTTCTTCCAGGTTACGTCTCACGGAATCGACGATGACCTTATTCAGGCATACCAAGAACAATGCGAACTTTATTTTGCATTGCCACATGAAACCAAGTTGCAGTGGAAAAGAAACGAGAGAAATGCCCGCGGTTACTTTGATGACGAGTTGACCAAACAAAGGCGAGACTGGAAGGAGGCTTTAGATTTTGGAGTTCCAGGATCACGAAAATGGACGATTGCCGATGACGACCCATCAAATTTGTGCCTCGACGGATGGAACCAACTACCCCAAGAGGACGTATTGCCCAATTTTCGATCGGTTGTCACAAAGTATTTTGATGCGTGCGCAGAACTTTCTGACAAGATATCAATACTGATGGCCAAGGGAATAGGACAAGACGAATCGACTCCTGTACTAAAGGGGTTAAGGGAATGCCACTCGAGTTATTTGAGAAGCAATTACTACCCTAAATGTAACGAGACTGCAGAGGATGGAATGAAGCCATTGGGTATCTCGCCGCACAAAGATGCAGGGTTCCTCACAGTTCTGCTGCAAGATATTGATTGTCATTCACTTCAAGTGTGGAAAGATGAACAATGGATCACAATTGTCCCTGTCCCTGGAGCCTTTACCATAAACACTGGCGACATGGCAGAGGTGTGGTCGAATGGAAAGTACAAAGCTCCACTACATCGAGTCGTGAGCGATGAAACAAAGGAGAGGTACTCGGCTCCGTTCTTTTACAATCCACCATACGATGCCCTCATCGCGCCACTGTCAAGTGAACCGATTTTCAATCCAGTGTTGTGGGGGTATTTTAGAGCTGTGCGCTTTGCTGGTGATTTGACCAATTTGGGCATTGAGATTCAGATAGAAGACTTTCTTCGAGACCGGAATTCAAAACACATTGAAACTCAAAAACTATTTGAAGAACAAGCCAACTTCAAAACTCCATTCAGTGTGGAAACGTTCAGGTCAATTCTAATTTCTGGTTAGTTTCCTAACTATTTTAGCCATCTACAGCAGTACGGTAGGCTTCTCCTCTTTTCGGGTCTTTCGACCATGGTCCGTTCTGCCCCAAATGCCGGTATTGGTGGTAGGTACCAGCTTTTGTACCTGGTACCATACTGGTACGATTTCGTTCACAACTGTCCGCCTTCTATGATTAGGACAGCACCGGTACCTGGTACGATCTTTTGGGGACCGATATCATTCGTGCCTCGTTCGGTTCGAATGAGAAAAGTCCGCTTAGAAACATCCGTAGTCGTTAAGTGTAGACTTGTTCGTCGGAAAAGGGGGTAAGAAAAGTGTGACTTTCCGAAGGAAAAATGTACCCCGGTGTTAGCTCGGTTATGGCAGCTGCACAACGACCCTCATACAGCACTGTAGATATCATGCTTCGAAGGATACCGGAAGGCCAAGCAGGGCGTTCTGTTTACGATTATGACACAAAGGATGATCTGAGGAAGGCTCTGCATTCAATGGGGACGCAGCCAGCCGCCAAAGCGTCCAGCCGTCCTTCCAGCAAAAAGGAACCAATACCCCAAACAGACACTATTGAATCTATTGGTGACCTCTTCGTAGATGGATTGGAGAAGAATCTTGATTGGATTGTTGACGGTTATGATAAAGATGCGTCCATTGCTCCTGATCTGGAGGCGGAGTTGCGCAGACTAGCTGTGCTCAAGAGCTATAGGCTTGTTGGATCCAGTAAGAATCCATCGCTGGAGAGACTCATATCCATGGCAAGCAGGATCATGCGGTGCCCCATGGCCAAAGTCAATGTCATAGATTTAGGAAAGGTGCATTTTCTTGCATCTCGGGGTCTAGGGGATACAACGGATGCACCTAGAAATACGTCGATGAGTTCACATGCAATCATTAGCAAATTGGACCTTCTAATTGTCCCAGATCTTTTGAAAGATGAAAGATTCAAAGGGCATGCCCACGTTCAAGGCCCCCCAGGGATGCGTTTCTTCGCAGCAGCCCCTTTGCAATGTCCTGAGGGCTACCGTCTCGGTACTCTAAGCATCATGGACACAGAGCCGCGTCCTGAGGGTCTGACACTGGATGAGAAGCAAAGTCTAAGGGAACTTGCAGACATGGTTATGGATGTAATGGTGGAACATCGAGAATCGAAGAATCACCAATATAGGCAGCCTGCGCAGCTTATTGCTTGCACGTCAAATGACCTCATCACACCTTTGAAGGGTGTCTTGTCAGGCTTATCGTCCATTGCGGAAGATGAGTCGTTGCGCTCATCTCTTTCATCACAGCAACAAGAACTGATAAGAACAGCAGTCACTTGTTCATCAGTGATGGGGCGAATGTGCATGAAGTCAATCCATTCTTTCCACTTGGATCCCGCAAGCGTTGGATCGTTTGGAGCCATAAATGCAAAAGGAGATGACAACTTGATGAACATTCAACGACTTGTGAAACATCTCCACACTGTCATGGAGCCGTTCCCCAAACAAGTTCCCATGGTAATTACAACAGCTCCATCCATTCCAGACATTGTCGTTGCTGACGAGTTAAAGATCTTTCGATCTGCTGTCAACTATTTGACGAATGCTTGTTCCACAACGAAGACTGGTTCTGTGCACCTAAAAATTTATCTCCGCGAGGATGAGGACAATGCAGAATCCGAGTCTCAGAATATTGTATTTTCTGTCGAGGATACAGGGCCAGGAATCAGCGTTGATAAGTATCAATACCTATTCCAACCTATGGTCGATGATAACGATCCTTTGAGTTCATACTGTGTCGATTCCTTGTTGGGATCAGCTAGCAGTGCTGCATCCAAGACCAAGATGCAATCTGGCAGCTTGGGACTTTATTCTGTGGCCATGCAAATAAAATCTATCGGTGGAAAGTACGGATTCCGGCCAAGAGGTTTCACCGAGTACGGCTCCCAATGCCTCGGTCCAAATGGTGAACCAATGAAGGGCTCCGTGTTTTGGTTTAGCATCCCACTTGTGCTTCCATCGAAACAAAAGGCTACGAAGGAACAGGACGATACATTTGAAATGAAGGACGCAACTGAGGACGATGGGGCAGTCGTCGCGCACTCCGACAACTTGCGCATGTTTGAAAGTGCCGAAGAGCTGACCGGTGGCGATCGAAGGATGCGCGCCCTCTTAATTGACGATGATGTCATCTTCCGCAAGTCAATAGCCAACATGCTGACGAAGGTAGGCTTTGACGTGGTGGTGGCCGATAACGGAGTGAAAGGCTTGCAGGCTCTCAAAGATGAAATTTACGACATTGTGTTGTGTGATTTCTTGATGCCAGTACTCGATGGGATCGATTGTGTTCGTCAATACAGGCAGTTTGAAGTTGCTCATCGGCCATGGTTCGACCAATTCATTGTGGGCATTTCTGGTCACGTGAATGAAGAGGACGTTGAGCGAGGTCTGAAAGCTGGTATGAATGACTATAGGTCCAAACCTATCACCAAAGAGGATTTGGAAGAAATCACCGAGAGCCCGGAATTCCAGTATGTGAAAGCCAGGCTAGATGAAATTGCATTTGAAAACGAAGAGGACAGTCGCGAAGTGGCGATGCAAGTGGATATGGGTGGAGGGGACGCTGAAGAAGCTTTTCACGTTTGTTTGGTGGCTACCGAGAGTGGAAGTTCTATGTCCAATATTGCAGACAAAATAGAGGAACTACCAGCATGGAAGGCAATCAATGTTGAGGGAGGCGAAGCAGCACTTCGGCTTTTGAAAATGCGGAATTGGGACGCTGTTCTTTTGGATGATGAATTGTCAGGTCTTACGAGTAGCCAATGCGTTGTGCACTTCCGAGATTGGGAACAAAAGAATCGAGTGAATAAACAAAAGCACGTTCTTCAGATCAGCTCAAGTTTCATCCCAACCGAGATGGAGTCAAAGTCGTCATCAATGCAGCTTCCTATTGGATTTGACAGCGCTTTGGGGAAGCCTCTGTCTTTCAAGCAATTGCAGAACTTTTTGAAGCAGGTTCAACAAGAGAGCAAGGGATCGCTATAGTCTACTGATAATTTCTGAGAGTAATACCAACAACTTATAAATGACATTCGCAGTCGTGTTATGAGCGTGGTACTAAAAACCAGTGCTTGCTCTATGAAGAGTGCAGTACCAGGTACCGGTACCTGGCTACAACTACCTGGTACCTGGTACTGGTAGGTACCGGTAGTGCCTAATGATATACTGTATAGAGCAGTCGTGACTCTTGTACTGTGGCTCGTACTGGTACTGTTGTAATCGTGCTGCGTACACGTACAGACAAGTACGTTTTTAGTTTTTTTGACAATATGACGTCTGGTGACCAGTGGACACGATCGATGCAATTCACGAAACCTCTTGCATCACTATTCTCCTTGTTGAGTTTCCTTGCATATCAATAAGTTGCAACCATGGCTTCCGTTACATACTCGTCGACAAGAGGTGGTCAGAAGAATCTCGATTTCCGAACCGTCGTTATGACTGGTTTGGCACACGACCGTGGATTGTTCGTTCCAGATTCGATCCCAACTGTCACTACGGAAGAAGTTGAGAGTTGGAGAGGATTGTCATATGCTGACCTCGCCGTCAAGGTCCTTTCTAAGTTTGTCAAGGAAGATCAAGTGCCAGCTGACAAGTTGGAGGACATTGTGAAGCGGTCTTGTGCTGCCTTCCGCCATGAAGATGTCACTCCTGTTATTGATGTTGCTGGACATGCTGTTTTGGTGCGTTCACGGAACTTGACACGCATTCGTGAATCCGTCGGCATTTCTCACATTAATGATTTCGCATATTTAGGAACTCTTCCATGGCCCTACATTCGCATTCAAGGATGTTGCACTACAAATGCTTGGCAACTTCTTTGAGTACTTCTTGGAAACTGGTTCCAATGGAGGCCGTCTAGCAGTTCTTGGAGCCACCTCTGGGGATACCGGTTCTGCGGCCATCTATGGTTTGCGTGGAAAGAAGGGAATCGACTGTATCATTCTTTTTCCCAGAGGCAGAGTTTCGCCAATTCAAGAACGGCAAATGACCACCGTTGAAGACTCTAACATTCACTGTGTCGCAGTGGAAGGAACTTTTGATGATTGCCAAGATCTAGTGAAGGCTAGCTTCAACACACCAGAGTTCAGAGACAGGGTAAAACTTGGTGCTGTCAATTCAATCAACTGGTGCCGTGTCCTTGCTCAGACAACCTACTACTTCTGGAGTTATCTTCGCGTCACTGATAAGGCTGAACTCAAGGACAAGCCCGTCAGTTATTCCGTCCCAACAGGAAACTTCGGAGACATCCTTGCTGGATTCTACGCCAAGAAAATGGGTCTGAACGTTGGTAAGCTCGTCGTAGCAACAAATGAGAATGATATTCTGCACCGTTTCTTCACAAAGGGAGAATATCACCGAGAGCCTATCGCTAAGAGTATCTCTCCAAGTATGGACATCTGCGTGTCCAGTAACTTTGAGCGTTACTTGTTCTTCCTTGCTGGAAACGACTCAGAAAAGCTTGCTAGTTGGATGAAGACTTTTGAGACAACCAAGAAGCTTGATATTTCGGGAGACCTGCTTCAAAAGGCTCAATCAGACTTTACCTCGGCACGGGCAGATACTAAGATGACATTGGATGTCATCAAGGAATACAATGATAAGCATAACTACGTTATGTGCCCGCACACCGCTGTCGGTGTCAGCGCTATCCGTCAGCTAGGAGAGGTGAATAGCACGATGGTCTGCTTGGCGACTGCTCATGACGGAAAGTTCCCCGCCGCTGTTAAGCAAGCGATCGACCCTCTTCCTGACGCTCCAAAGCAACTTGCCGTACTTTCAGAGCTTCCTACTCGGGTTTCTGATTGCCCAAATGACTTGAAACAAGTCCAAGAATTTATGGAAAAGCGCATCGCAGAGAGAATTGCATCACAGGCATAACGTGTTACTTGTGTAGCTATATTGATACATTCTGAACATACTGTAGTGCTCTGAATGAACCAGGCTTCATAAGAGCATACTAGAACAAATCCTTTTTTATACTAATTTAACACGATATCGTATCCGTGCATCACCTAGTAATGTCAGATAAAAAGAAGCCACTTCTAATATATAGACAAGAATTAGTGAAAACAAAATTTAATTAATCTTACTTGTACTAGAGTTGTAGGACTACTAGTAAATAGTGTACAGAACTCAAAATCAATGGTTGCCGCTTGCGACCATGACAGCGTCAACAATTTGTTGGCCGAAACTCTCCCCTGAAATGACTTCCTTGGCAAATAACCCAACGAAACCGACCATGGCAACGCGGCCAATTGCAATTTCTATCCCAGCGGATTCTTCAATGACGTTTCGCGCTTTTGGAGGGCTTGGAAGATCAATCCACTTTGGTCGAACGTCGTTTTCATCCAATGAAGCCGATCGCATTGCAGTGGTAGTTTTAGCTTGTGCGACCTTGGATCCAGCAGGGATATTACTTATCGAGAACCCCGATGTGACTTGAGACATAGTCAGTGATAGAAGAAGTTGAAGCAGTAGCGATCGAACTTGCATTGTTCTGATGGTGATGTGTGAGAATATGATTACGTGATGTGGTTTTGTGATTCAGAACTTCGGGAGGAAAGGAAGTCGAAAATTTGACACGTCAGAAAATTCCAACTGACGTGGAAATGACAGGGTTTGAATATTCAACTGGTGGTACTATGCCTGCTAGCTAGTAATGTAAGCATTGCCTCTAACTCCCGCAATCTACTACATGATGGAGCAGCCAATATTCAAGACATAGACAGCTACAATTCTATGATTATTTTAATACTCAAGTTCTCTAAATAAAAGAAGTAACAAAGATTATGAACTTTATCGGTCACCACTTTGTTGCAATGCAGCAATGGCTTTCTTAATCTCTTTGTATCTTCTGTATTGATTCGCAACGGGTCGAATGTCGGCAAAACTGGAGACTTGCCTCTTGTGCTCTTTATAGAAATCCTTCTCGTAGGATCTAAGCATTTGATGAAGTCTTCCTTTCTCTGTCTTGAGAGCAGCTAGATCTTGGGATAGTGGACCTGCTGTCGAATTGGCAGCTGCAGGAGGAGACCTAGCAGGCTTCATCTTCCCTCTGCTTCCTATTGGCGATTCGTCGCCTCCATTATCAAGACCACTGACTGGTGAGATCGTCCGTTGTGGAAGGACGGTTGTGGGTGTAGCTGCAACAGGAGACGGAACACTGGATTGACGTCCTTCTTGTTCCATTGTAGTGATTTGGCTCTTGAGAGCATTGTACTGTTCATACAAGTGACGAATGGGCTCCTTTTCAGCCTTCACCGGCATACGCTTGTGTCTCCTTGCAAAGTTCATGTCATATTGCTTCAGTTGTTGTTTCAGATCTCGTTTTCTTGCTTGCAAATCTGGTAGCGACATCCTATTGATATCGTTGGGTGAAGAAGGAGAAGAGGTAGCAGCCTTTGGGACTGGTGAAGCAAAACTATCGTTCGATGTACGTGGACGGCGAATGCTCTGGTTGGATCCCCATTGTGGTGGTAGTGGTTGACTCTTCGCAGCCAGGTCTGTGAATGGGTCTGGTTGCGTAATTGGCATGTCACTTTCTCCAATATCCGCTGGAATCTGCAATTGCTCTAATGTAGTCTTGCCAAACCCGAAGGAATCTGATCTCCCTGCCCTTCTGCTGATAACTTGTTGCATTTGAGCGTCACTGCTCTGTGACAATTTACCTCTTGTCAATGCGCCCCGCACGAGCGCTTGAATGCGGCACGCAGCATCAGCTCGAATGGCTCTCTTCCATTCTTTGTACTGGGCATATGTCGTTGCCAGCGGTGCCCTTTCTGCAGCCCCTCTTGGAGCCCGACCGTGCATCTGAATAAAGGCATCTTCAAAACGCAAGATTTGTGATCGTAATGCACGGCATGCCGCAACGGTTCGTTTTCGTTCCGCTGCAGTCGACATGACCATTCGATAGTGCGTGGATTGGTTGGTAAGTCCGCCTGATGTAGCTGAGCCAATCGAAGATGCTGATGAAAATGGCCGTTGAGGTGCATGAGATCCTTCAAAGTTAGTAGTTGGAGAAGACGCCGGTGACAGATGGGTCCGTTCGAATTGGGAGTGGAGTGGGCTTCCATGCGATTGATTGGATGATTGCTCCCTCACTGGAGTGACATTTGGTGAGTGCTTTCTTCGTGAAACTTCAGGAGAACCAATGCTACCTGTAGTCATTGGATCAGGCGGGAAATTGTCTCTCTTCGGTGATCTTGGTGGGAACACATTTGACGGTGCAAAAAAATCACCAACGCTTCCGGCATCGCTTTCTCTTGTCGGTGAGAGGGCCTTGGGAGGCGCTGGCGGTGGGGGAGGAGGAGGTTGAATGTGACTGTCAGAGGAGCTCCCGCTGGAAGCAGGAGGGAAACTTGTTGGAAAGGCATGATCGCCAAATGAATCAGGTGGGAAAGCAGTAGGAAATGCAGGAGGACCGTGTGGTGACTTTGGGGTCTTAGTAGAAAGTCCCCGAGCAGGACTTTGTGGAGGAGGTACTACCATTGCTTTGGGGCTGGCCTCAACATTTGCAGTTCTCGCATGAGCCCGCATTGAGTTCGATCTCGGTCGATATAGTGCTCTCGCAGCATCAGAGTCTTTGGTATGTGGGACAACCTTTGGCCAATCCATCGAAATCAGGTTGGATATTGAAATCTTAATTTGTCGATCCACAGCAATAACCTCCCATTCCGCTAATTGATCACTAGAACCCTTGGATGAATCCTTGAATTTGGTGGTTCTCCACCCGGCATGGCTCGTCAGTGAGCCCCCCAAGGTCAAGTGGTCATCCGATCCTGCATTCAAGTTCCGTAGCTGCATTGCTGCAGTATTGAGAGTCTGAGCTCTTTTAGTATCTGCCAAGAGGAGTTGACCTCTTTCGTACCATCCCTTGGAGAAAATCTCCATGGCACAGTCAAAAATCAATTCTGCAGCTGCAAGAATGGGCTCCATATCATTTTGATGCTTCAAACACCAAATGGCTCCGTTCGGAGGACGAATCAAAGATGGCACTACACGTTGAACAAACCGTCTTTGGTAGCGAGCTGTTCCACACATCCGCCTGATTCTAGCAAGACCCAGAATAACTTCCCCTGACGTTTGTTCCAAGGAAGTAATCAGCAACGGCGTCAACGCGGCTTTGATTTCGGTTCGATTGGCCATTGGTCGATCACTATTGAGATGGGAGACTGGTGACGTAGGATCGCTTCGATTGGAATCCAGCAATGCCACACCTGCGGCAACAATTCCTTCGTAACATTTGGCCATTCCTTCAATTGATTCCAAAGGATTAAACGATAAACTTTCCACCACAAGCGCAGCTGCTGTGGAGGGTGTCATTGGATGCTCAAACCTAGAGACTCCAGCATGGATTGCATCACGGGTATCCGTTTCGTCCCTCTTCAATGCCTCACTCACAGTCCCGCCTCGTGATTCAATCAACTTTCGCTTTTGCTCTCGTTGTACTCGCCGCAGTTGTTTTGTGATCATAAAGGCGTGATTCTGTTTGCTCTTTCGTGTCTCCACTTGTAGGTACGATCTGGCGAGCGTTGTATCTACAGCAGAAATGCTATCAAAATATCTCAATTTCCGTCTATTGAACGGAAGTTTGCCGCCATCTCCTCTTGCTCCTGACATGGTACCCGCTCCAGCAGCACCTTCTGCACCGTTAGAGGTAAAGAGTGGTTCCGACAATCGATCATATTTCTTTTCGTCGTCCAAAACTGGCGAGTCTTCCTTCATCAACTCATCCACCTCCAAAAGATCGTCATCATCTCCGCTGCTAGCCTCCTCATCACTTTCCATATCAAAAGTATTAGTTGACATGAGGAATTCCTCTTCTTTTGCTGGATAACTCTCCAAAGAAGCTGCTCCCACCATTCGATCTACTCCAAAATAACCTCCGGTATCGGCTGACGTTTGAGATGTTCTTCGATCGTAGTTGGTGCGCATAGTTTTAGATTTCTGTCTCAGGGCCACTTTTAAACTGCGTCGTGCCCTTCCCGGTGGACACAAGCCCAGCTGCGTTCTAACCCCCATGCGAATTGCATTCTGACAACACATTAGAGCCAATTTGGCCGAGTGGCACGGTTTGTTCGTCAATGAACTGCTTTCTGGTGTTTGCGGATTTCCTTGCGAATTGCTAACATTGGACGCTGAAGCTCCTTCTGCTGAGGTTCCTTTTGTTACGTCATCTCCTACTTGACTGTTGTTCGAAGAAGCAAAACCAGCAATGGTTCCCTTCGATCGTCGCCTTCTAAGATTAGCTTTCGAAAGCATTGTAGCTCGAGAAGAGAGTGTAGAAGATGTCGTCGAAGATTCAATGCTAACAACTCCAGAAGACCTCGATACTACCATACTTTGGCTTCGCAAGGAAGCGGAGCGTTGTAGTAGTTGGAGACCTATCTACGGTATACAAGTGCAGTACTCCAGTCTATAAACAGTAGGTATGTCGAGCTTGATCCCTGCATTCATTCGACTTCGACACACGTCTCTCTTCCCAGAACAAACAGCAAGTTGTCTAAAATAGTTCATCCTGGGATGAGGCAGGCGCTTGCCAGATACCTTCCATCGTTTACACCATCTGTGTACTGGATGTCCACGTGGACGATTCATTCGAGTCGGCGAGGCTGCCTCTTGCAACGGACGTCCACGCTTCAAGCGTGCCTATCAATTGAGTTCGTTAGAGTCATTGCACATTGCCGGCCAGCCGCTTTTGAATTCGGTTGGATCCATTCGAATGAAATAGGATCAATGAAGGACTGAGTCAGTCCATTCCCAAATTAGGATAGACGACCAGACACAGTTTACCTCTTTCCTGGCCTACTAAGAAGTTTTTGAATCCTTCGACCAACCCCCTTCCCAAGTCAATACTTCGTTGATACCGCAAACCATAACCACCATGACTGCTGTAAGTCTTTTTCAATCAAACCTGTTCTCAGAATCACCTATGCAACAACCACGACGATGGGAAATTTGGATAGAAAGATTGCAGTTGTTTTCAGCAAAGGAGCCGGACTATGAGTTGCAGTACTTTCCTTTTTTCTGTTGAAAGTCTTATCATTTGAAGGAATGTTGGTCTCACCTGCTTTTTTCTCTTTTTTGTAAACTTTAGACTCCTCGTTATTACCCTGCTGAAGACGTCAAGCCTGCCAAGGCCGTCCACAAGGTCAAGCAAAACGTAAGTTCAACGAATGAAATATCAGGAGAAATTTGGTGTGGTGATTAAAACACGATTCTCATGTTAACCTCCACCATTCTCTTTAATCGTAACTATGATACTATAGCCACCACGAGTGAGAGCATCCATCACACCTGGAACCGTTCTTATTCTGCTTGCTGGCCGATTCAGAGGAAAGCGCGTGGTCTGTTTGAAGGCGTTGGAATCCGGGCTTCTTTTGGTTTCAGGACCATTCAAGATCAATGGAGTTCCTCTTCGCAGAGTCAACCAAGCTTATGTTATTGCCACCTCCACAAAGGTTGATGTTTCGAAAGTAGATGTCAAATCCATCACCGATGAACACTTCTCCAGAACCAAGGACGCTGCCAAGGATGGGGAAGAAGAATTTTTCATGGGAGATGCCCCAAAACAAGCCGTTGTCTCTGATCAACGCAAAGCAGACCAAAAGAAGGTCGACGACGCACTCACAAAGGCTGTCTCAGCCGTTCCCATGTTGGAAGCATACCTTGCAGCCCAATTCACACTATCATCCGGTGATAAGCCACACCTAATGAAGTTCTAAATAAACTAAAACTAACAAATGAAAAAAAGGAATGAATAATTCTCGGAAAAGCGTATGTATCTGTTTGCAATGCTTCGACAGGGTTATTTGTTGAGAAAGCTCTTTGGGGTGAAATATTTTTTTCCAATTGGGTGGGTTTGGGACCCGATAGTAATTTATTAGTCTGAAACAATCGATGATTCGGGATGTTGAGGTCATGGCCAGCTTGTGTTTTGCAAGTTCAAAGTAGCTTGCATACCGGTAACAATAACAGCAGTTGGGACAAAGGGATCGATTCAGAATCTAGAAGCAAAGATGAAGTTCTTGTGACTATTAGAATTGAAAAATCCAACGTCCTCGCTGTTAGAATAGATAGGTAATAGAGTGGTATTTTAGTAACTAGAACAAATAGGAATCAATCAAGTCCAGCTTTCTCTCGACTTCCATGGAAAAGCAGAGCAACTTTTAGAAACTAAAATAGAGACGAATGAATGATCGCATCTTAGTTCTACTTTGCAGTGACAACATCAGTATCATTTAGCCTTTGCAACATTTATCCATCCTAAACCAACTTCTCCTTCCAATTCTATGTTTTTAAAGCAATCGGAACCATACAGTTTGCTCTATATTCCACAAAAAGCCTAAGAGTTTACATGAAAATGGTGGAGCTTCTACTAGAAATATATTAGTGGCTAGCGAGCTCCGACACTGCCCAACCATTGGGCATCGTGCTGCACTTTCGTGCATACTAAAGATACAATTTGATTTGATTTGATTTGATTTGATAGGAATGGACTTCCACGGCTTTACGCCATAGTTCCACCTTGCTCTGCAAGTCCAGGACCCGGTCCAATTCCTTTCGTGAGCTCTCGGTGCAGCTTTCCGGCGTAGAAAGCAAGCCCAATGGTGCCAAAGACAAAAAATGAAAGGGCAAGCTTTTGACCACTGGTTGTAGTTGTTCCACTGCTTGAGAGGTTGGCACCAGTGACAACGATTTCACCGTAGTCATCGTAGCTTCCTGCCTTGATAGAATCAATGAAATCACACACGATTTCTTCTTGTGCCAGCTGATTTTGGTAATCACTGTCGTAGTTGGCATATCCATTATCAAAGCCATGGGCCTTTTCGCACTTGGCTGATTCTTGGTAGAGCTCGTCACACATATCGTTTGCTTGACCACCATCATCATTTCCGTTGTTGTATGCTGCACATGATACACAGTAGCCATCGGTGTACACAGTCTTCAATAGAGCATGAGAAAGCTTTGATTGAGTTCCATCATCGCTCATGAGGTAGTCGTCAACATCCTTGTCCGCGTCCAGAATGCTACAGTATTGATCAGTGAAAACTCCAATCTTAATCTTGTAGCCAGAACTTGCGCACATTGGACCAGCATACAGTGCGGTCTTGTCATCGTCTTCAGGATCGTGGATCACTGTACATTCCAAGAAGTCCGTTGCGTCTCTGTATCCATTCTTTTCCATGTTCTCAATTTTACTACATTCTTCGTAGCAAGTATTGCAGTTGAGTGAGTACGGGTAATTTTCCAACTTGCGTTGGGCCCCATCGTCGTCGCCATTATTGTTGTATTGATCATCATCAAAGACACAGTTGTTCTGGCAAGCATTGCACATCGCTTGTTGAATTCCCTTTTGGTAATCAACAGTAGCGGCGAGGTATGTTTCTAGATCAACAAGATATTCACCGTAGCCGTTGCTGCAACTTTCGCAGTTGTTGTCAGGGCATAGTCGGAAGACGATAAATCTCTTTGTGGCAAGAACTGTTGGCATGTCTTCATCAGCAGCTAGATCATCATCGTAAGACTTGACAAATTGACACTTTTGGAATTTGACAGAATACTGAGAAATATCGACCTCATAGTTTTGATCCAGCCTTCGCTCAAGCTGGGAATTCTTGGTTGGCTTGGCACCCTGCAATAGTTCTGATACATATTTTCCTTTTGGATTGTTGGGAGACTTTGGTTGACGAGAGATCTTGGCCGAAACCATTGAAGCACTTAGCAGAGCAAAAATTGTTGTGAACTTCATAATTCTGTCTATCCTCTTCTGCGTCCATGCGTGAAAGAAAAACAAAAGGTAAGACTCTGATTCGCATTGAAATATAGCACTTATTGATATAACAAACGTTGCCGAATATGTTGTAGCTCGTTCCATCGCCACATCTTCTACAGATACTTCTTGTAATGCAATCGTCTAGAGTGTTGTTGTGTTGTCTATACTCCAATAGTCAGATTCCACAGGTGCATCATCTTGGAAGATTCAATGCTCTGCCCATCAAGATATTGGAACTGCATGATAATCCTCACCTTTACTGCGCTTTGAAGCGAAAGGTTGCGCTGAATGGTATTGTTCAGTGCTTTAGCAACGTCAAGCTATTGACTACTTTTTCCGATTGTCTTTTTCGCAGAAAAGAGCGATCTCACAAAACTGAGGTTACTATCCGTTTTTTCGAGCCGGACAGCCCTAAATATCTCGTCGCTAATTTTCTTTTCACGTAAAAATATCGTGGAAGATACTCTTACCGCCCCGATACCGTTAGAATTTTCACGAGCCGAGCCACCAAGGCAACGATAAGTTTTTCGAACGCTGTGAAAAGTCAAAGTTGAGCAAAGGAAGTGGAAAATACTACAACCAAAGCAATTCGGTAAGCGACGATGACGTGAAATTCAATCAACAATAGACCGATTCGCAAGTAGGCAACAGACTCTCGCAGCTTTGCTCAGCATGCGAATGCGACAGTGTTTCTTGATACTGGCGAACGGTTGGACCATTCTGAATGATAACTTGATCGCCAAAATACTTTCCAAGAATATCAGCTTCTGATTTTGTTCTAACCTTCATCTTTCTTTTTCTTGATAGTTTTCAAAATGAGACATCTTTTGTCTATTCTTTCATTGGGTGTCGTCACCGCCACGATGCCAATTTATGGCAATCCTAATGTTGCTGCACATAGCAGGGAATTGGCCATAGACACCATTCAGGCTGACTCTGAATTGGGGACAAAATTGCTAAGCCAAGCTCGTAGGCTAGATGATAGCGGTGTTGATATGTCATGGGTGGTAGGCTACTCGATCAAGTTTCAGGGCTGCCATCACGTGAGTCAATGGAACGACGATGCAGACGAAAATGATCAAGTTCGAATTCAAACAAAACGATTGATCCGTTTCCGGTTATGCCCCTCTGATTACTGTTCAACGTCAAGTTCGGGCGGGTGCAGTTCTGGATACGGCGATTACATTATTGATATGAACTCTTTTCTGGATGTCTACTTTGAGGCCGTTTCGGAACAAAACCAATACACATGTCAAAACGCTTACAGCAACTGCGATTGTCAAAACAATGGAGCTGATGACTACAACGAAGAAATGTGCTACTACGATTGCTACAATGCCCAAGGTGTTGCTGACATTTGCATGGACAACAATCCCTACGATGAAGACGGACAAAATCAACAGAGGTTCCAAATTCAGGATTATGCTGATTGCCAAGAAACAAATTTCAACAACAGACGCCAATTGGACGATGCAGGGAACGATCAAGGAGAAAATCAGCAAGAGGATAATCAAGATCAGCAAGATCAACAACAGCAGGAAAACCAAAACCAATACTACGAGGAAAATGCCCCAGAGTACTACATTGGCCCTTACTGTTCGGAACAAGGAGGGTCTATCTACCTTGGACTATTCTATGATGATACTTGCACAACTTTTGCAGACAATAAGGGAGGATCATACACCTTCAAAACTCTGACTGGGCAAGAGCTTCCATATGCGTCCAAGACTATCATCACCCACGACTGCGTGTCATGCCAACAGGTAGACAATGGCGAGAACAACAACAACTACAACAATTACGGAGTCAGCGATGTTTGCGGACAAATCTACGAAGAAGCTGGAAAGTGTGAGAAGCAGTTGTATTCAGCAGGAGTCGTTGCCTATCCGAATCAAAATGCCTGCAACTACATCAAGGGTATTAAAGTTGTCAGGAAAGATGGAATCATCACTCAAGTTGGCTCCAAGGCCGATAAGACTGCTTCGATATTCATCGGCATTTTTGTTGTTGCATTTGTTCTGCTTGCGGCCTATGTCTATTATTTGAAAACGAAACTAGATAGAGTTTCCATCAACCTTGCAGAGTAAGAAACCACCAAGCGTGAGTGATGTGTATGCTTCAACCCGAGCTCAGTCTTTTCCAACTCTTTCATCACAATTACAGCAAATTGTAAATGTTTCTACTAGTATTATATAAATTGAATAATCATCGAATGTTTTCGCCCTCTCCATGTACCATGCTGGTACTTTCCAATTCTTTTCTTTGGCAGGTTAGAGGTTAGATATGGTACTGTAGACAGGAGAAGTACCGGTAGAGTGCAGAGTAGATCGCATTCAGATAGCACAGGTAGATAATAGCATACCGGTAGAATAGAATAGAAAGTATAGGAGCAATCCGACTAATATGACCACCAACAAGATCTCCGGTTGAAGACTTCTCGTTGAAACAAAAGTCATCGATCTTCCATTTTCAACGCACCATTCTTCGATCCTCGTTCCGAATATGTCAGGCGTTAATGTTGCGGGTTCTTCCCTGAAGTATAGAAATTTATTGGTTGTAATCAAACAAACCGCCTTCGAAGAGTATTCCCAATTAAAACTGCGTGGTCAGGCTCCCAAAGCACTGCGATGGAAGCGTTTGGAGCAGCGTTACAAGGCTCACAAAAAGTGTGTCAACGACTTGTTAGGTGTGCTGAGGAAACAAGAAGTTGGGTTCAGCTGTGTCAATCGAGTAGAGTTGGATCGTCAGCATCTCGCTGATATCGACCTTATGGTGGCGGTTGGAGGAGATGGTACAGCCTTGAGTGCCGCTCATTTTTTGGACCATGGAACGATTCCGTTGTTGGGCGTAAACTCGGATCCGAACGTATCGCTTGAAGACACCAATACGACAAAGCAGGTAGATGAACGAAGGTATGTGGATGGTGAAATTATAATATGATACTACTGCATGGCGAATATGTCAGGTGTCTGACTTTTTTGTTGTTGTTTCTTCAATTCTTGATTGCATTGTTTTTAAATATCTGGTAGATCACATGGTGCCTTGTGCATGTGCACAGCACAAGATTTGAATGAGAGCCTACCTAAAGTTCTGTTTGGGGAAGCTGAGGACCACCTCACGAAACGGACGAGAATTCGGTGCAAAGTGAAGTCGACCTTTTCGGAAACGAGGCTGGTACCAGCCTTGAATGATTTGCTTATTTCCAATCCTAGTCCCGCTGCAGTATCTCGTTTCCGTATGGGATACTTGGAAGAAAGTCAAGACTCAGACAAGCCAAAACCACAGGAGTACGGCACCGTGACAAGGTTTGCGGGCATTCCATACGATGTTACTCGGAGTCTGAATGTTTGGTCCTCTGGATTATGGGTTAGTACTAGCACTGGGTCTACTGCTGCAATGGCAGCTGCTGGTGGACAAAAGATGGGTTTCAATTCCGATGATCTACAATACTTGATTCGTGAGCACATGATGGAAAATGCGAGCGAGGATGTGACAGCAGATGTTAACAATCGAATGCTGGTCAATGGCGAAAAATTGCACCTTCGATGGAACTCGCAACGTGGACGAATCTTCATTGATGGCTCGCATCTGACGCACAATTTGGAACTTGGGGACGAAATCATGATTGACAATAATGGTAGGTTTCGGTATATGCTGTGCGTGTGTTGGATGCTATGATTATTGTTTCCGTAATGAAAGAACGTTTCTCACCTCATTGATTGATAGCCCCCCCCCTTCCAATGTACATCCCCAAGTCGACGACAAGGTGAAACTGAATTGAGTTGTAGTGTAGTTTAATAAATTTTCGGTTCAGCAATTGAAGATGTATCATCGCAGCCGCCAACCTATTGGGAATAATTGTTGCAGATTGTGTTTGAAGTCTAGAAACTCCGCTTTGAAGCAGAAAACTCGCCTTAGTGTTGTTGCTGCAGTATGGTGGGAAGGGGTGGTGCTGCAGTATCAACTAGCTTCTCCTTGTCATAATCTGCAATCATGCATACATTGTCACCTCGAATCACATACAATCCCAATTCAACCGTTTCCACAGGTGCATCGTTTGAATAGATCCTTTCTTGTGCATCTTCCAAGATGACATTTTGAACTTGATCATTCCCCACAAGATCCCCCATGATTGTGCGACCGTCACTAGTCACCACACAAATTGCCTCTGTTTACGTAATGAATGAAGAAACGGTGAGGAAAAACATGAACGAATCTTGATGGTGGAGAATTTTCATACTACGATGCATCCACTCACTGCCTTTCCATTCCTGAATACTCGATGCCATCCTTCGTTTCAAGTCCCGTAATACGCTAGTCAAATTTTCTCTGCTCTGTTCTTTCCTGTCAAGATAGGTGGTACAATGGCCAAGGGAATGATCTCTTCACTCCTCGACTGCATGTGCCTCCAATGTTTTCTGTCAGTATACCAAACGCGGACGTCGGGCAGGCAGAACTGACTGAAAATCATCGATGGAACAATCAAAATTCAAATCATATTTTCAATCTTCTTCCAATGATGCCACTTCACAGGAGAAACATTCCTGCGAAAGAAGATGACGCTTCCGATGATGTTCGAAAACCCGAGCCTCAGGTGTCTATACAGAAGAAAACAGACGTCTCAGCACCATCCAAAAGCAAGAGATCCCGGCTGATACTGTTGGCCATTGCCAATTTTCTCTTTTTGGGGTTCGTGTCGACGAAGTACAAGTTCAAGTCCACATCCCAGTTGACTGCGATCCTTGCGACAGCTCAGCTTATGTTTATTCCAAGCTTGCTGTCACTGGCTATCGGAGTCTTCGATATGTCATCCTCAGCACTGCCTCATCAGCGATACATTCCATTAGCGGCGGTAGGGACCATCGTCGGCAACCTACTACCATCCTACTTGAGCAGTGCTCTGGCAAATCTTGCAATCGTCATCTTTGGGCTTTCATCAAGACCTCTTCCAAAGAAGGATGACGAAGTGGTTCAAACTCAACAAAAATCGGACTTTTTAGCGGGACCATTGGGGACTGTGCTGGCGGCCTTTGTCATGACAACAATGCTCTTGATTGAGAATTTTTGCATCTGGGTTGTTTCAGCGACCTACAAGGCGAGTCAGAATAAAGAAACACTACCAGCTCCTCTACAAGACAATGGTCAACTAATCATGAGATACTTCTTCACTTCCGTCATGGAAGTGTCCAAGAAAGAAGTGGTCAAAGTCCGGAACAAAATCAATGTCGAATGGATCTTGGTATCGGGGTTAGGACTAGCCATTGTTGCTCTCGAAATGGATGGGGGTCGGATGAAACGAAGTTTGTGGGGAGTTGGTAAACGAGCTCTCTACACCCTGGGCATTGCGCGAGGGATCCGAACTTTCAGCTTTCTCATTACGGTTCTTCCCAGTCAGAATCCAAAATGTTATTTTTCGCACTTTCCTACACCGCCACCAGATGAATGGATTCCATGGATCGTGGAAGGATTCGTTCCACAAGCCAACGGAGGATGCAACGATTTGATCGTGAGTGGACATGCCACAGTGACATCGACATTGGCTTGCATGGTGACAAGCGTGGTGGGAGAACCCCTGTTCACGGCGGCAATTTGGATGTTTGTTACTATGGATTACATGGTGGAGGTTTACGAAGGCTTTCATTACTCAGTTGGTGCGTATGATATCGATTGCTGCATCGATTCGTTTGATTTCGTCTCCTATGCTGCACGGATTCCAAACTTATACACGATCCTTTTACTCTTTTTCATACAGATATGTGGCTTGGAGCCATCCTGGTCAATTTCATTTGGAATACGCTAGCTTCCGTAGAAAATTCTGCGAACCGACGACAAGAGTTAGCACCAAAGAAAGCATTCATTCCGTTGCAAGATGCTACAATCTCCGATTTTATGAAATATTCTGTTCCTGCAGTTGGTTCTTATTTACAATTGAATGGGATCATACCAAACGATTACGCGAATTACACGATCATCTTGTACTTCTTGGCTGTTGCCTACCGGATATCGAAAATTGGATTTGAACAATATTCACAACACAGCTTGATTTGTGTTCTATTCCTGGCCATTGGCATCTACGTGTGAAATAACAATTCAAATTATTGCTAGATAATATTTTTAAAATACATAGACACAACAAAAGTTGTAGCTCAGAATTGGCTAAGAATGTGAAGTGTATTCGATTGCTTTTTTCTTTCTTGGTCACCCTCGCCAACAGTCAAAATCGATCTAGAATTCCCATCTTAGTCGCAAACATCCAGCATTCGTTGCAGGGCTTCTCGATTCACTGGCTTTCCGATGATCCTGTCTATGCCATCGGGAGCGATGAATGACTTCGATGAAGTCGTTTGATCCAAGTTTTCACTCATCAAGACAATATTCCCCTGGCGGGTGACACGCTTCTTCGATTCCCATTGTCGGAACTCTTCAATCAACCCCGCAAAGGAGTCGTCTACCAAAACAACATTCCAAGTTCGCATCTTTAGTAGTGTCCATGCATCATCATCGCTGTGGGCCTTTGTCGATTGCCAATTGCATTCCTGTACGGCTTTCTCTGTCATCTCCGTGTGCATGGCTGTGGAACTCGACGCGAGTATCAAGCAAGTACGTTGTACTCCAAACTCTGGCTCCATAGAGGTCTTCCTTCGTTTTCTGATTGGCTGCTCTTGAACTTCTTCCAGCGCCTTTGTTGCAATTGTATCTAGTCGCTTGCAGGCTGCAATTTGATCGTCCGTTGCAAGAAGATCAGTCAGATGTTGAGTGGTGATCGGCTTTGGCAGAAAGTCATCCATTCCAATCCCTCGACCCCGTTCGACATCTAATTCCGTTGCATGCGCTGATATGCCAACAATTCTTTGGGTGAACCACGGACGGTCAACTTTTTCCCACACTCTATATTGCTGAATACAGTCCAAACCGTCCATGATGGGCATGAGGAAATCGCATAGCGTAATATCAAATAAGGTATTTTGCAGTTCTTCCAATCCCGCCATTCCATTTTCGGCTTCAATGACATCATATCCCATTTTTGTCAAAGCCTTTACCAGCATTTTTCGGACCATTTCAGAGTCTTCAATTACCAGCGCGCGCTTTTGTCGTTCAACAACCTGATTCTTCGTGATTGCTGATTCAGAGGAGCCACCAAGCATGCTTGATATGGCATTGTGAAACCTGGATGCATCTGCATGGGTAAGCTTCGTCTTTTGCATCTTCCTTGGAAGCAAAATTGCTTCTTCTTCCTTTGTTAATGGTAGGCTGAAAGGGGTGCTGAACCAGAACATTGATCCCAATCCATTGCTCTCGGAATCTCCAAGTTGGCGAGCGCGAAAACCAAACTCCCCACCAATTACATCCATCTGACAAGCCACTGAAAACAGCGCCAACTCGAGACTGACTTGCTCATCATCACCATCATTGTAGGATTCCAAGTTGGATGAGACTGGTTTGAAGAGCCGCTCATAAGCATCCAATTCAATCGATGGGCCAGTGTCTTCGCACTTCACTACTAGTGATGCTCTCTTGCGTTCGTCGTGCTTCTCCACAGAAATGGTCATTTTAACCATTCCCGTCTGGGTCCGTGTGGCGGCAACTACCAAGTAGTTCATGGCACAGCGAAAGATCTTGGACCCATCGGACAAGATCTCTTTTGGAACATCCGAATCGACCGAAATCTCAACAGGTACCTTCTTGGGCATTGGTTCCAATATTGCGTATAGCTTCTGGACAAGGTCATCAATGTTCACAGTTTCAGGCATGGACATACTGAATGCACTTTCGAACGCACTCTTTGTTTCGGTAAATGTTGTTTGAACATTTCTACAAATCTGCTGAAGAATGTCGGAGCACTTTGAAGCTTGTAGAATACCCTTTTTGTTTTCTTCTGACAGTTTTTCCATCAGGGCTTCGTCATCTTTCATGAGAGACAAACTCAATTCGATTCCAGAAAGAGGTGTCAAGAGATCATGCGCCGAACAGGCAATCAATTGAGAGTTCTTTTCTGTTTCACGTTCTCGTTTTTGTCGTCTTGCAACTAAAATATCGACAGCCATGGCGCTCATTTCCCTTAGATTCTGCTTGGATTCAAAATCGAGTCCCTCTGGACGTGTCTTGGTATCGATAATGCAAAATGTCCCCAACTTGTACCCCTCCGGTGCAATCAATGGAGCTCCAGCATAGAATCGAATGTTTGCCTCACCGGCAACAAATGGATTATCCATGAATCTTGGATCTACTGATGCATCAGGAATTATAAATAGGTCGTTCTTGCTCAAAATCGCGTGCGTACAGAACCCAAGGTTTCTTGGCGTCTGTCGAAGATCTCCCAAACCACGATTGGACATGAACCACTGCCTGCCAAGATCGATCAGACTCACAAGCGCAATGGGTGTTCCAAATGTACGACTTGCTAATGCTGTAAGTCGCTCGAAAGGAAATTCGCGCTCACTATCCAGAATCAAATAAGATCTTAAAATCTGTAATCTGGCAAGCTCTTCTTCAAGAGACTGAGGTTTCGATGCTGCGGCATCGTAGTTTGTGAGCATCCAATCCATGCTATCATTGGCTTCAGAAGCTGTAGGTGCTGTCTCCTCATTGACGTCCATCTCCGTGGACGTCTCCATGGCTAGCAACAATGGAAAGGGTTCGTTCAGTTTCGTCCTATCTTGGTACGACACTGTTGATTAGAGAACAAACCTCAACATGCATGCCTGAAATGTATAATGAGGGATGTTGAATGTATTGGGTCGTTTCTCCCCTAAAACGGGAAAACACGCATCAAAGTCTGTCAGTGGTGCGTCAGAGTTCCTTTCGTAACAACAGCAACGGCAACTGAAACACTTGACAAAGCTTCAAGGATCCTTCCTCATTCAAAGTAAAGGAAACGTGAGTGTCGACGATATGAGAGCTAGAAGCTTGGGGAGAGCAGTGCGGAATCTGTTTTGGAGGAAATTTTCAATTCGAGTCCATGCAAAACCATGCTCCACTCAAGTATTTTAATCCAATAGGCTGTATTCTACTTTTTCTAACTGTCTTTCTCTCATCTTGAAACAGTGATTTCACAATGCCACACTGGGAGGGTCACGAGATCGGCGTTCTGTCGACACTTGCGGGTTGCGCAGGAATCCTGCATGGATCCATGCCAAAGGGATGGGTACGATCATTCATCCATCGTCAACCAGTTCCAGCCATGTCCGTCTTCATGTTCAGTGTAGGTGTACTTCTGCCGGTAACTGTTGTTCCGCTTCGTCGCGCAATTGGACTCCCAACAAACCAATATGATGCTGAGCACCCCAAGGTTAAATACCCCAAATTTGAAGCTTTGGAGTAAACTGGAGCATACTGGATGGATAACACTACCTCAATCTTGTAAGCTATTTTAAAATAAATTATATACGCAGAAGTTCTTTTTGTCTTAGATCAAATGTAGACTGTGATGAAATTGCAACCATGCATTATGGCGGTTATCTGTGATGTAGTCTATATTTCTCGGCTTAGACAGAATCTATGTTACAATTCTTCAGCTTCTCCAAATATTGCAGTAAAAAGACCTTCTATCCCAAACTTCGCCACTATTCTAGAATATAGCACATGCGATACTACAAGGAAGAAAAAGGAAACGGATGCCATCAGCACTCTTTGCTCGTGCTGTTGGGCCCGTTCCAGTCCTTTCAATGCTTTCCCAGCCTTCTTAATATCCAAGGATTTGTGATGGTCCATTGTTTCTTGTAATCGTTTCCCATCTTCTTCAATTGCGGCGGCCAGATTGGATACTCTTTGGGATTCATTCTTGAGCAGCATTTGGGTTCTCATCAAGGATTTTTGCAATATTTGCGCTTCCGATGCAGTAGATGATTTCTTCTCAGGACGGCTGGAAAATATATCTTTTCGTTGATTCCGCTCCCTTTGGCTCCTACTGGCGCGGTGATTTGCTGTGTTCATTGGCATTGACATGATTATCTGCTTATCTGTTGCGTTGTTGCGTCGTGATTCGTGATCATTGTGAAAATTCAAAGTTATACAGGAAATAATTGTGGTGCTTTTCTTTGATTATCTTATTTCGATCACGTATTTACGTATCAGAATTTCTTTTTGCGTATTGCAATGTATTGGAATACGTAAACACTCCCTTGACAACAGGATTACTTTTGAGTTGTGTATTGAAGTTATTGCTGTATTGAATTATTCTAGTATGGTCTACCGTAGTGAGAGGGAGGACCACCGCCACCACCGGGTGGTTTTACTGTACCACCGTAGGTCAAGTCAAAACTAGTTCCAAGACGGCCAGTCTCCTTGGCAAAGTTAATTCTCAGTACTCCGCCATTCAGCATTGTCCCGGACAACGCTTGACGAGTTTGAATTGCAGCCATACGATCAGATGTGTTTACAAAACTAAATGACCCTTTCATAATGATCCCAATAATGGTACAATATTGACCAAAAGTCTCCCGAATTTGGAGCTCCGAAGTGCCAGCACCGTAACCAGCAACGAACAAATTCTTTGTTGCTGGGTTCCCACGATCATCTCGGACATTCTCGCCTTGAGCCATGGGGGCTGGAGTTTGCATCGAAGGAACACCGGGTACACTGCCGGCCTGCCCATACATCCCCATATTGCTCATTCCATTCATGCCAGCATTGCCATAGGCGGAAGCACTGCCATTTCCACCTGAAGGTGCACTATCACGATTCTTTCTTTGAGCCATGTTAATGCGGACGGGTGAACCGCCCAGTAGAGCTCCAGTTAACGATTCGCGGGCCATTTTCGCGCCCTCTGGATTGCTCGTGTTTACAAAACAGAAAGTTCCCTTCATTACGACTTCGTCAACTTGAACGTACTGGGAGAACAAGGCAATGATTTCTGCCTCCGTTGTCGAAGGACCGTAACCGCTCAAATGCAGATTTCCTTCTGTGCTGGTTCGGGCTTGGTAGCCGCCGCCAGTCCTTGGAGCACCGCCTTGTTGCCAAGAACTGGATCCACCGTACTGGCTTTGTATTGGTTGGCTTTGTCCATACCCACCGGAAGTGGGTCCGTACGCACCCCCACCAGATGAGCTACCATACTGCTGCTGCATCCCCGATCCGTAGCTAGACGACGGAGTTGGTTGCTGATAACCTCCAGCAATTCCTCCTTGCGGCGGCGTAGGGGCAATATTTTGTGTCAATGTTTGCACAAGACTGGTGATTCGTGTTTGGTCATACATCCCGTTTCCATCGACGAAGGTGCCAAGCAAGGTGGGATTCCTTGCCAGGGTTTCCAGCGCTTGAACGTTTTGTCCGACGAGGAACATTGGTAATCCAAGAGACTGAACAACTTCGGGAGTTGCAACAGCTGAGGATTGATTTAATTGAGGAGGCATACCCATACTGCTTGGTGGTGGAAGGCTTGCTGGGGGAGGAGGAGCATAAGAAGTATGTTGTGGGACAGGCGCTGGCGCCGGTTCCGGTACAGGAGCTTGCGGTGGAAAGAAAGGAATGGGCTGTAGAACAGCTGAAGTCTGAGATGCCATATCAAGCGCCTGTTCTACATCACTAAGTGGAGCGGGATTGCTGGGAACGGATCCTTCAAAGTATGTCGCAGCCGCAGCGCTAGCAATCCTAGTAGACTGAGTTGCAATTTCAAGCGAGTTCACTTGCGGAGGAACTACATCATCCAAAGCTGGCAACAAAGCCGGAGCGTGCCAATCAATCGTTGTTTTGATTGTTGGTAAACTACTGGCCGTTGTCATCGGCATGTCATCATCATCGTCATCCATGAGTTTCGATCGCCTGAAAATCAAAAAGTGAGCTCGATGTCGGAGGATGCCATACCAGAATCAAGGCAATGTCCTACACTTACTTTGCTTTTGCCAACAATTCCTTTTCGCGTAGACGGTCACGTTTGCGACGATCAGACATGTCCGATGGCTCCGCACCTTCAATTTTCACTTCAACAGTACTACCATCTAAATATGCGATTATGTTACCCCCAAAGTGATCGGACCATTTCACTCGCTTCATCTTCTTATTGTTTGGCCCAGCAATCGACGATAGAACTGCAAGACGAAAAAAGAAGGTCAGCTAAAGGCGCTTCGCAGGAGAAGGCTATGCGAACAAAACACCGCTTACTTTTGCTTGCACTTCCTGCTATTTGTCCTTCTTGCGATTCAGATTTTGATGCGGCTTTTTCAATTGCGGCAGCTACTTTTGGAAGAGTTTTTGGATTGACCTTTTTCAGCAAACTAGAAAACGAGCTCTCTGTCTTAGCTTTCTTTTTGATAGGCTCACTGGTCGGAGCAGCAACTTCGCGCTTAGTTCCAACGGTGGCTGGTTTTGCTTCCTTTCGTGCCTTTACAGATTTGTTCCAAGCTTCTTTGAGTAATTTAGTTCGCTGCTTAATGGGGTCCTCGTTCAGTGTTCCGGCATAAATTTTATGTTTATCTAAGGATCCAATAGCTTTACCCATTCCAGAGTCCTTGACTACTGACTTTGTAACGGGAAGGTTTGTAATATTTGTTAGCATATGTAGGAGTAGATCGACGCCACCTATAATGAAGCAAATATCGAATTGGGTGTTGGAAGACAGTCCACTATTTCAAGTTTGAGATTGTTCACAGAACGAGACTTACCGACGGACTTGTTGAGAAGATCGTCTAACCATTTTCTTGTAGTTTTCAAGAAGCCCTGTTCCAAAATCTGAGACAGCACAGGGCTACTAGTTGGGGTTGATCCAATGATTGCAAGTATAATGCATCGACGATAAGAGAGTACTGTGCTCCTATCACCTGTAACGGGAGCAGTATTCGTAGCCATCTGTTACAAGAAACAAAGGAATCGCAAAGAAGTCAGAGAGGCATGATATGGTTAGGGTAACGAGAGACACAGTACGCTTCAAAAACCACCGGTTTGAACGACAATAAAACAGCGCAAGCTTCCTTGGGATGAAGGTCTACATTTCGGCGTACGTCAAGCCCCGAGCATTACTCTCAACGTGTGAAAGTGAACAAATTTGCTGGATGGTCCCTCTATCGTTTGTGCCTAGGCTGAAGCATGAAATTGTCTACCGTGAAGAACATGGTACTACGGTCATCTCAACCGATCGTTGGCCATTACTTGTTGACTGTGTTGTTCTAGTCATAGAAATCCACAGCGGCATCATGTACACACGGGCAGAAGCATAGAATACAATCTGCCGGAGCATGATTCCATGACAATGCCCGATCAGTGGTCTAGAACTATCGTCTAAGCCTAACTGGTGTTGTTTCCATGATGGAAGCAGAGGTACTACGGCCATATCAACAGACCTCGGCCCGATATATTGTTGACTGTTTTGTTCTAGTTTCAGGTGCAGACGACCATATTGAAATCGGTGCGCAATCTGAAAGAAGCATGAAATACACTTTGCAGGAGCGTGATTCCCTAACAGTGTTGGATCAGCAATTTAGTGCTATCGGCAAAGGCTAACTGTTTTTGTTTCCACGATGAATGAATCGGTAGTGTACCCTGGGTTGGTAACTTAAATCAAGATATCTTCCACAGCACGCAGCTAATCGAAGACAACTAAGCTCCTGAAGCGCCGTATTTGTTCCTGCAAGATTAAAATTGCTGTGCGGTGTACAAAGAACTAGGGATTCTCCATGTATTGTTGCATCGAATCATATCGAGTACGTACAGTATTGCGATTACAGCTAATGAGGGAAGCTCCAACAACAGTAGGGACTTTAAAGCTGATGTGCTGTAGCAACTCAGTTGTAAAGCACAGACAGTATTCCATCAATCAAGACAATCGCTTATCACGGCTTTGAGACCGAAGTCTTGTTTCAAAGCGATCATCAATCTCAAAATTTGGTTCATTCGAGAGATAATCCAGGATAAAGTAATGACATAGCCAACAAAGGCGTCGTGTATGCGAATGACCGAAGTGTGTCACGCAAGAAATCCTGTAGTGCGTAGTCGTCATGTACCAATTGGTTCTTCATATTCATCCGTAGGCGGAGCACCAGGCCTGAAGTAGTCTCCAAACAGCTTGCTTGTCATTCATCTCGATGTTCCCAATCAAATTCTCAACCTACCTGCATCAATGACTCGAAATCAGAAAGTTTTGCCTCGGAGGAAAGTGCGAGTTCTGCATAGCCAAAGGGGAAAAAAGAAGACGTTAGTTTGATTGCCGTTTGCGATGATCAATAACCTGTTCTCGAAACAAAACTTACCGCTAGGATCTTGAATTGCTGCAACAGCAGTCTCGAATGCACTATCATCCGAGGCCTGCTGAAGCAGTGAAGGAGGGATCTTGCCGCTCGTTCGTGCAAGTTCCACTACACTCATTGTTTACAATTTGAATTATTACGTTTGTACGATTGATTGTAGATAATGTTTTCCAAGCAGTTTCGTGCTGCACGATGTGGAAATTGGAGTTTCCTAGTAGGTTTCTACGTGTTTGAAGTACTTGTAGCCCCGGGTTCAGCCTTTCCTTGGTTCAACCACCACGTGCATGGTTGTTCCAACGTTTTCATTTTAGTAAGATACGGGCGGCGGAAAGGCAAACATCGACTAGTTTAGTTCTTCTTTGTATTTCATTATGAGATGAACCCAGTCACAAAGTCCCTCTCTGAAAGGTCTTTGTACTCTTCTTCATAGCGATCGACCAAAGCATTCAATGTTTTCGAAAGATCCTCCGAGTTTTCTTTGCTTCCAGCTTCACTTCGGAATCGGAAGATATCCAAAAGTCGATCAGTGCCCATGCTGAAGAGTGTTGAGTTATCTGTATTGACAATGGCTGCACTCATAGCAAGCTTGACTTGATGAAGCTTCATAATATTCTCTTCTATCGAGTCTGCAGTCACGAGGCTATATACATTCACGTGCTTCTTTTGGCCGATTCGATGTGCTCTATCCATTGCTTGGAGGCTGTATTTGAGTAGGAATGAATCAGGCAAAGTGAGCATCTCGTTGGTACTACAACAGCAGCAGTAAGCCACTCGAAAAATCACTAAACTTACTCGGCATGTGGATTCCAGTCATGCTCAAGAAAAATAACAGTGTCAGCTCCTGTTGATGGCAGCAAAACAGGATGTTAGGAAGGTCGCTGTGGCAAAGCTGAAATTGTCCAACCATTCAATTCTCACCTGTCAAGTTCAGTCCAAGCCCACCAATGCGGGTGGTGAGTAGCATTATCCGAATTTCATCATCCTGATTAAAGTGATCAACGATGGTTGACCTCTTCTCTTGTGGAACGCGGCCGTCTAGGCGTACATATCCCACATCAGACCCCATATTCCGTTTCAATAGAAGCTTTTCGACTACATCCAAGCTTCTTGTGAACTGCGCAAAGATGAGGCACTTTGATCTTTTGCCTGATGTCGTCAAATTCACCTGTCTCGAGTCCAAAGCCTCGGGTTCAAGCATGCTCTCGACGTCAAGATCTTCCAGGTCATCACTGCCTTCCTCGTCGCAGTAGAGTAGAGAGGTATCGTTGTCTGCAGCAGTCAGCTTGTCCATCTGGCTCTGTATTCCAGCATCTCGCAACAGGTCACTCAGTGCTTGCAGTTTTCCCGATAGTTCTGGTCGGTCCTGTTTGGTTGCCATCCACTGAACAGAGTCAGAATCTACGAGGGAAGGATATGTACAAAGCAGTCGAAGATAAAGGAATGATTTCAACACATCTGATCCAAGATTCGAAGCGCTGAGAGGGTCATTGGACTTTTTCATCGAATCGATTGCACGCTGCAACTCTTCCATTGATTTCTTGGCAGAAGCACCAGAGCAGAAATTCTCGTACATTCGACTCTGAGTTGGCGACATTTCGCACTTGATGGTTGTGATGGTTTTTGGGGGCAACTCTTGGAGTACTTGGTCCTTTTCTCGGCGAAGAATAAATGGAAGAACTTGCTGGTGCAAAAGTTTCAGCGTATCCATACTAGTTGCGACATCTGTTGCGGAAGCTCCAATGCCTTGACCCTTGGTAATGGGTTTTGCAAACTCTTTGGAAAAGGAGGACGAAGTGCCCAAAAAGTTGGGCATGAGAAAGTCAAACGTCGACCAAACCTCAAACACTTTGTTTTGAACAGGTGTGCCGGTGAGGATGAGCTTATGGTCCGACTTCAATCGCCGCGATGCCCGTGATGTCACTTTCATCATCAAACCAAAGAAGTAAAAAGTGAGACTATCATATTATGGCCATTAGAAGCTCTTTGGCGCATGTTGGTGACTTACATGTCTTTGGATTCTTCAACAGATGTCCTTCGTCTAGGACACAATGATTCCATCTCGTCATCTCCAGCATTTCAATGCCTCGTCGTAGAACAGAATAGCTTGTTATGATGATATCGCAAGCGCTAAACTCTTCACGAAATAGGGCCTTCCGTTTGCCTTCGATTCCATGTAGAGCTAGAGGTTTGAACCAATCTTGGGCTGGAAAAAAGCGGCCGATTTCACCAACCCAATGGCCGACAACACTCGAAGGACACACAATCAACGACTTTGGTCGCTCGCCCGATTCCGCATCGAGATGCGAGAGAGCCACACTAACAAGTGCTTGCAACGTCTTGCCGAGGCCCATGGAATCACACAATGCCCCATTGAGATTCACCTTCTGCAAAAATCGAAGCCATGATATCCCTTCAAGCTGATAGTTTCGCAAGATTGTTTTGGTTTGCTTCAGTGACACCGCAATCTTTGGATGAAGTTTGCAAGGAGGCAAAGCCTGCCCGTGTATCAGGTGATTTATTGTTTGCTGCGCGGTTGGGTCGATTTCGTGTCCCCGAATGGAAAGAGACGTATTTTCATCTACAACAGGAGCGACCCGAACCAGCAACGCAAAAATGCTAGCTGCAATCCGTGCGCAAGCTTCCTCCGAATCTGTCATTCTTGCCATGACAATTGGGAGCAGGGAGCGCACAAATGGACAGATTTCCACCGAACAGACGTTGACTAAGTCACCCAAGAGTTCACAAGCCCGAATGCGCCCTTTATTATTTGCTGGGTTCTTCATAACAGTTACAATATGAGGAAGTGCAAATTTTAAGGTCAACGTCGCGTTCAGTTTGCACAACACCTTGATCAGCTCAGAAGCTGTTGCATGTACGCCGAAGTCGCCTTCTGCACATCCCAGCAATGAGAGGGCGTTACTGTACTCTTGAATGATGTACACAGTCATGTCGTCTCTTCCCTTCAAACCAGTGCAAATAGCCTGGAGCAATGCTAGAGATCTTCGGTTTTCTTGTGGATTGTCGATCGAAGAATTGCGAAAATGCAGCAATGTTTTCCACATTGGCTTGAGTAAGAAAAGAGCATCATCTTTTGGTACGCTTTCGATGAGGAGACCGATAACTTTGGAAGCAGCGTCACAACCTGGCTTTTTTTGCTTTGTCACCAAATTACACAAGTTCACCACAATTTTCTCGGAGGTTCTGCCGAAAGCTTCTTGTCGTTCAGTGGGAACATCAATGGACAGGAGTCGTAGGGTTGCTACCATGTAGGAGCATGTCGCATCTTGACACGATTCATTGCTTTCGTTCTGAATACTTGTCATTAGCGATCGAATCAATGGCGATAGCTTTTGAGGGAGGTACTTGATACCACCTGCGACAACGGCACCGGTAGTAGACACTGCAAGTCGCATGGAATCTGCAGTTGTGCATTCTTCCTCCTTGGATTCCAATGATTGCGCTTCCAATGTATTCTTCCAAATCCTTGAAACTGCGCCCACGGCGGCATCACTACTACTTTGCTGCTTTTCCACCAGTTCGATACCACTGACGAATGCGCTATGCAAAACATTCACATGCTGCGGGTTGTGTTGCAGAGTTCTTGCTCTCGAGACCGTCATACAGAGGGGAGTGGTAGCTAGGTGACCTTTTAATAGTTCTCCACACTTCATCTTTGTCGATTCCATAGCAGGACTGTTTACGTCTCTCCGAGAGAATAAAGCATGATACAAAAAGCACGCCGATTCAAATTCCGTAATCTTTGGCGATGCCAAAGCTGCAAGGAGACAGAATTCTAGCACATCCAAGTTTTGCGACTTGCTGTTTTGTTGTGCCATGGACGAGGTGCTATGATAGAATCCCGCAATTACATGTGACAGTTTCACCTGCATTTGCAATCGTCGTCCCCGAAATGCATTGTAGCAAGCCATGTCCTTCCCAGACCGAGCCTTGTCCCTATCCTGCAGTCCAAAATATTGCAGAACGAGATACTTTTGCATCTGCCGACGATGATCTGAAGCTTCCCTCAAAATCACGGCTGATGCATCCACTAGCAATGACCAGAGATTACTGCAAGCAACCTCAAGCTTCTTGTTTTCAGCAAAACTGTCTGGGTCATGAATCAGAGTCATACGGCGATAAAGGTCAAAGACTTGCTCAATCATGCGACAGTAGCAAGCATTCATCGAGTTTCTGGAATACTCAATCGTTGCTGAATTTGAAGCGTTTTCGGCAGCGTCGACAATTTGGCCAACAATTATTCCAGTGGATTGCATGACACAAACTTTCACAGACAGGGACTCGCAAGTCAGCAGCGCACTCAATCGCTCCAAAATTCTTTGAAAACTGTCCCATAAGGTTTCCCCCAAACCGTTGGATATCTCTTCCAAAACGACTGCACAATTTTGTTCTAGAATGGTCGATAGCAAAACAACCATATCTTTGATGCAAGGGGATATTAGTCGAACATTTTGAATTGTGTTCCACAGTGGGCGGACAATCGGCTGGATGTCAATGTCGGTCTGTCTTGTTGTTTGCTTGTCGAGTCCAAGCAAGTGGCTGATTATCATTGCAGCAACCGCTTGAACATCGTCGCAGCTATCTTCCAGGCTGGCAGTCGCAACTAGCATTGACTTTGGTAACAATTCTTTGGACCACCACTGATCCAAGTGCAATGCCTTAGAACGCAAGACAATAGCATACTTGAGAAGCAGTAGAGCCCCATGTCGAACTTCCCAATCCTCAGCCTTGACCAATTTCAAAGTAATCGCGAGTGTTTCGGATTGAATCTTTAATGGCGCCATGGAAAGCATGACCGATCCCACTTGTCCTGCCATTTCCCTTACAGCCGCTACCGTCCCACCCGAGAGTTCGGAATTGGTAGCTCCAGAGAAATCTTCAAACCGATCCAATGCCAAGATGCACAAACACCTTGACAAAATGTCCTGTGGCCAACTACCAAAGCAATCATTGGAAGTGTTCTTGTCTTGATTATGGAGCTGTCTTCTCTTCCATGCGCGCACCAGTGCCAATATTCCAATCAAGGCTCCATGTCGAATGTACCAGGACGAATCAAACATGCGATATATCAACTCGGTTGCCAATAGTGTTTGTGCGTTCTTATGAGAAACCTTCTCATCTTGATCTGTTTGCTGTTGTCGAATCTCCATGACCAGAATGGCACGAATGGATGGATCAGTTGTTTTCTTCTTTTTGGATGAGGCGACTCTACGTAGTTTGATTTTGTCGTCTGACTTTGGTTCTGCCGATGGAATGAGGTCACGCATAACAATGTCCAAATCCTTGGTGGTACCCACTTGATCCACCATCCTTCCAAGGCCCAGTCTAGACGCCAACAGTCGTCGTTGCAATTGAATTCGGCGCTCACAATAATCTTGATAGAGTTCTTGATTGGCATCCAATTCTTGCAATTCTTCGTCGTTTTCTTCTTCTTCATACAGTTTTTCAGAAGTGGACATTAGATGTCTTCCTTGCTCTAGAATGGTTTGCATTTTTCCCTGTTTCAAGTCGGATAGACTCAGCCAGAGATTGTCGCTATTCTTCTTGAAGTTGTTCTTGTCGGCATTGTCGTTTGATTTGGTGGAATCATTGTTCTGGTCCATGGTGTCACTCAAACAATCCTGCAAAAATCGTTGTTGATCCTTAATTGGCAAGTGTTGGGCCACTCCTTCCATGGCCAAACTTGCATTGTGACGAGTCCGCCAATCGGGCGACAGCAAAAAGAATTGCAATCGGCCCAAAATTTCCCACAAGACTAGCGGGCAAGCCAAAGCCGTTACCACTTGCAGGTGGGACGCTGCCACTCTGGCATGTTCGCTCGATCCTTCCTGAACGAGTTTCAATAGTCTCAGAGTATGAGGAGAAATGACAACATCTTGATCATCCATTTCTTCCTCTTTTGTTGCATTATCTATTGCTGCCTTTTTACTGGTGCCATCCAATTCTTCAATGACGGGAGTCATAGATGCATTGTTGTTCCATTCTGGACGTGGACGCTTCTTGTTGGACTGGGACAGTGATTTTCGAGTCTTCATGCTGGATTATGACAAAAAAGAACTTATCGGACACTAGACCATTGTGTGTGCAGTGATGCTATACTAGATGTGAAGAACAGCAGAAGCCGAATGCCAAGAATCGAAACAAAAACGACGATGAAAGCAATCTTTATGGGAAGGAAGATCTTGGTTTCATTTTCAATTTTTTTTCTTTGTTGTCAAAAGTCAGAAGATGGAGTGCTACGGGTTACTGACAGACGTTGTTGTACCAATTTGTACGCGGCGCGCCATGCATATTTGTCGACCTCGAAAGATGACGACGTCTTGCCCACAAACTGGAAAGGTTCAAAACGCCAAACGCCAAACGCCAACTGAAGCCCAAGACAATGCAATCCAATAGCTTCTACACAATATAAGCAGCAACAACTAAATCTGACACCCAAATACGAGCGACATATCCACTTGGAGATACACAAGGAGAGCAAAAGAAGTAGACGAACGATTTTCCCCACGGTGGTACCAATCAATCAATTAATCAATCAAGTAATCAATCAGACTCTCCTCCTCACTACAATCATCGTCACCAAAATAATTCACAAAATAACAAACCAATCATGGCGGCAATCACACAGCGCGGCAAGCGAAAAACAGCTGGAAAGCGCATGTCCAGCCTGGTTGGCAAGGCCCAAGAGGAAGACGATACCTTCTGGGGACACGATACATGGGCGGATGATGGAGATGATAGTGGCAATGAATCCTTTCGTGATTCCGATGAGGAGTCGGCCGCCAAAAAGGACGAGTTTGACTCGGACTTTGACGAGAGTGAATCAGATCGTGAAGAGGAAGAAAAGGCTGCAGGACAAGAGGAAGAACAAGAATTGAAACGGCAAGAGCGAAGTAAATCCAAGGGCAAAGGATACATGGAAGCACCCACCAATCGGGGAATAACCAAAGGAAAAGGGAAACGAGTAGTGGGGGATGGTATGAATGCTGGTATTGTCTTGAATTTCCCTGGCTCCAAGGGCGGTGGTGCACCACTTCCGACGCCAGTAGGAGCTCCTCTTCCATCAACAGCAGCTACCACACCTCCGCCACCCAAAAAGCCATCGCCCAAAAAGGCAGCCAAACGAATCACCATGGCCTCGACGCGAACGAAACGATCCGCAACCACTAACAAGCGATTAAGGGAGAGCACCGCCAAAGCTTCGGAAGAATCCCAGACATCGGCGAAAAAAGCAACCAAGACGGGCACTGGCACTGGCACTGGTGGCAGCAAAAGGAGTGGCAAGCGTCGGTACACACAAGAAGAAATGCTATTAGAAGCAGTCCACAAGACGGAGCCAGAGAATAAGCGATGGCTGTTGGAACGAAAACGAACCAAAGACATTGAAGATAGCGATAGGGCGGCCATGGCATTGAGGGAAAAGAAGAAGGGGCCAGTAGTCGAAAAGTATCATTCCAAGAGAGGCTCTCTGAAGACATTGACATACCCGAACATGGACGCGGTTCCTGAACTATTCACGCGAAAAAAGGTGGTATTGAAGAAGCCAAAGAAAACATTCTGTGTCGTTACTGGAAAGCGAGCAAGGTATAAGGACCCGAAGACTAATCTTGGATACTTTGATTTGCCAGCCTTTAAGGAGCTGCGAAGACGGATGGAAGCAAACGAACCATTGGATCAGCGAAAAAAACCTCCACCCAAAGCCAAACCCGCAACGAATGATACTGGCAGTAATGTAGGAAAAGAAGAAACGAACACGGCAGGAGCTGCCCCGAAACCCACCCCCAATGGTGTACCTCCAACTGATGTGGCTCCAACGACGCCTAAAACAACTGCAACTGTAAAAACACTCCCCGGCAACGCTTCGAGTGTGCCCAATGTGCCAACATTGTCTCCTTCCGGGAGAAGAATGTCTCCACGATCGAGGAAGCCAACCGAAAAAATGCGAGAAAACATTGCCAGCAGCCCACAACTAAACAATCTTGTCAAACTTAACGTGAGCAACCCTGCCAATCCAGCTTTGGCCATGCCAGCTGACAGCATCAACAACACAAAGTCAAGCTCCACTGTGCCTGGTCCTGTACCGAAACCAAGTCCTTCTGGTACCAATGGAAATGCCAAGAAAAAATCGACTACAACACAACCCACTTCCGAGCAAAGCGACCAGAAAACAACCTCTGTTGGTGCCAAAGTCAAGCATGCAACGCCTCCTGTCAAGCCAAAGACAACACCCACTGAATCAGCGCCTACAACCAAACCACCGATAGCGGCGAAACCTTCGGGAGGAGAAACATCTTCCAGCGGAAACAAACGAGCTGTTGAGGGTCAAAAGGAGGCCACGCAAAGTCAGTTAATCATGCAAGTGATCAATGACTTCAACCAACAGCACCCAGAGGTGAAGGAATAGACTGCTATAATCACAATACAATAGTATATTGTACCATAATAGAAACATTACAAGAACTTTTATGCTAGGGCTGTGTTTATGTCTGATTCTTGGACTGTCATGTATGTTCCATCTCTCAGGTAGACTTCGCCAGAAACGATCGACTTTTCTAAATCATTGGATCCTTCATAGTCATTTTTGCCGAGTGATACGACGGTGACTGCACAGGTTCCACAAGGAATTGACATGTGGCACAAGGAATTGAAAGTGATCTTTGCTTTTGTGGCAATGTCCATCATCACAACCATTTCTTTCGCGGCATCCAAGACTTCTCCCATCATTAGATCGTCACCACCAAGGAAATTGAATACAAGTGTTTCACAGTCGATGGCTGGACCTGCATTTGTAAATGCATCCTTGATGGCTTCCATTGGCGCCAAAATGACAACTTTTTCCAACGAATCTCCAGGGTCTTTGTACTCTTCTACGCCTTGTCCCGAGCATATGATTTTTGAACCAGTCTTGTCCATGACGGACTTTACTGTGGATTCTTCAACTTTGTTGAGTGCTGTATACCTAAGGAGTTCCATCGGTTGGGCATCGGCTTTTCCTGGCTTGTGTGTGATCTCTCCAGTAATTTTGATGGCACTCTCTTGTGCTAGTCGAACACCACCTAGTCCCCAGTCGACTTCTCTCTCTTCTTCTTCTGGAACTATCCCTAGAGAGGCATCTGGCTCTACCCAGGCATCTGGATTTATCTCTGGAGTGGATTCCTGCAATTGCAAACCATTCAAATGGGTACCCATTTGCCTCGGGACAAATCCGGCATTTGGGACTACAAGTGATGAAATTCCCAGCAATATCAAGCTAGCTTTGTTGCGTTTTAGTGCAGGCATTGTATTATTTGTGTTTCGTGTCGAAAGAGGAGCTTTTGATCTTCGTGTAGTTGTTTCGAGACAAGGTGATGGCACCGTTGCAGAACCGATCGATGACGCGAGGTTTGAAGCGATGAGGGCTTCCACGTAGAGACTGATGACAGACGGACGCTTTGGGTACTTCAAGAGTTTCATTCACATTTTCAATTTCACATTCACAGTCACATCGTTCACATACAACAAACTACGTAACGTGCAAACTACAGTACCTGCAATGATTGTGACGATTTTAAAAGTTGCTGCCTCAGCGGCTACGGTGACATTGGCTGGTAGCTGTGGTCGTAATATGCTGCAAGCGTTTGAATTGCGGAATAGCGACAATCTTCCTGATTTATCAATCCAAAAACTTCCTTCCACAGATCATGCCATGAAGACCGTAGAAGACTTGCATTCGCTCAATCGGCTGGAGCTTCTCTCCCTGTTTTCTTCTGGTGAAATACCGATAGATCTCTCTGATATTGAGGGGGAATGGGAAGGTGAACTTCTTGACAACAATGGGGCGATCATGACAACAGTTTCCAACATTATGACCAATGGATTCTTTGCGCTTGGACCTGGAAGGACATGGAACGGGAAACGCTTTGAAAACAATGGAGTCACTGGCGTCAACCGCTTCTTCACGCAAAAGGAAAACAGAGGAGACACCAAGATACGTTTTGACGTTTCCATCGAGGAATCCAAGCTAAACCCAGGTAAACCTTGTATTCAACTAAAATATTTCAATCATCAATCACCGATCTCTCCATGGAAGACAATGGTTGATGAACTGCGAATGGTGCCAGGTACAAAAGAAGTATTGTTGGGGATGGGTTCAATGGCGTGGTCCGGTGGATCGGCAAATTCCGCTCCATTTTGTCTTCGTCGATTGCCAAAACCATCAAAAGATTCGGCTATGGAGGAATTGTGATAATGGCAGCTCCAGACAAAGATGGACAGTCGCGACCCTGTTTTTAATCTCATTTCTTTAGGATCTATAATCTACAGTATGATTCATCCAATAATTCAATAATTTGCAAATGCCACAATCAATCTGGTTTCCAGCATCAATTAATCGAAAACGATCTTTGTTGCCTTCTTCATTGGTCCTCCCCTTGGACCAAAGCTTCCATACAAGTTGTGTTCCTTCTTCTTAATGGTACTGCCAAACTTCATCAAATCCTCTGGTGGGGCCTGTCCAGCTTGCTTCATGACTTGTTGAAGTTCACCAGCATGCGACTTGTCTCCAGGTTGGAAAAAGGTGTGACTGATTCCTGTCTTTCCGGCACGTCCAGTTCGGCCAATTCGGTGGACATAATCCTCAATCGTCAGGGGGAAGGTGTAGTTGATAACATATTCCACATTCGGGACATCCAATCCACGTGCGGCAACGTCAGTTGCCACCAAAAGTGGACAAGAGCCATCTTTAAACTCTGCAAGCGCTTTCGTACGAGCCTCTTGGTGTTTGTTCCCATGAATGGAACACACGTTAAATCCATCACGACGCAAAGAATACTCCAGTCTCTCTGCCTCTTTCTTGTACAATGCAAATATCAAGGTGCGCCCTTTTCCTTTGTATTTTTGCAAAAGTTGTCCAAGACGTTTTTCACGAGCCCGATCGTCAATAACCTCAACATTCTGAATCACACGCTTGTTTGCAGACAAGGAATCGTCAATACTATTTTCACCATTGGATCCAACAATAGCTTCGAAACCGACATAGAGGCGGATAGGATCAACCATGTAGTTGATAGCAATTTCCTGGATAGCAGCAGGCCAGGTCGCGGAAAACATTGCTGTTTGCCGGCCATCTTCTTTGGGCATGCAATTTGAGATGATGAACTTGACATCCTCCTCGAAACCCATGTCCAGCATACGATCAGCTTCATCCAAGACCAAGTACTGAACCTTGCTCAAGTCACAATTTCCTTCGTTGATCAAATCCTTTAGTCGACCTGGAGTTGCAACAATGCAATCAACGTTTCGCTTCTTCAGTTCCGAAACCTGTGTGTACTTGGGAACCCCACCATACAAGACAATCGATCGGAGACCACTGACAGTACCAAACTCTTGAAGCACGACATCAGATTGCATTGCAAGTTCACGGGTTGGTGCCAAAACAAGCATTCGTGGCGAGCGTCTAGTCTGCTTCGAAATAGTAGAGTCAATCATCGACGACAAAGCGGGAATGGCAAATGCGAGAGTTTTTCCACTTCCAGTCTCTGCAATACCAACAACATCTCTCTTTCGACCATTCTTCTTGGACATGAGGATTGGCCACGACTGCGCTTGAATGGGAGAAGGTGTGGTGAATTTGTTCACATCCGTGCACTGACGAAGAAGAGGTTCTGCAATGACTTCCTTGCACACAGGATCTTCGAAAGACATGAATGGGTGGTACAAGGTGTCCTTGTTAATGGCGTCGGTCTCCTTCTTTCCTTCTTCGCCGTCTCTAGCATCCTTCAACACAATCTTGTTGGTCTTTCGCCACTCCTCGATATCGGAGCTGGGGGCGGAAGAAGTAGAGAGCTTGGCCTTCTTCGATGGCTGGGGTGTTGGGGAAGCACTTCTCTTCTTCGACAACTTGACTTCTTTCCCGTCGATCTGGAACTCTTCACTTTTCTTGATCCATTTTTTGACTTTCTTGTGGGCTTCTTTGTCTCCCAATTCTTCGGCAACAAGTTTGGCCAATTTCTTCAGTTTCATTGGCTTGGAGTCCCGCTTTTTCAAGGACTTCATTGCTGCCTCGAGGGCATTGTTGCTCGTGATACTATCCATTTTCGATTTGAGAGGGCAAACAGAAAAAATATGAAGGAAAACCTCGAGCCGGGATTTTTTTCGGTTGGTTGGCACGAGGCAAAAAGTCGGATGACTGACGATGACAGACAACGCTATTGAAATCACGACTTCTACCCTTCGGTTCGGTTAATCACTGGTAGGGGGGTACTTGGTACCAAGTACTTTGCACATACTTCACTACATCTGGTAGGAGTCTGTGCTATAAAACTCTCTCAATTTTGACTCAAGCTAATAGTTTCCCTAGACTGCTTGCTTTGCATAATACTCGTTGTGATCCAGTTGAGCAACCAGAAAGCGTTGGGGATCAAGATCACTGTCGAATTCGTCTGTTGCACTTGCCCCCATTCTTGTGATATCGGCCACATTTGACTTGTTCTTGTTCTCGTCTACGTAGTCGTCCAGATTGCCATTCACAATTTCCCCCAAAACTTTCAGAAGCTCAACAGCGTTTTGTTCATATTCATCAGATATTCGATCTACCTCTTTTATCATTGGTGTGTTTGCAAGTCCGAAGAAGTTATCATCCTCTGCAGACTCTTGTTGTGAGTTGAATCCCCAATGACCGTGCTGCAGACGTGTCTCTGCTCGCAAACGCTTTTCAGTTGCCACAGCTGCCAATTGTAACGACTCTCGGAATAGCGCTTCTTGCATGCTACAGAACTCATCTGCCATGGATAGCAACGTTTCCACTTGTTCCCCCAGGTACTGTTTACTGGTGAGCTCATTGGAGTCGGCTTTCAGGAGACTCTTTCTCACAATTCCATTCAAATATGATTTGTGCGCTTCAATTACCTCGTCCAGAGTCTTGGCCTTGTCAATATCGCTTACCAACTTTTGCCATCCACCCTCGAGAACTTCAAACATCAAGTAGCTCTTTAGATTGCATATCAAGTGCATCATGGACTGTCTCAGAATGGATATTTTCCGCAACAAGTAAGTGGATTGCAAGTATCTCGCATCGGCTGACTTGTCGATTCCATTGTACTGAGCTGTAGTTTGCAATGCATGCTGCAGCGTAGCGTTCTGTCGCCAGGTGTAATTGAGCATGTACTCGACCTTCTTAAGATTGAATAGAAACCGGAAAACTTTCTTGTATTTCTTCAATGCAGCAGGGTCTACAATCGCGATCAATGGATCTGGAACCTTGTAATCCAACATAAAAATATCCCACACAGTTCTCTTGTCTCCTTGTTGACTTGGAGAGCGACCAGGACCAAACATAAAGTTCGCATCCTCATCTTTGCCCAACAAGAGTTCCACCTGTAATCGATCCAGGCAGAATTGAGGCTGGTATTTGGCATTTGTCGATCGTAACGCTCCTTCCACAATCGACAACAAGGAATGCTTGTAAATGCCCGCAATCCCTTGATGGCCATGGAACTCAGTAAACAAGCCATCTATTAGTGCGGAAAAGAAGTCTCCTTGTCCAAGAAACAAAAATTGCTTGAGGGCAAGCAAATGTTCCATCATGTGGTTCTCCTTCTTTAGAGTTAGAAGAATGTGCGAGTGAACTAATTCTCCTGCCCGCTTCAGTGTCTTCTGCAATTCAGCGTTGGAGTTGTTCCCTTTTCTAGACGACGGCTTGCAACTGTATCCCAGGTCCGCGGAATCCATCGATGGCAATTTCATCGTCCATGTGCCATCCAATAGACATCTCCGAATAAAGTTGATTCCTTTTCCAACATTGAATGCTGGCTCTACAAGGTGCTTGTCAAGGATACCTGTTGGAACTAGATCTCTATTGATCTCGTATCTTTGCGTCCACAAAAACTTGTCTTTGACATTGGGGATTTCTTGGACAAAGAATTCTCCATGAGGATCAGATAACACACCTTGAGTACTCCACCGGAACAGCACGTCGAACCAAGGCTTGGACACATGTCCCAAGATTCCCTTGACCAAACTTGCGTGTCGGGTGTCACCATGTAGTGTGTGTTTGTAAATGGCGCTCAGCAAGTTGCCCCCAGAAAGGTCTCCTAATCCATCAGTAAGCATTGCAAGAATCTTCAGTCTATGTGTTGGCTTTCGTAGATCCACCATGAGCTGCCTCAAACTGACATCGTTCAGTTTGGCCTCCAAGCTTGCCAAAAAGGAATGGTACTCTTGCAATTCTTCGGAAAGGGTCCCAGCGAATGCTCGTGCTAGGATGCCTTTGCTGTCATCTTGTTGAACTTGATGAATATAGGATTGTGTGCGATGATAGAGCCAGCCGGCTTCACCACTGATTCGAAGCGCATCAGCTGCTCCACTACCCAAGCGTGTCTCCAGTGACTGCCCAGTATATAATAGTGGATTATTTAGGGCGGGTGATTGCACTCGAATTCCCTCATAATCGTCCACGCAATTGGACAAGACATTGGAACTATTGAAATGATATTTTATCCTCTCGCCATCAATACCTTGTAGAGAATACAAGCACTCGCGCAATAAGGCCGCTTCTTCGTGTTCTAACCCTTGGCGATTTTGTTGAATTTGCTGCTCTCTCGCTTCTGACCTTACCAACGGTCCTTGCGATTGAGCAGTGTTGGGAAAGAACGAAACCGACGACAAAGCAGTGGAGGTCGACGACAGACGCCTTTCATGTTGATATACTTGTTCTTGCTGCTGGTGTTGTTCGCGTTGCTGAAGTGGTTCGGTTCGGGCAGCACTCTGATACTGCAAATTTTGATACGGCTGTCGCGGTTGCGAAACTGTTGACAATGGTGTCGAGACTTGAATTGGCTGTTGATACGATGACTGTGGCGGCTGGGAAAGCGGCTCAGAATTCACGACTGGTGACGTTGCTACAGATGACGACGTCAGCTGCTCTGGAGTAGCACATTTGATATGTTTACCCATCAATTTTGTCATGACTGTGATCACTTTTGGAGGCAAATCTTCGTCTCCAGACCTAGCACAGCGTATATTGAGATCGTTGTAGACTCGCTCCAATTCAGCCTTGTGTCTTTGGTACGGCGCCTTGCGAGAAACCCTACGCCAAGCATTGGTGACATTCGTAGCCTTGCGATCTTGAGAGAGTCCAATCTGGCTGGAGACAACGCGACGCGCCAAGGAAACCGAAGCCACATCGGCGTGGCCTTTCATTGCTCGTACGAGCCGTTGCATTGCCTCTTCAACATCTTCACCAGAACGAGATGACATGATTACAGTGTATTGTTCAATTATAATCTTTCTTTCAATCGGATTAACTGTGAAAGTGCTTTCAAATATTTAAGAAAGGGTTGCAAAGATTGGAGATTAGAATATGAATGATGTTCTTCCTGAGATGATCTGATTTCAAATAGTTGAATTGTGATTTCCCGCTGTCATTTTTTGAATTTGAGGTCGTTCGAATTAGTCGTTCGACATGAAGGCACTCATGTGAGTACGTGTACCAGTACCGGTACGTCGAATGAATCAAAGAATGAATGATGAACGAATGAATGAATGAATGAATCGATCGTTCGAATCGACAAATCCGGACTTTGTACCTCCACTAGCTTGCAGTATCTTCAATTGCTATCAATCCTTTCACGTTGCCAGATATATGATTTGATTTCTCCCCTCAAACGGCAATTTTTCTATTCGAAGTCTGCCGTCTTTTGCCAAAAGATATTCCAAGAATTGTTCATAAGTTTGGACACCTTTGCCAGAATTTAAAGTGCGCAACGGAAAGAGTCCAGGAAATACGCAACACGGCACAATGGCGACTGGCTTTTCAAACTTCAATGCTAGATCCAAAATGTCTTCTGTTGGTTCATCAGGGTGAATACCCACAAGCATGCTCGCATCTTGAACCAAACGCTCGTAGTCTTGGACAAAACTTGTGGTATTGAACTCACGAGATATGAGTTCAGGGTGTGGAGCTGACGCCATCCGTATTCGTTTTGCTACTCGTGGATCTAGCTTTTTGCCATGTTTGCGCACCAAGGGGTCAACAATGGTGCAAGGAATCATCCCTTGGAGCGATAGCTCTATCGAAAGTTTGCCCTTGCCACCAGCAACGTCTAGCACTCCAGTTCCCTTTTTGAGTTCTTCCACATCATATGTCTTTAGTAGCCAGGCAGCGAATAGTTTGGCACGCATACTCTTGGAACGATTGTCACCATGAGAGAAAGCGTCATTTGGGTTTGGGTTGTCTTGTGTCAATTTTTCGCCATTATCAGTTTGTTTGCTCTCTTGTTTGCCTTCCAAATCACTGTTGGCCTTTTTCTTACTATTTTCAGGATTGTCACCACTTTGATGGCTGTTGTATTTGAGATAGGCGGTGCCCCGAACCTTCAAGTAGTCTGAGCACGAGATGCCGCCTTCCTTGTGTTTGGCAAGTCGCAATGCTTCTTCCCGGGGATTTGATAGCAACAACCACGACTTTACCTGCAAGGCTCCATTATTTCGCTCCTCAGTTGTTTCGTCTTTGTCGCAAAGGTCCACAGATACCACAGCATCGTATGGCAGTTTGGAATTCTTGGTGGGAAATGTGTCATCGTATTCTGAGTTCCAAGCATCGGAATCGCGCTGAAATACAATTTTAAGAACTTCGTCACCTCCATCCACTTTAATGTCCGCAAATGCCAAATGTTTGCCAATGCAGCGCCGTCTAGTAATGTTGCCCCTCACCCTCATTGCAAAGTCATGTCTTTGTTTTTGTGATGTTTCATCGGTTGGGTCGAAGTTTGGGTGGGTCGAAGTTTGATTGGGTCGTCGCGCGAAACCGCGCATAGTCAGAAAAATCCATCACGAAGAAACATCATCAGCACGAATTTTCGTGTTTTACTTTCATTCTTACCCCGGATCAGAACTACTACCTACAGATTCGCAGCAACCCGATTAAATATGCTCACTCTATCCTTGTATTTTTGCCTTCTATTGCCTATGCCTCTTCTTCAGCTGGGAGAATGCTTCAGTTGCAACAATAATCTACCTTTCTTGAAAACGAGGGGGAAAAGCAAAAGTTCTGTATCTTCCTTGTTTGCTCAGGAAGAAAGCGACTCGGAAGAAGCAGTAGCTGTTGATCCTAACGCTGTGAATGTATTAGGAACCCCACTCCAGTGTTGCTGTTCCGACGTTGGCGGAAGTGGAATCGGAACAGGCTTTTATCGGAATGGATTCTGTTCCACCGGGGAACAGGATTTGGGTCGTCACACGGTGTGTTGCAAAGTAACCGACAAGTTTTTGAAATTCTCCAAGGCGGTTGGAAATGACTTGAGTACAGCAATGCCAGAATACCACTTTCCAGGTCTCAAGGAGGGAGATATATGGTGTCTGTGCGCCCAACGATGGGCACAGGCTTACAGTGCTGAAATGGCGCCCAAGATATTTCTTCAGGCGACTCATGAAAAGACTTTGGACTATGCGCCCATTGAAATATTGAAGGAATTTGCTCTTGACAAGGAAGAGGCAGAAAAGATTCTACAAGAATTGAATGACAAGCGAGATCAGTTGAACAACCTCCTGTGATTGAGAAGTTTGTAAGTAGTAGTAGTAGTAGTAGTAGGTACTACTAGTCTTGGAAGTTTCTAGTATCTTTGCACCATTTTTCAAATGGGGGAACTACCGCTCTACGGTAGTAGTATAAGGCTCTACAATGGAATGTAACCGATGTGTCATACGTTCGAAAGGCAGAAATCATTGCAATTCATAATGCAGATATGTTGATTCAAGCTACGAGGTCCGTTCGATTGTTGCCATGATGCATACTGTATGATTTTATGACGATTTTATGACAATGTTATGAGAACCGATTTCCAACCTTTCTTCGCTGACGTCTTTCTCCCGTAGCCGAAATTATACTTTGATTGGAAGCATGTCATTCGGCGCTCGCTTTTGAGCTGCACCTCTGCTGATAATGCTCTTCTTTCCTAGTTTCAATACCACGCACTATAGCACAACAACGTTTCGAATCCAGTTTGAACCATACAAAGAAAAATAATAAGTCTGTTTTGTAATTGTAGTGGTATGGCTTGCATGTCTATTTCCATTAGCAGAAAACAAGTAAGTGTGTGTAGTGGAGAGTGCGAATTTTGAAGTTTCTGTTTTGTTTGCCATCACCAGTAGCTGTAGCAGTGGTGACAAAATGCCCAAGAAACCTTTAGTATGGCGCAGTCGTGAAATAATATAATCAATTCCAGCATTGCTGCGGCCCAGTTTGTGCGTAGTGTATCCCGTCTAAAACGAAAGGAATGGTTGACTTATAGGTTCTTTTGGGCATCCTTGGCCTTTGAAACGGCTCCATCAAGAGCATCCTTGGCCTTGCTGGTAAGAGAGTACTCTTCGTTAAGTTCACTGACCTTCTTGACAGTCTTCTCGATAAGGTCACCAGCAACACCAAGGGCGGTCATACCAGCGCCAACAAGGTCGTATTCATCATTAACTTCTGTGATCTTGGCCTTTGTGGAAGCGAGTGCCTTCTCCACCTTTTGGATGGCCTCGGGATCGACAGACTCTTGTGACTTTAGCTTCTCAAGGGCGCCTTCTAGAGATCCTTGTGCCTTTTTCAAAACTTCGTACTTGGTGTCAAGGTTTAGGAGGTAGTTGTAAACTTCAATGGCACCCTTGGAGACTGTTCCCACAATGTCTCCGGCTTCGTTGTCCGACTTGGAGACGTAGTTTGCGGCGGCAGCACCAATGGCAGCGATGACGGGTCCTCCAATGATAAGTCCAGCGGCTCCTCCAATAAGACCGGCAGTGAACTCAATGGTCTCTTCCTTGATTGGAACAAGAGAGCTGGAAGGCGCCGCCTCTTCCTCGGACATGAAAGTGGCGATAGAGGCAGGTCGGACAAGTGCTCGTGGTTGAGGGGCAAAGGCAGAGGTTTGGGCCAAGGCCATGATCATAGCGAGAGTAGTAGCGAACTTCATTTTGATTGTAATGTAAAGTTTGAAAGATGAGGACAATACGTTGATAGTAAGGACAATAATAGCAGGAGTACGAGTAGTCACAATGCTCAACAGACGACGCCAAGGAGGGGACAAGAAGGGGAAAGATTTTTTTCGGATTTTTGAAAAATGGCGTATCTTCGCTTCAAGGAAAGCCGGCCTGTCGTTTGCAGTACAATTTCCTACTGCACCGTTTCAAAGTCAAATTGCGCCTCCTACGTCACAGTCTTGCATCATTCCAAAAGAATTCCGACAATTCCGGGGTCCCCAAAGTTATCGATCCTCCAATTTTGGGAGCCCAACCACCACGCCGGCAAGTTCAAAAAGGCAACGGCTAGAAACGGACAATGCAAGAGAAGTTGCCCTCATGGCCTTATTTCGGTAAGATCGGCAATGGACCAATTTGGAGTTCAACAGCGAAAGATGAATGAGCCAGCGGGAATTACGCGAACACGCTCTACGGAGATGGTGGAAGACAGCCACCCAATTTTAGATGAGGATCCTCTTCTCATCTCGCAATCGTTGACTTATGTCACAGATGATGGCAGTGTATTGCACTCCTTTCAATCCATGCCCTTTTCACTTGGTATGTAATGTCTGATGATATTCTTCGGTGATGATCTATACATGTGTGTTTGAAACATGAAGTATTCTGACTCTCGTTCTCCTCTTTTTCGGCGATAGGATTCAAGCTACGCTTCCTTATATTAGAAATAATCTTTGTGCTTCTTGTGGTGTTTGCAGTCCCTATCGGAGCCCATGGAACAGTGGTAGCCGTGTCAGTGGTAAATCTCTTGGCAGTAGCTTGGTTCTGGTACAATTATGTTCGCAGTGTGGAGATTACATCGGAAGGAAACCTTCGCTTTTGGATTGGAAATATTGAAATTGACGTTCCTTTTGACAAGATCATATCACTCCGAAAATTGCACAGCGAGGCGTCACCCTGCAGCCTCACGTCACCAGTTATGCCGTACCGTGGATTCTTGAGTAACCCAAATGATGGCGTTGCTATCGTCACAACAGTTCCCACTACTCCATTCTGGTTGTGGCCCAGATCAGCTGGCAAGCCCGAACGATCATTCTGCTTTGGCGCCATTATGTGCCCCAAGCTTACCATTGTCTTTTCGCCATCGTGTGGAGGACATGCTTTTATTCAAGATGTGGAAGCGGAAATGCGAAACTTTACAAGCGGGGGAAAACGCAGCAAAAGTAATAACGCCACTGGCAGCGCGGTAACCCCACAAGGAAATCCCGACTTTTTGGATGTATAAGTTGTCATAGAGGCAAGCGATACCATATGCCGAATGTCAAGAACCAAAACTGTAAACTAGTTCTATTATTACTTGAACGTGAAATCAACCAGGGGTCATGATGCAATTGTTAGCCTGTATCTGTGATTAATTGTTTAGTTCAGTCCTTGGTTCCATGCTTTTAAAATTATGTGGCTTCGTTATCGAGTAACGGCCTCCTCCAAGGCAACAGGAATCTCCTCTGTAACCTTGGATTCCTTGATCATGGAGAGTGCCTCTTTCTTTGCCGTCTGTGTATAATAGTGCATGGTGAATCGAGAAGTGATGAGATTTTTACTCTCGAAATCATATGACATGCAAGCGAACACGAGATGAATTTTGTACTTACCGTATCACCAATGCGATCCGTATTGCGTTTGTATTCATACGAGTAGGGCTCACCAAAGAAGGGAGTCACAGATTGCATCAGGTCGATTCCTTCAAAGAGTGAATAGGACAGAATGCTAGAAGTCATGTCCGCAGCTACTGGCAATGGAATCTTGACTATAAAGTTCAGGCCATACCAGATCCTCTTGTACCAAGTTTCATGAGCTTCGTTGTATGCCAATCCAGGCCATCCGGCCAAGAATCCGCCCCACATTTCCAAAGGAATCTTGAAAAATCCGTCAAAGAATCCGCGAAGCCCAATTACGTTCTGCTTCATCAAGAACTCTCCACCGTACACAGCAAAGTTGCGTTGACGAATGTTTTCGGGGGACCATAGGGCATGGTACGCAGATGCTATGGCCCGGTCAAGGTTGACATCGGATGACTTTAGCTCTTGTTTGATAGCCATGGCGGCGTCTGTGGCCCCCATCAGACAACGACATATATGGAATCCTGTGCTGGGATGGACCATGGCAGCAGCACCGCCGACACCCAAGATTCGCTGATCTCGCATGGGTAGGGCTCCGCCCATGGGAATGTAACAAAACTCTTCTTCTGTCACTTTGGTCACTTTGATTCCGTGGTGATCCAATCGTTGGAAGAGTCTATCCTTGCACTCCTGGAACGATACACCCGGTCTTGCCACCAAGGAAGTCTCTTCAGCAAAGAAAGTATTGTCCTTCAACGGCATAACGTAGTTGAAGGTGGGAACCTTGGTTGCTCTATCCACCTCTTCTTCTGTGGGGAAGTGGTCGGTACGGTAATCAAACAACGTCATGGCTTCCTTGGCGTATGGTCCAAATTGGGACATGTCTGAAGAGCTGGATTCGTCAACCTCCAAGACGGCCCCGTAGGCAATTTGGAATCCCGGTGGTGAATATTGTCCTCGGGTGTCTTTCATCACAAGCTTGGTTTCATGACCAGTGGTATCAATCACAATCTTTGCTCTCATGGTGATGGGTGTATCACTATCCTTTGGTTGCAACTGGATGGTAGTCCCATCTTCATCGTGCACTAGACTTCCAGCTGGTTTGTACATGTTGACACCAGTGGCCTCCGAGATGTGATTGGCCTTTACCACCCGAAAGTTTTTGCTCAAGGTTTCTTTCAAGGCAAAACGGTCCACTCGGCAATAGGGACGATCCAGACGCATTCGATTATCCGCTGGAATGTCAAAGGAGCCACCAAAATAGCAATCTGTAACTTCCCACTCTATGTCAATTGAATTTCCAGCGGCTCCACCTTCAATTTTGATCCCAGCTTCGGCATATTTGTCCAAGACTGTTTGCCATTCATCCTTCCAAACTCCATAATTTGGGACCCACGCGGATTCGTAATTTTGATCCGCCATGACTACGTCCAATTCCCCTCCAACTCCAAGCAAAGAGGCCATTGCCGTACCAGCTGGTCCACTGCCCAAAACTAGAACATCGCAAGTATCATCGTATGAATCTCCATTTGTTCTAGCAAACAAACAAGGTGATTTGCTGGCATCTTTTGATGAAAACTTGTTCTGCAAGGCAGCAGATCGCTTTATACTTCTGTTGGGGGATACAAAGGCAAGACTTGTTGCAATCAAGTAGCTTGCGTGAAGAAAGAGTAGAGTCCTCATTCCTGTGACTTGCTCAGTCAATTATTGGAATGAATGAATGGGATTTTTGTTGATGGTCCAGGTTATTGACATCCTCTAAAACAACACGTGTTCAACTCCTGACTCAAACGAGTCCCGTGTTTCCGTCTGGCCTTCCTTGCGATTGATTCATCATCACCTGAACCATGGCCAACAACAACAAAGGTCAGATTTGAAAAAGAGCGTTTCTATTTTGAAAGCCCTGTCTTGATTGGTGTGCGTGAAACTCCGTTGGTCTGAACAAGTAGATTAGAATATTGTACAACTAGAAAGGAATATGTCAGACAACGATAGCCGCGCCAAAGAAGCGGCCAAACAACTGTTTTGCGGTGGCATTGCCGGTTCTGTTGCCAAGTCCGTGACGGCCCCCTTCAGTCGGCTCACTATTCTGTATCAGGTCCATTCGATGGTTACCACAAAACATGATAGGCCAGCATATGCCATGAATTTAAGAGGTGGGTTCCAGAAGATCGTGGAACGTGGTGGTATCGCGTCTCTTTGGAAGGGAAACATGACCTCTGTATTGCACCGCTTTCCTTATTCAGCAATCAATTTTTACGTCTACGAAAATACGCTGGATATATTGACTGGAATCGGTGGGAAACATGAAGAAGTCGATGAAACGGTTGCTCATCTGGCTAGGCGGATGAGCATATCAACTCAAGTGAAGCGTCCAAGTAAAACTTCAACCTCATCACAGTCTCAAACAAATCAAACAAAACCAATTCACAAGTTCATCGCTGGGGCTGTCGCTGGAACTGCTGCAGTGGTTGGCTGCTATCCACTTGATCTGGTAAGAACGCGACTGACAACAGAGTTAGAGGGGCGAGAGCACTATAAAGGCATCAGAGATGCATTTAGGAAAATTCTGGCGGAAGAAGGCATAATGGGATTCTACTCTGGAATTACCCCTACGTTAATGGTGGCGGTTCCCAACTTTGCCATATCTTACAGTGTTTATGGAACATTAAAAGAGCACGCTCTGGATGATGATCTCTTTTACAATCTACGTCGAATCGATGCAGACTCTGGAGAACCAAGATTGGGATTACTTCTTACGGTATTATGTGGTGCGACGAGCGGGTGCATGTCAACAACCCTTACTTTCCCCATGGACACTATCCGAAGACGAATGCAAATTCAAAATCTTCATATTGCCGCCGAACATAGACTGACATCTCGCCAGCAACTGATGCGTTTGGTGAAGGATGAAGGCCTGATAAGTTTGTACCGAGGATTGACACCAGAAATGTTGAAGGTGATTCCAATGGTAGGAACAATGTTCGTAGTCTACGAATGGTCCAAAGAAATGCTTGATGTGAAGCATAATCGGTAAGACGTGACAAACAAACAGTTTATTCCTCGCTCTGCACGTGGTCCTCAGAAAGTAAGCACTTTGCTTTCTTAATTGCAGCGATGTCTAATAAATGTAAATAGTATGCCAGTCTTAGAGCTGATTCGGTACCTTGCTGCTTAGTTCTACATTGCTACTGTATCTACTGATGTCACAAACGCGACACCACTGGGGGGGGGGGAATATCAGGAAGAGATCCAACCATGGTGCCAGCAATCCAAGGAAGGTCAAAGGAAGGTCGAAGGAAGTTCATCACCTTTGTGTGGTTGGTTTTGGTCGCGCGCCGAACCACATTGCGAAAAGACGTTGGTCGGCAGGCGGAAAAAATGAGGCAACAACTTTTCCGAAAACACAACGTCCATTTTCAATTCTGGGTGGAAATCCTATCTCATTTTCTAAGATACTTGCATTCTACAAGCTTTATTTTAATACTACTTCAGAAACTTTATCATTATGGCGCGAGGAAACCAATTTGTTATGTCGGTCGTCTGGATCATTCTTCTTTGCTTCTTCGTTTGGCCTCTAGCTGCCTGTGCAGGTCTTTTGTGGTTGTTCCTACAAGTAAGTGTTGGTGCTTTATTGCTTTTCATGCACCAACTGCAGTCTATTGACTCTTTTATCGCTCTCTATGCAGCCCTTCGAAGCATGTTTTGATGTTGTGGGCCAACTTAATCGCTTCCTGGAGAAGATCGTCACATGGCCTCGCGAATTTGGACATGCAATTGCGTCGGGAACCGAGTCATGTCCACAACCCTAATGCGTGACAATTAAAATCATCCGGCAGCCTCAGTGCGCCCCCAAGAGTGTCAGTTATCCTTACACAGCGTCCAGGTACAATCAGAAACAAGGTGCAAGAGTTTGTTGAATGTGCTGCCTTTTACAGAAAGCCAGCTCATGCACCTTGAGGTTGCTCTTCTCATGTTAATCAGAAGTAGTAGCACAAGCTTGCATATACTCTTTGTCCATCAACTCTTTGTCCATCAATTCGCACAACTGCGTTCATAGCTTCGTTTCTAGCGGCAGTGTGCCACCAGTACGGCACCCAGTTTCACGATTGACACACGGCAGATATTTTGGGTCGGCATCAAGACAAAGTGGGAAAGCCATGTCCACTGACTGCTTATGCTTCTCCACCATAATTTTGATATATTGAATTTCTTGCAAGTAGTCGCTTGGATCCAGCGGGTTCGATTCTGCAGGGTCGGCGAGAACGTCGAAGAGCAAAGGAGGGTCGTGATACTGCTCAATGTCGTCATTGTAATGTGCACTCTTTGTCCATATCCATGCTTTCAAGCTTCCATATTTCACCTAAGAGACAACGCAACGCAAGTGAGAATTTTTCCAATTTTGAATTCATTGTAATTGTTTTTGCTCACAGCAGCCACGTCGAACCGCCCATATGGAGGAGGCAGTGGACCAGACTCGAAACCATCTCTCCAGAAGAAGAGAACGCGTTTCGCTTCAATATTCGTAGACTCGCCAGTAAAAATTCCACTCATATCTTTACCATCAAGATTGAGAGGTATAGGTTTCTCAAGTAGCGACAAAAAGGATGGAATGACATCAAGAGTCGAAATTAGATCTTGCGAGACACTGCCCTGTGGTATTTTGCCAGGAAAGCGTGCCAGGGCAGGCATTCGTAAATTAGCTTCCCAGACTGAACCAAGTCCACTGTCTTCGCCACATGGAACACCTTCCAATGCGAGTTCTGTGTCGGGAAGTACGCATCTTCGTGGCTGCCCATTTGTTGGTTGAGGAACATAGTCATGCGGACAAGCGGTGCAGGACGGACTTGAATGATCCCGAAACCTATTTTGAAATGAGTCTAGAACGACAAGCAAGTTTACAAGATATACAAATGCTCACCATTCCGCGGCGAACGGCCCCTTTGATCCAGAGCATGATTGTTCTGCAACCCAAGGCCCATTGTCGCTTGTGAATAGAACTAGAGTATTGTTTGTTACTCCAAAATCATCCAGTGCTTTCAGAATCTCGCCTGCTATCCAATCCATTTCTTCCACTGCGTCAGAGAATGTTGCGTTTTCCTTTGCTGCCCACTGACAGTTCCTTTGCTCCGGCATATCCTTTGGAGCACAGAGTTGATGAACATGGCTGAATGGCACGTATAAGAAGAAAGGAATATCCTTGTCACTGTTCTTCTGAATAAAAGACCTGGATTCTGAGGCATACTGGATAGCCAAGTCGTCAAGTTGAACAGGTTGTTCTTCAATGGAAGTGTCACGATACAATGGCAGTAACATAGTCCCATCATCGTCACCGTGACAAGTGTGGTTGTCAACGGACCCACCACTCATATGATACGGGACCCCCAACCAGCTATCAAATCCTTGATTTGTAGGGAGGAAAGGCTCTCGATGACCCAAATGCCATTTGCCAACAATTTTCGTAGCATACCCAAAGCCTTTCAACATCTCGGCAAGTGTTGTTTCTTCTGGCAATAGCCCAAATCTCGCATCGGAACGAAATACCCTTGGATAGACCCCTGTTCGCACAGGATATCGTCCAGTTAGGAGCGCCGACCGACTTGCTGAACACAAAGCAGCTGCAGAATTCCAGTTTAAGAATTTCATTCCATCGACAGCCAAGTTGTCGATGTTGGGCGTCTTGGTGTGCTGAGGATTCGACTTTGATTGAAAAACTGAAATGTCGTCATATCCTAGGTTGTCTGCGAAGAGAATCACAAGATTTGGGAACTCGGTTGCGTTGGAAGTCGCTATGGTTAGCAGTAAAGAAGTGATAAGAGAGAGGAGCATGACTCACTCTCTTGATTTCAGATCATCGATTGGAAGAGAAAATCTTTCGACAGCCAATCTGACTACTTCGACCAAACAGCAGTCTGCCAAGAATAATGTCCTGCTTGCGACATTTCATCACTTATTGGCAGCGAGCGCGTCCTCTGACAGTTTGTTTTGCTCACGTCAAAGCTTTTGGCGACTTGCGATCGCAAAAAAGCCAACAGATACCTCTCTCAATTGTTGCAACGAAGTACCTGAATGTTTTAAAAGAAGCATTACACTGCAACAAAACTCAATAAACTACCAATGAGAGACATCACGTCGGCTCTATACAGGTTAGAGTCCCCGTCGATGACTTCCCGAGACCCTGATGGCGTCGATTCTCGTGATATTGATGCCGTTCGTCTGGAACCTGCTGGTTCACACTCTGAAGCTGCTTTCCCAACCGATTCAGTTTTCTCAGGTATCACTGAAGATATCGATATTTCTATTCCAGTGCCGCTCCAAAAATCTTTCGATGCGGCAAGGCTTGTAGGTATCCCACCTCCGCCACCCAAGAACCCTCCACCAAAAAAGAAGGGAGCGAAAAAGAAGGATAAACAAGTGGATACAAAGCAAACTGATGGCGAACAAGGCAATGACGAAAATGTGGATGACGTCAATGTTGCATCTACGGCTAGTGCTTCGGGTTCAAAATCTCTGTTGAATCAAAAGCAAGCGGCAAAGACTGAGGATGAGGATGCAGAAGATGATGAAAGTCTCTTTTCCTTCATAACGACCGAAAGTAATACCATCGACGTAGATGACTATTCACTGGCATCTCGATCCGTAATGAGCGTCAAATCAAATAAACGAGACCTTCCAGCTCCATCTCCAGCGAGTGTTGCTACTAGGCCTCACAGCAACACAACGAAGGAAGGGAATGCGTCGGACGAAGACGAGATCGCAAATTTCTTTGCTCCAGACGGAGAAGCTCAGAAAGCAACAAGGGATAAAAAACGAGGTTTCCTTAGAAAGCTGTTCCGTGGCCGAGGAAAGACTAAGGGTGATGTTGGGCAAATGGATGTGATTGCAGAGTCTGCTACACAGGAATTCAACCCTGATGCTGGAACAGACAATGAGAAGCCAACCGAGATGCTGGCGCCAACCACTCAAGGAAAGGCAAAAGAGAACTCAAAAAACAATGATGCTGAAGAACATGAGTTTGTTGACCTTGATGATCATACTATTGTTGAGCAAGATGAATCTGACGAAACCACGCTCAAAGCTTCCGCATCTAATCAAAGTCTCGCTCAAGATCCACCAGATCACGAAAATGGTGATCCACCACAGCGCAGTGGCCGCCCATTGCTCTCCCCTAGAAGTGTAAAGAAGACGATGCAGGTCATCGACGTTGATGGAGAAGGAACCGGGCGTTCTCGTATTGCTAATTTCTACGGCCCTGCGGGGAACAACGACTATCTCGTGCAGGCTATCCCAAGTACTCTATCTATTGATCGATCGTTGTACGGTGGAGATATATCCATCAACCAAAGGCTCTCTGTTGATCCTGAAGCCGATGGGGAACCTCCCAGAATTTTGTCAACCAAGGCTCGGGGCGCAGAGGCAGTCAAGGTCGAAGTATACAAGGAAGGTCGAAAGCCAACCCCAAAGAATGATGAACAGCTTCTCGTTCTTGTCCCAACTGAAAGTGTTGATCCGGTTGGTGCTTCCCCCAGACTTGACGGCGATACTCGTGGCCGCGCAGAGGTTGAGGTTGTTTTCAAGGAGCCTGCAGGAGCATCTCCCCTTGCATGGAAAGTGGCTCATGATGATCCCTTTGGCACATCTCCACGTCATGCTGAAGAATTGAAGAACCGTGAGAAGAATAGAGCGTTTACAGTGTCAAGAGCCAAGAGCGAGGACCCTCCTCTTGCTGATAAAGAGGTTGTACTGTCAAAAGCCAAAAGTGAGGACCCTCCTCTTGTCGAGGAAATTGCCAACCAAGTTGTCGACGAAATTGTAATCAAAGCTGACAACGAAACTGTCGAGGAACCTATCGAGGAACCTATCGAGGAACCCATTGAGAAAGTTGCAAAGGAAACCGACGAAGAAGCTATGAAATACGTTGTTGAGACATCAAAACAAGACATGGGCACCACAATGAAGCCACCAGTTGCACCAGCAATGTTGGATGTTGTCACAGAGACAGAAATAGAGGAAACTTCTCAGAAAACGGTTGGAGATGGTTTCGACGCCGCACAGAATGAAAATAGACCCGAGGCATCTCGTGCAGCCTCGGATCTAAACGAGTCTTTTGTCCAAGATGCGTCGGAACCTAATCCGGTCAGGGTGGAAAGAGAAATTGAATCTACAGATGAACGAGCAACAAAATTATTTTCTGTTTCCGCGGCTGCGTTCTCCAACGCTGAAACAATCGCCTACCTCCATGAGTTGCAAGGTCAAGCTTCGCCTCGCCATTCATGGCATACTTCCAAGCGACGAAGCGACGCTGTCCCTCCCAGTCCGTTGCCCACACAGAAAAAGACCCCAAAGGAAATTCTGAAAGCAAAACTTCGGGAAAAATACAGCATGGTGCAAGAATCGGACAGGAAGAAGGCACCTTCTCCAAACGAATACACTGCCGAAAACTTCGATGATACTATTGAGAGAGCAAACAAACTTGAAAGAAAGAACATCTCAAAATTCCAAGGTTTTGGATACCAATCGAGGTTCAAGGGTCGCAAACCAACCAAGAAAGATAAACAACAAGCTGATTCAGTCAACATTCCAAATGCGAAAAATACTCGAAACGAAAAGCCCGAAGAGGGCAGCTCCGCTTCCTCTGATAACAGATACACGACGATTAAAGTGATTCCAGGAAAACTTGCGGCCCAAGCCGTTGCTCGAAATCGCCCAACAAGGAAGAATGTGAACTCAGAGCCAGAAAGTCAACAGCAACAGCGCCTTAAAAAACAGAGGCGAGAAGGACAGAATCGTTTTCGCTTCAGGGTACCCGAGGCCGAAATCAAGGATCCCATTCAAAGAGCCAGTCGACGATTGCTTACAAAAGCTGCATTGCGAATCCAAACTGCTGCACGAATGTATTTGGCCAAACGCGAAGCTGTGGATAGGATGTGGGCACTATTGGCAATCCAATCTTATAGCCGCAGGTGGAAGTGCGAAGCAATCTTAAGAGAGAGAGTGAATGCCATCAAAGCAGTTCAGTCGATAGCTCGTGCATTGATTGTGAAGAAGGAAATTGCAAGAAGAAATGCTGCTGCGGTGAAAATCCAGAAAACTCTTCGAGGATACCTCACTGCTGCAAAGGTCTATGACATGGTATATTGCCTTGTTTCCATTCAGTCTTTGATGAGAGGGGCGTACGTGAGACATATGAAGGCAAAACGGAAGGCACTGTTGGGTGCCAATGCACACAAGGCGATTCCCATGCAGTCATTGATTCGTGCATTCATCTCTCGTAAGGAACTAGTCGGACGGCATGTTGCCGCAAGTAAGATGCAGAGCATCTGGCGAACATACGTCGCAAAGATTGAGGTGCAAATGCAAATTGTCGACATCATTGTCATGCAAAGTGTGGTCCGACGGTGGCTCGCATGTCAGCAGGCGAAGGCAATTAGAAATGCTCCATACTTCAAACCTGCAAGCACGATTCAAGCCATGGTTCGAGGTCGTCTTGCAAGAACATACCACAACAAAATGTTGGCTGCACAGCAAATCCAAAGGGTGTGGCGCGGGTTCCAAGCTTACACCGACTACGTGTTTGCACTCGTTGATATCATCGTGGTCCAAAGGAAGGTGCGACAGTTTCTCGCAGTGCGCAAGGCCAATGCACTTCGACAAGAGAAGTCATCAAAACTTGAGAACTTCGCAACCAAAATCCAGAAGACTTGGCGAGGATTCTGGTCTTTCTCTCAATATATTATTGTTCAATATGAAGTCACTCGCCTACAGGCCATTGTTCGCGGAAAGTTAGCCCGGGAAAACTATCAATTCAAATTGGGTTGTGCCATTATCATCCAAGCAAAGGTCAGGCAACACCTAGCAAGAAAGAAGTTGACTTCTGAAAAGCTAGACCAAACAATGGTACTTGCGAAGGCCGAGGAACTTCGGGAAAAGAATGCAGTGAAACGTATCCAATTCTGGTGGCGTATTGTTCTTGAATGGTCCAAGGAAAAGAAGGCAGCGCTAGTCATCGAGCGATTCTTCATCAATGTGAAGAAAGAGGTTGAACGCGAGGTGCGCAGAAGACGACGAAGGTCATCGACACAGCGCAAGGACAGGAAGCACCGTGCATCGCAGTCTCTTCGAGGAAGCAGTCAAATGGTTTCCTTCGACAAGGAAATGATCAATCGCAGTCAAAGTGCGCCAAGAGCACGAAGGCCACCCACTACTCATCGAACACCAACCAATACGGGTCGCAATCGCAGAATGCCATCTCCTTCTCCACGCCATTTGAACAAAGACTACCGGAACTGGCCAGTCGACTCGGTCCTCCAACTCTCTGAAAGCAACGTGTCCGAAGTTTCAAACATTACTACACCAGAGGCATTGCTCCGCTCATCGGCAAGCTTTGATCGACGCCAGAAAGGAACGAGAACAGCAACTGACTACATCCAGAAGTACAATAAGGCTGAGGTGTATTCCGCGGACAACAGACAGGGTCGTGCGCCACAAAAGCGCTCAGAATCTCCCGCTCGTGTTGATCAACAATCACAGCACTTCTTCTCAGATGGGCGGGGAACTCCTTCAAGGAACGAAGGTGTGCCTCCACGCACCGACAGGAAAGCAGCAGCTGCAATGGGACAACATGGAAGACGTCGCTCAACCTCAGGAACCCCAAGAGGACACAGAATGCCGCCATCACCACACAGACTGCCCCCATCTCCACACCGAATGCCTCCTTCGCCTCACCGACAATCTCCATCGCGGCACCGAATGCACCCATCCCCACACCGGACTACACCTTCCCCTCGCCGAACGCAACCTTCACCACACCGCGTTTCTTCATCGCCGAACAGAGGTGCGCAATCTCCTCGCAGAGAGAGGCTCTCCAATTTGCCACCTGTTGATTTATCGAAACATGGAGCCATTAAGCGGGATGAAACCGTGGAGACAGATTCGATGAGCCACAGCACTGTATCAAGGTCAGTATATGACAACACCCGTAACCCTGCCGAAGAGAGAGGATACTCTTCTAAACGCGAACTCAGAGACCAGCCGATCTCATACCTCGGTCCCGACTATGGAGAGGTTTAAAAAATTGAGTAGTACCAATAATGATTTTCCCACAGCGCTTGGGACTAAACATAAAGTTATAATATGTGTTTCAATGACATAATAAGAGTTTTTCATGCCGAGCGCATCGAGGCTGTGATTGAGAGACTGTGATCACGTTGAAGACAATAGTTGCAACAACACTCTGGTTGCGAGCCAAGAAGTATCACAGCCTCTCATCATTACATAACATCATACCCGAAAATCTCTATTTAGTTTACTGCTTTTGCTTCAAAGACTCATCTGGCTTTTCCTCCTCTCCGGATTGTTGGCCTTCTAGTATTCTATCCATATCTCGATCCCTCCCTTCACTCTCTAGCTTAACAAGTTTATTGGTCTCAAGCCATGAAACAAGTTCCTGGACCGTCAATACACCATCACCATCCGTATCCTTTCAAGTAGAAGACAATAATGAGAAACCAAAACGAAATCCATCAACAAATTGTACAATCACTCTGATCTCCTCTTACCATAGCATCAACCAATTCCATGGCTTCCTCATTTGTAATCTGTCGCTTTAGAACTTGTTGTAAGCATTCAACAATTTCTTCCTGCGTCAGAAGACCATCGTTATCCTTGTCCAGAAGGTGGAGCTTATCTCCAATTTGAATCTCTGCCTTCGAGAGCTGCACTTCAATTTTGTCAACCATGCTCGCGATTCGCTTTTTCAGTCTTGCAACGACAGCATCTTCTTCAGGTTCAGGTTCCTCCTCAACAACCTCGCTCTCCCCTTCTACGAAGGACGCGTCATGAGCTTTCTCTCCCTCGCTGGTGTGAGTCGTGAAGACAGTCGACTCGTCTGCCTCTTTTGCAGCCTTCGTCTCCATCGCGTCAATTTTCTCAGTAGCCGAGCTCAAATCGTCACTAACATTCTCCGCGAAATCAGTGGCTGCTTGCTCATTATCTTCTGTTGCGTTTTCGGCGGCATCCTCCTCTGACTCTTCTTTCGCTTTTAGGGCCGACTTGATCCGTTCTAGATCTTGCCTTTCCTTGCTCACCGGATCAGCTGAAATCAGCTGTTCGATTGCCTCGATTTCATCAGCCGATAATTCCGTAGAATATACAACTTCTCCTTGCTCATCTTCCACTTCGATTCCATCTTCCACAATTTTGACGACCGTTTTATCAGCATCCATACCAGTTGGTGTGGCATGCTCGACTTCCGCAATGATATCCTTAGCCGTCTTTTTCCTAAGCGACACATTTTCTTGTTTCGGCTCCTTGCTTTTTTGTTCACTGCTTTGCTCATTTTCCTCTTTGACGGCTGGAGCGGCAGCATCTTCCGACTTCGCCTCCAATTCTTCAGCGGCCGCTTTTGCCAACTCAATTTTCTTTTCTCTTTCAGCTTGTTCTTCCCCAATCATTTTGTTTTGATGTGACAAAACTTCAAGCTTAATCTTTCTCACTTCAGGATCTGACTTCTGTTCTTCCGAGGTTGCAACCCCCAAGATGACCTCATTCAGCACGTCCTTATCCAAGCCACTGATCGCATCAGCAAGTCCAGCAACACCAGCGCTATCTTCGCCAGTGGTTGCTGATACCATTTCTTCCTGCAAGAAATAAGTACGGCTCATGATCAATAGAGAGATTGGTACATCGAAGTTCACACTCAACTCCAGCCATTGTTGCAGCGAGCGCTTGTATGCTGCTTTGCTAAGACCCGTCGAACGCATTCCTCGGTCTTGACATGCTTCTCGGAGCTCCATTTTTGTTAGAGAGTTGATACCTTCAAACAAGATACGCTGGTCGTCTTCCTTTAACGACCTAATCTTAAACCGTAGTTGGAATCTCAAGAAGTTGTCGGATCCATAAGGAGTGATCCCCATGTATTTGCACATCTTTTAAATTCAAAAGACGAAGAGAAACGTGAGAATATGAAGAAGAGCGATGTGGACAGGATTTCACAACGTCATCTTACATTGATCAGCTGCATTCTTGGCATGTTGTCCAATGTAAGATCATCCTTGAAATACTTAGCATACCGAATGATGACCTCAGGGGGCATCATTTGTCCATTTCTGGCCCCTTCCAGGAATTCCAACATGGATGCAGCGGATTGTTTTTGATTGATTGACTCCTCATCATCCGGTTTTTCGTCATTTCGCTTTCCAACAATGCGCTTTTGTTCCTTTGCCAACTCTTCCAATGTGCTGAAGGAAAAAAATCGTGAAACAGTCATAGGTGAGAAAAAGTGCCAACAGTTGCATAACAGTAGAATCCATGATGCTCTTCGCTTACTCCTGGAAAAACTCAGCCATGGCAATACGGGATTTTAGCTCTCGCTTCATGTTTTCCTCAGACTTCAAGGAGTCTTGGAAAGTACTGGGAAGCATGTTGGGAAATAGACGAAGTGCAAACGGCAACACGAACTCCATCATAGGGATGATGATGAACATCGAAAATGGAACCAGACGGAACAGATCAGACACAGTTCGAAGAAGCTGCTTTCTTTCGCGTCTTGTCAATGTCGAACCAGAAAGTGTTCTGCCTAACAAATTACGAGCTGTCCGAACGTCGGCCATCAAAAGCTACAACGGTTTTGATACAGGGATTCTGTGAGTTTGGTGAACAGAGTTTTCAGTGATGCTCAAATCTTGAGCTGGTCGTACCTTTGATCCAGTCCAGTAATGGTCAAATTCTTTTTTGGCCATCGCCTTGATCTCGGCAATTTTAGCCCTTCGGTCCTCAGAATTCATAATGTAGTACAAAGTATTTCCAGGCAGTTTAACGAGAAAGGAAACCAAAATTTTTGTGGCATACCAAGTCATATCCAGTCCACTTTTGAACACTTTCATTGGATCAATGGCAGAGATTGTTTTTCTGATGGACGACGACGATTCAGTCTTTGGAGTTGGGATTTTGGCGCCTGTTCGTCCTGGTCTGCTGGAGAAGGAAAGTCTACTCTCAAAACGGTAGGATGTTTTAGGTCTTTCGAGGCCACTAAATGGTCGAATCGGACCCGAAAGTCTCATTTCATAAGTAGGCTGTGAAACCGAAGATCGTCGATAGTATGCGAGGTCTTTATCATCCGTAGATGACTCGTCGTCGTTGTCAATCTTGCAGGCAGCTGGAATAGATTGTGTCGATGGCAGATGGATTTCTCTGAATCTTTGGTTGGAATTGTACGCATATGTTTGCAACTGATCACCATATGCTGGTTTGGTGAGGAGCTGAATACTTCTGTTGGATCCAGAAAGGCTGTGCCTGGATTTCAGTTGCTGGGTCAAGCTTTCATATGGATTTGTGCCACCCAAGGTCCGCACCAAAAGACGACTCGGTTTTCCTTTGTCCAACTGCAGTTTCGTTCCTCTTCGGATTGCATTGTACATGTTATAGACTATCGGTGTAACTGCTGCACCAGTGGTTCTGATATGTTTGATGTGGGTATGCTACTCCGACAAACGATCGAAATGTGCTTCCAGAAGGAATAAGATTAAAAGATTCAAGATTCAGGACCTCGAAAGAAAAAGCCGTTGAGTTCATCACATGCGTGGATTCAACGCACGACGTACGTACCTCGTGGTTCTGTTTCCGATGAAAGTTTTACTTTTATAAATATGGAGGACTACACCGGTATGATACGAGTACCTGTACTGCGTGGGGAATATTTTTTTTATTTTAAAAGCTACTCGTATAATATAATATGTATTAGCTCATCTGTGTCTTTGTCTAAGTTTGAGTGTCGTGTCCATCAAAATCTGTAATGCCCGTCGCTTTGTCTATCTCTACTATGATTGTTCATCGATTGGGATTGAAAGTCGTACAGGCTTTCGATCCTTTTCCTCTTTTATGGGTGCACTAAGTCGTAAGACACCTCTGCTCAAGTTTGCCGACATTTTCTCGCAATCAACCGACGGTCCCAGTCTTAATCGCTGGGAGAAAGAAGAAGAGGAAAACTGGCGAAACCGAGCATCACCCTCCATGGTAGGTCGGCGATTGGCGCTCTGACCAAATTCAATGACACAGGAAGGGATATCCACAACCTCTAGGTTCATCTCTTCCTTTTTGGTACCAGGTACGTCAAATTCAACGTACACATTTTGATTATCTTGGTGCATCCGGTAGGATGCTCGTTGAAATCCACCATGGAATGCGTTCTGAAAAGCTGCTGCTGGGAACGGAAAAGAGTCATGTTCCGTCATTGGATCCTGCCGCTGGGAGCCAAAACCAGCAAAAGCCTGAAATAAATTGTCCATTTCATCGTCGATTGTCCTTCTAGGTTGTATTTCCTCCGCATTTAGCTGATCATGGATTTCTTCTTCTAACTTCTGAGGATCATGATCAAATAAGCGGCCAAAAAACGAACTCCCCTCGCTTTTTGATGATTCACCTTCCTTTGGGTGGTCTCCTTCAGCAGATGGCATTTTCAGAGTGAATTAGAAAGGAATGTCGAAGCAGAAACGGGACCATGCCATGAGGTTTGAACCTCTTCGTAACTTTTTGGTCTTGGTGTCAAAACTTCTATCGAAAACGATGTCGGGACGACTAGTACGACTCAGACGAACGGTCGTATTCAGTATCTATCATCAATATGATTGATTGCAGAATATGAATACTACAGTAGTTAGTCTGACACCGCATTTATTCGTAGTCCATTCATCCATTTATAAAACTACATAAATTCCATGGATTCCTCAATATCATTGATGCAAACATTACAAATGAAGGTATCCAAAGTGTTTGGATTGCCTTCAATGCGTGGCTCACAACAAGCTGCATGTTGAACTTTCGGACAGAGGTCGCAACAGAGCAAATTTCCGCCATCGTCACATATGCAACATTCTGATCCATTTGCTCCTTTGTTCAATTCGTATCCTTGCTTTAGCGCCAAATCCATATACTTTTTCATTCTCTCCGTTGCTGTCCCAGTAACCTTTCTCGGTTTTGGCCTTTGGGCCGCCATCAATATTGAATTTGACGACGGGCCTGTATTCTTCGAGTAAAGCTTTTGGCACCTGTACTCCGCAATCGCCGCATCAAGGATGTATACATGTAATAGTAAAGACGAGAGTTTCCCATTGACAAGAATCACATGAGGGGTGGACCACCCAGCGCCATCCGTTCTCCACCAGCCCGGAAGCAGCTCCTTTTGTATCGACGCAAGCAGCGTGACGTATGCCTGGGAGAGCTGCCCCGCACATGTTGCCTCTGTCACAAATCGCTTCCAAACATCATGGTTGTTTTCGTCCCAAAGTCTACATCCAAAAAGGGGATCAAAATTTCGCCTTGGCTCACGAACCTTTAGCTGTTCCGGCACAATATCCCCTATTTCCAAAATTAGGACCTTTGCCTCTCCAAGACTGCCGGGGAGAGCCTTCCGCATTCCGCTACTTCGAATAAGTGTGTTTATGAGGCAGCAACCAGATCCAAAACAGTGTTCACTCTCGGCATCGGTTGTATTCGGTTCCAAACACTTTACCGTCTTCTCCCAAGGAAGAGTACAGAGATCACAACCAATACAGTTGCTACACAAAGTGTCGCTTGAAAGTCTTTTCTTTTCCTGGAGCCTTTCTCTCTCGTCAACATTCACACTGACTAATGATCTGGTCTCCTCAACTGAACAGTACTTGAGCAACTCGTGGTCATCGAATCGTAGATTTCCTGTAGTCCTGACCTCAAACCGACTTGATATGCTCTCCATCAACCGAGCAAGACCACAAACGATTGCTGACTCATGCACACTAAGAGTATCTTGCACTTGCTCGATCTTTGAACTGAACTTATCATCAATGACCAGAAAAATACGCCTTCCAGTAGGAGATTGCGAAAAACGTGTTCCTGACTTGGAGGTCTTTGTTGGCAGTTCTCCTGACTTGGTGAAAAAGTCAAAGATCTGACTCCGAACGTACAGTGCTGATGACAAATCGCAGTACAAATCACGTATCTTTTGACCATCTGAGATTCTGACGCATCGGCTGCGAACCCCTACATCGAAAAAGCCAGATAAGTCGCCATAGGAAAAGCAGTATTTGTAATGGTCGACCAGATCTTCCTTCGAAGTGAAGCTCAGAGTTTCACGATGCTCAGCCTCGTTGTTCTTGTCCTTGGCGAGGAAACACCCCCAAGGACAGTGATACCGGTCAGAATTTCGCATCACCAACCGGTTACTTGACGAACTTGCTGAACTAAGTTCGGTATCTAGGAAGAACGAATACTGTTGCTGGCAGATTCTTGTCGCCGTGCTGTCATTCAACTGGTCAATGGTAATGTAGAGAGCTTCAGGATCATTGACAATCCAGAAACAATTTCGACCGTCCGGAAAATCGCCAAGATAGTTCATTTGACCCTTTGTTTTGTTTGGCGGTGGTAGTGAGCTCGATTGTCGGGGCACTTCTCTATCTAGGGTCGAATTGCAGGAGGTGTCGCACGGAGTTTCTTGCCTTGATTCATGTTCCGTGACTGCCGTCTCTGCTTGATTGAGTAAATTGGAGCCTGGTGCACTCTGTATCTCTGGACTGTCTGTAGCTGCAGCTGCTGCAGTATTCTTGGGAGAAAGTCCGTCATGGTTTGTATTCGAGTTGTTTGCATCGATCGATAGCTTTTGATCACCACCGTCTTGTAGCTCAGTGCCTGCATTTGTGTCGGTATGATTGAGACGGTTCTTTGCAGGCCCTTTCCCTTTTGCGTATAGCTCTCTAATGACAGAAGAAGCGGTTGCAGAATAACCATCATTTGCGGTCATATCGATTACAAAAATTTCGTTGCTCGCTTCTTTGTGCATGACGGCATCAACAAACTCTCCAATGTCCTCAAGAAAATGACACTCAACATCAATCGTCATCTCCGCCACAAGCTTAACATCTGGCTCAGGGTTCACAAATCCAACCAGCATTTTGTTTTCTTTTGATTCTTCTGTCTGAACTAACATGTAGACGGGCAACCCATTCCATTGTTTCACCGGTATTTCTGAAAGACGTGTTCTACCCACTTCGTCGTCGATTGAGGTCCCACCACCACGAATACGCTCCCCGTTCATGTGCGTCGCCTGGTTGCTTTCATTTGGTCTGTATGCCACTTGAGGTGGACGATTCTGCGTGGGCGGCTCAAATAGCTGAGGATCATAATGTGGAGGCGGCTCTAATGGGTTGCGTTGTGGGCCATAATATGGAAGCTGCTTCAATGGGTCGGGCGGTGGGTCATAATGGGGAGGTCCATTGGGCTGTGGGCCATATTGTAGAGACGGTTCCATTCCACTGGGCGGTGAGCCATACTGCGTAGGGGACTGATTCTCATGGTGTTGGAAATGCTGCTGGTACTGCATTTGCTGAGACTGAGCTTGCTGGTGCGGAAAGGACTGATTCTCATGGTGTTGGAATTGTTGCTGGTAGTGTATTTGCTGTGACTGACCTTGTTGGTGTGGAGGGGGCTGATTCTCATGGTGGTGGAACTGCTGCTGGTAGTGCATTTGCTGCGACTGGGTTTGCTGCGCTGAAGCAAGCAATCTCTCCAGACACCGGTCGACCGGGAGTCTGTCAACTGGATATCGGTACGTCCAAAAAGCATCGTCGCTGCTTGTTGCATCGGGATTGGCCTCCCGAAACACCACTTCTCCAATTTCAGGGTTCTCCTTATTAATGGCTCGCCTCCAGTCCAATGCCATGAATGAGGCAAACATTTGATCTGTTAGTTTTGGCATAATTTGAATGACCTGTGATGTCCATGTTGCCATGATTTTGAATTGGTTCCGAACCAAAGCAGGATTGTAGCGTGGACACAGCAACCGAATTCCAAGCTTTGGCTGCTGCCTCTTGAAACATTCAAGGAGAAGTGCTGTTTCTCCCAAAGTCAAGATCACTCCATTTTTTGCCGGAAAGTACAGATGATCTGTACTCAACACAGGTCGTCGACCATGGTGGGTGTGCAACCGGATGTAAAGAGCACTGAACGCTTTAGTTCGGTCGAAAGTTTGATTCTTGGGCGCCTTTGGTACTCTCGCTGTTGTGGCCACGCCTGAAGCAAGTTGATGACGAGACGTATCTTGAAGTACTGTTGCATTCTGGGACCTGTCGCGAGAGACAACTTGTAGCTGGTTTGGTGGCTGGGTGGAATGATTTATTGTACCGAGAACCAATACCTCATCATCTGCGCAGTGAATTGGGTTCTTTGTGGAGTCGAGTTCGATAGACTGCAAAGTCTGGTGTCTTTGAGCGACAAGCTGGAGATTTGAGGAATCGCGAGCGAGGCTTTCATCCGATTCTTGCGAAGGTCGATAAACTTTGAGCACAACAGGGTCAAGATTACAAGTCTCTACAATGTTCCCAAGTACAGTAGAAATGATTCCCTCTGGTTCAACCAAGGAGTCCTCTGTTCGGACACATACATTCGAGGCTCCAAGTATTGTTGATATCAAGTTCACTTGATCGAACGAGTTGATTTTCCTTCCACCCACTGATGTAATAACATCATCTGTTTGGAGGCCTGCGCGTTGAGCTGGAGATAGAGAACGTATCCTTCCCACTCGGAGCGCTTCCTCGTGCTCCCATCGGACCAATTCAAAACCCCAACCTACTCCTTGGCATCCCGAATCAATTTCCGAATCAAGCTTCAGTAACAAGATTGTCTTGCTGCGTCCTGAGAAACTTCGGCTCGATAGATTGAGTTCCCTTGGTTTATTTAGTACTTCAGGCTGCAGTTGCCGTTTCAATCTAGCGCAATCTTCGTCGCTTTCAAAATGTAGATCAGAATATACCAAAACACAATCATCTTGTTTGGGGATCAACACATCATATTTCAGTTCTGGAGCACAGACGATGGATCGCAGGCGAGGCAGCAGCAAGGTTTCGCCAAACACGTCTTGCCGAGTTCTAGTTCCGTTCCCTGCTCTAGCAGCAATTGGCCAGTTGCTTCGCGGAGTCGATTTACTTCTGTATGTCACGGTTTCTACTCCAGGTTGAAATTCGTCCTGCGAGAGCAAGTGTGATGCTGCAGAAGTCAGGCAGCTGCCATAAGCCACGGAGTTCAAAGGCTCAAGTTGCGAGACGACGAAGTCAATAAGTTCAAACCTTGAAGGCTCTTCAATAATTTCGTTGCAAGCTCCTGTTGTTTTAGGAGGGAGCATACATTTGCGAACAACGGCCCCTTCCATGGCAATTCGAATTTTGGCGCTTTCAAAGCGCTTCCGCTCTACATCTGAGAAAGAGTACCGTGCAACACCCGGAACGTTCAAAGCTTCTAGAGATGCCCACGATGCGTCACCTGTAGAGTCTGATACTGCTGGCTTCTTTCGCGTCTTCAGACGGTCGAGAAGGAAGTCAATTTGAGTCGCCGAAATCACAGGTAGCAGATGAAAGATGCCATCATCATCTGAACACTTGTCCCCTTCCCAGATCTGATTCCCGTTCAATACTGTATCCCGAAATTCCTTTGGGAGGTAGCTCGCAATGACGAACTCAACTGGTCTTCTGTTGTGTTCGATGTTGACCACCTTGGACACAGCTTTGACGAGAGGATCGTCATGGTGAACGAGAAATGTTGTTCCAACGAGGGAGGATCTACTTTCGTACATCTCGATCGTCCTTGCGAGTGTTGCTACTTCTTCATCTGGAAAGTCATCCATTTGAAAGTAATTAGACCTTGCAAGCGTGGAACATGCGGGATTATTACAAACTTTGGCATTCCCGGCCGCGACGGGTCGACCTGAACATATTGTACACGAGGGCAATATCCAAGGCGGGAGCATGGACCGAAAAAGTGGTGGGGGCCCTCTGGTTCTTCGATTTCCCTTGCAAGGTAGAACGCACCATGAACTGAATGCAATTAGAAAGTGACGAAACATTGCCGTAACATCTGCGGCATTCCTGCTCCCTCCATTGCCCAAGGATGCGGATTCAGATATAGTGCCAACTCCCTTGCACAACAGTTCCATTGGTCGCTCTTCTAATCCTGCGGTCCAAGCCAGATGAGACCCACCTTCTACTACCCAAGGAGGGTTGAGAAATGATCTCGCAGACGATTCACCAGATTTGCCAGCCACAGAATGGCGATTGACGATGTGCGTCATCATCGCATCAAGTCTCCTTAGACTCACAGCTGGACAGTTATCATTCCCCGCAGTACGTTCAGCTTCGAAAGAATGCGCATATGACTCCATTCCTATCCTTCGAATCACGGCCCTACAGAATTCTGCTTCTTCTTTCACACTTCGAGGTGTTTGTTTCTCTTGCGTGAACTGACATTGACAATTTCCACACTGCCAAAGTTTGCTGCAAATGTCTCCTGAATGTATTTCGCTCATTGCTGCAGTTCGGGCTTTATTTCGTACTTTGACCTGTTCGTACCAGTCGTGACTTGACTCAACTATGTCAATGCTAGGACGCACGATGTGAACTTTGATCTTCTTGGCGGGAATTTTGAATGCGTTGATACGGTCATCATTGGAAATGCTCTGAAAGTCAAAGGATCTCTGAGGAGGCAACGAGGAAATATCGGCACGGTCGAATAGTTCCACAATTTGCAAGTGTTGGACCACATCTCCTTTTCGCAATCCAGCTCTATTTCCTACACAGTTGCCGTTAGCAACATCATAAATCAACGACCCATTGACAGTTAATGCCATCGGAAATGACGGTCTCTGATTGCTTTTGTCGGCAGCAATCATTTTCGCTAAATCGAGAATAGTCCCATCAGTCAGATTTTTGAAGGAGTCATAGCAGGATTCGGTTGGCGCCATTGATAAACCAAGTGACATTTCCAACCACCCAATATCATCTAGTCGCCGCTCCACCAGAATTTCCATTTCTGTCCATTTGACTGCATTATTATCACGAAAGTTTGGAAGAGTCTCTGTGGGCGGTAGTTGAACTGTACAAAGCGCACCTAGTGGTGGGTACGAGGATATGATATCCGACACAGGTTCCCCCCTCCATGATGTACACCCCTCGTGGAAAGGAGACGCACAGCAAGCGCAAGTGCGGAGTGGGTTGTTTTCCACACCCTCATAATCACAATGCGCGCAGTGTTGCTGCCATGGGCTTGGCGCACCATTCAGAAGATTCGTGATACTTGTGATCGATTCGTCTTCAATATTTGTCAGCATTGCTGCGGCTTCGAGTGCATTCTCTGGTTCCTCAAAGAAGTGGCGATGCAACATTCGAAAATCTGATTTGGCAGCTTCTTTGAGTTCTAACCTCACACCATGGCTCTTTCCAGCTGAGTAAAGTGCGTCCAACAACGTTTCCACTTGAGACTTTAGAGTGATTTGGTTGCCATAATTACGTATTCTTCGGTCAATTCTAGCAAGTGTTTTGTCTTTTGCGAAAGCAACTTTTCCATTTATCTCTGGCTTCAGCAAATAGTTTTGTATTCCTTCATCGACCTTTTCATGAAGCAGATTTGCGCCATTGCGATCCCCTTCTCTGCAACCAATATCTAGATGGAGAATATTCTGTTTCTTTGAGAATAACACAGAAGTCAATTTGCGATGCCTCCTTCCAAACCATCGCAAAACAAAGACACAACAAGCCTGCCGAAGTTGATCCAAGTCTTGCTCATCTGAGTTTCCATCCCGTCGCTGCCGTTTTCTCTTTCTTTGGCTTCTCTCCTCTTCATCGCGATTTTTTCTTTTCTGTTTCAGACATGCTAGCTGAATGTGTGAGCGGACTTGATCATAGGAGAAGAGAACTTGGTTCGTGACTGCCCATTCCACAAGCTGATCGGCCTTAGGACTGGCTTCGCATACTCGATGAGTGTTGAAAGGATTTCCCTTGTAGACGGCTTTTATTTTCGATGACGCATTTTCCTGATTACCATATTGGATTTCAAACAGAAGATTGAGATGGCGATTGGCTTTTGAATCACGTTGGGCTCGCACCCACAACGCCACCAAATCCAGAGGTTGAAACTCATACTGTTGATTGTATATCTCCTTGTATGAATTCCTGCCTTTGATGTCGAAGATACAGGAGCTGGATTTGTATATCTCCGTGCGAGAAGTTTCATCCAATATAGATATCATCCTAGAAATCTTCGCAAACTCTTGCCATGTGTGTTTGTTTGGTGTCACTGGTAGGGTGCAGCTGGCACTTGGCATATGATGCATAGCAGAGGGCAGTTTTGGTGTCGACCACTCTTTTTGCGAAACTTCTGGGAGGATATTGCAGAAGTGGTCTGAACAAGGGATGTTTAAATGGGGCGAAAAATGAGAATACTTCGTCTTTTTGGTGTCCTCGAGCAATGCACCGCATGAAGTAACAAAGTCCTTTTGCGCCAAGACTTTCGTAGTCCAAACTTCAAATCGCAGCAGCAAATGATGTATCCGCTTGGTCCGTTTCGAGCTGCTGACTTTTGAGTTGACCACTTCTATTTCTTTTTCCAACCGCTTTGCTTGAAGGCGGTTGATGGCCTGCGTCGAGTTTCTTGATTTGCTGCCTTCTTCTGCCACATAGTACCTGTCATTAAGACTTTCCTTCTTGAGAAAGTTCCTTCGGTATCTAGTCACGGCCTCTAGATCTTCCATCTTAACAAGAATAAGATCGCTTGCTTCATCGTCGCTGTTGTCGTCGTCATTAGGAGTCGTATAGTGCTTCTGAAACCGAGTCAAAAAATGCGCAAGCTCAAGTAGCTTCCCCGGTTTAATACTATTGACATTGGCATCGTTTCCCGTCATTTTGCACCCAAGTATGAAGTATTGTATAATTCAAAAACATCGACCTGATTATTGGAGTTACAACCAACCCCCAACAGTGCTACACGGGTCGCAATGATCGCAGTTCGTGGTGATGAGTATGGAAGCTGAAAGTCAAAAGCACTCTGTTTCTCCGATGATGGTCGGATGAGTCGATAGACCAGTAATAGATGGCTACTGTATGGTGGTGCGTGATTCTAATCGTTGCATTCTCATTTATATAGAATTATAGAAGGTAGAAGTGATAATACTATACACTATAGTTTCATCGTTGCAATGACCTCAGGGGGAATAGCTTCAAGACCCGTCCCCTCGCATGTTCACCAGCAGTATGTATTAGTATCGTGCAGTAGAGTTGGTACACGTACGCCACGTAAACCGCGGTGTTAGAGTGTATACTTTCAAACTTACCATACAAGCTACATCAGGAATGTTTGCCAAATTGATCATCAAGTTTCTTCCATAGTTATAGTACCTGTAGCTGTTATCCGTAATTAAGTAATAATTTCTTTGTCATCATTAGAGACTTTGCCACAGAGAGAAGATAGCGTTGAAGCGCATTGTATTTTCAAGATTCTTGAAGAGTTCAAAAGCTTCCCCTTCATATTCCTTTAGTGGATCCAAGCCTTGGAACTGTCGAAGCACAACGCTCTCTTTCAAGTTTTCCATTGCTTGAAGATGATCACTCCAAGCATTGTCCATGGTTACTAGAGTGATATACCGTGCGGATCTTCCAATGGAGTTGGCTCCCTTTCCACTAGCCATTGCTACCTTGTCGAGCTCTGATGCTTTCGCGTTGAAAATTTCCTCAATGACAGCGGATAGGTATGCAGTCGCACTATCTTGATCCTTTCCACTCAACGCCTTCTCGTCGAAAAATTGGCTTGCTGGTGGAAAAAATTGACCAATCTTCTCTGTGACCTTGGCAGCGTTGACACTTCCACTCGAAGCAGTCTGAGCCTTGACGATGTCAGAAACGGTATCCACGTTGTACTTGGCAATCATCTTTTGCGATTCCTCGTCTGACGCGAAGAGAATGTCTCTTCTACGATTGTAGATGATATTTCGTTGTCCGTTTAATACTTCGTCGAACTTGAAGATCTCACCACGAATCTCTCTGTACTTCTCTTCAACTGCACGCTGCACCTTATCGAGTGCTTCAGACACTTGGGGAGCCTCGACTGGCATATCATCACTGACACGGAATGCTTTCAAGATGTTTTGTAAGGAGTCTCCTCCAAAAATAACAAACATGTCATCTTCGAAAGAAAGGAAGAAACGGGATGTGCCTGGGTCTCCCTGACGTCCAGAGCGACCTCTCAATTGGTCATCGATACGGCTACTCTCGTGTCTGTTGGTACCCATTACATACAAACCTCCACTTTGTTGAACGAGCTCCTTTTCTTTTGAGGTAATCTCGGAGTAGGATTCCCTGACAGCTTCAGCCACATTGCGGAGCTTGACTATGTATTCGGGGTCATCCTCAGCTTCGGTCGTATCTGTTGCAACGGTCAAGATTTCTTCCAACTGAATAGCTGTAAGATCGCTACCAAACTCTTTCTTAATGGAAGCAGATGCATCCTTCAGCATAAACAAAGTATCGTCATTTAGCGGGCAAGGAAAGTACTCCTCTTTGGGAGGGGGAGGTAGTTTCTTTGCTTCATCGCTACTGACAACGCCGTCTGCTACCAAGAAGTCACGAGTTTTGATTCTAGCCATGGTTCGTGAACATCCTCCAATCAAAATATCAGTACCCCGACCAGCCATGTTTGTGGCAACAGTTACAACACCACTACGTCCAGCTTGAGCAACAATTTCTGATTCGCGTGGTGCATTCTTTGGCGATGCATTCAATAGTTCCGCATCGATTCCTTCCTCCTTCAGCTTTTCTACAATAGATTCACTCTGTGCAACTGATGTAGTTCCGATCAAGCAAGGTCTTCCACCTTCTTGTCCTCCACCAACATTTACAATTTCCTTTACCATTGCATCGTCGGCAGCTGCGCGGGTCTTGAATGCAACATCAGGGTAATCACGGCGCGCAATTGGCAAAGCAGTGGGCACTGGAATCACTTTCAAGCCATAAGTTAGCTCTAATTCTTCAGCATCAGTCATTGCTGTACCAGTCATTCCCGATAGTCTCGTGAATTGACGGAATAGAGACTTTGTGTTGTGAAAGCAACGGTGAGTCCACAGTGGAATCTTCAATAAAGCCAACGGGTTCTGATTTTTACGCTTACCTGATACGTGACTTTAGCAATCACTTGACTCTGTTCGCTGACCTTGATGCCTTCCCTTGTTTCAATACTTTGATGAAGTCCATCCGACCACCTTCGTCCATCCAAGACACGTCCAGTGAACGAATCAATGATGCCAACGCCAATCTTTTCGCCGTCTGGATCAGTCATGACAGCGTATTCAATATCCTTGGTAAACAGTTCCTTTGCGTTCACAGCATTTGTAATATAGGGAGCCCAGGCTTCGCCGTCAGCCCCGATTTCGAAAAGCGAATCAATTCCCAAAGCTTTTTGCGAGTCTCTGTAACCAATTTCGGTCAATGTACAAGCCTTGTTCTTTAGGTCAATAGTGTAATGAATATCTGGTTTCAGCGCCTCCGCCAGTTGGTTGGCGGTTTCGTATTTCGTGGCAGGTGCTGGGACTTGTTTGCTGATAATGAGAGGTGTTCGTGCTTCATCAATCAAAACAGAGTCAGCTTCATCGACCACACAAAATCCACCAAATTCACCACCTCCACCAGGAAGCACGGTTTGTTCAGTTGTCAAAGCCAAATGATCACGCAAAAAGTCAAAACCGAGTTCCGAGTTGGTGACATAGACGACGTCATTTTGGTAGGCAACGCGACGCTCCGCTTCGGTCATTCCAGACTGAATCAATCCAACCGTCAAGCCAAGGAACTTGTGTACTTGTCCCATCTTTTCCATATCTCTCTTTGCAAGATAATCATTGACCGTGACGACAAACGAAGTTGTCCCAGTTAAGGCATTTGCATAAACGGGCAAAGTTGAAACGAGTGTTTTTCCTTCTCCTGTGGCCATTTCTGCAAGGCGGCCATCGTGAAGAATCAAACCACCAATCAGCTGAACGTCATAATGCCGAAGTTCCAGAACGCGCCTTTTACAAGTGAAACGAGAGTGTTAGTTGGAATTTTCGTCGGAAGCATCATCGTCCAGTTGACAAACTCACCATGCTGCCTCACGAACAACGGCAAAAGCTTCTTCAAGCAACGATCCATTGATATCCTCTCCGCCTGCAAGACGCTTTTTGAATTCAGTAGTCTTAGCCTGCAATTCATCATCCCCAAGATCTTCGATGGATGCTTCTTGCCCATTGATTCTGTCAACTCGGCCTTGTAATTGTGCAAGGTACTTGTCGTTATCTGCCTTGCGAGTCTTTTCGTCACTGCTAGCCACAAAGTCTTCAAAGAAACCCATGGAAAGGGCAGTATTAACCGTTTGAACAGCCGAGCAGGATTCTTGATGGATCAACTGTCGATTGACGCTCGATGGCACAAAGAACGTTGGCTTCTGGGAAACGAAAGCATGACAAGATTCTAGGGCGAGTGCCCCCAGTAGGAAGACATGTCGCGATGAGAATTTCATTGGAAAGACTGTTGGTAGGGACCTTTCTATTATTATGATTTGTTGATGACGACTGTTTGACTTTGCGACAATGCAACAACCTGTTCGGAGTAAGTCAGTGTGTTGGCAGCAGATGCTGATGACTGTTGACTGTGTCACTCGAAAAGTTCTGACTGCTACTGACGTTTTTCGGTTCGGATTAGTCGAACGATTCAGGCAAAACAAAGCGAAGTAGAAGCAAGAAGAACACGGAAACAACTCATTACGTGCATTCTAGGATAATAGCAGTATGCTTCTTCGATTGTGTTTACTTCTGAACCTCACCGTTCTTGGCTTCTCCTTCCAAGGAACTAAGAACACTGTGAATGTCTTCCGACTGACGTCAAAAGGAACCGCTTTGGATCTTTCGTCACCCCTCTTTGGAGAGGATGCGAATGAAGAAGAACTCTTTGGAGACTCGGAACGATCCATTAAGGATGGTGAGGACATGGCCAAACTATTTTACAAAGAAATGCAACGACGAAGCGATAGTAGTACTCTTAATGTTGATAGCAGTGTTCAAGAGATCTCTGCAGATACACCATCACCGCCATCACCAGCCAAAAGTACAGCAGATCTTCGCAAGTTGATTGCTGAAACTGGCAACCTTGACACGGCCACTGATTCGAATGCAAAGGACGATAAAACATCGACGACAAGCCAATCAGCGGATGCAAAGTTTACTGGTCAGAACTCCCTCCCTCCACAGCAACCATTCTCGAGGTCACCAAGGGAAGCCTTTCTTTCCGGTAACACCAATGCTGGCCCAAGATCACCCCGTGAAGTCATGATGGAACGAGAGTACGAACTGGTAGGTAGAGCCGAGAGAAATATTGGTATTCAGGCAGTCTTTGCGGTTCTTGCCTTGACCTTTTATATTTATATTGGGCTGAGTGGAGGCATTTCCAGTCGACTCGATGGGCCCGATCTGGGAGCAGACGAAATGCTTCCGTTTGAACAAATGATTCCCACGCAGACGGACCGAGAGAACACAGTCTGGTTGTAGATGTTATGATGATTCATTCCGCCATTTTAGGTTAGTTATATATATATAATAATCAGTATAGAATATCCATAGATTCAACCATTTGCCTCCTCTCTCAAAAGCACCGGTACGCAGCTGTTGGGAGTTTTAAGAATAACAATATTGGCATGACCAATTGAGCAGTAGCAACAATCACAAGACCTGTCATCCACTATTCAATATTACGCAGTGCACACTAAATAATCACATGCAATGTACAAGTAGTTTTTAATTTTCTTTTTTACCTTTATTCACTTAAAGACGTCCAGCGGCTTCAGCTTCACCACGCTCTTCAAGGATGGTCTTCTTGATACCACGTCCCTTAGGAAGAGTGACGGATGGCTTTTGTCCAGATCCAATGACGAACATATTTCCCAATCGGGTTGCGAAAGCGTTTCCTTTGGAATCCTTGATGGTGACAATAGCAAAGGATCCCTCGTGCTTCTCAATGTGCATCAAAGTTCCAACACGTCCACAATTGTGTCCCTTGGTGATCATAACCAAGGCACCAAGATCAAAGCTGTAAATGTCGCTCATCTTTCCAGTGGCAATGGAGACCTTGACACTATCGTTGACCTTGACATCAGGGTCAGGGTATCGGATGGTGCGTCCATCGTGGGTGACAATGCATGGAACCTTGTTGGGTCCAACAAAGACCTTGTTGACTCTGCAAAGCTTGTATTGGGCTTCTTCTCTGTCAACACGGTGAAGGACATATCGTCCCTTAATGTCGAACAAGAGACGGAAGCGGTCGTTGGCTTTTTCAAGCTCAATGACATCCATGAAACCAGCAGGGTAGTTGGGGTCAGTTCGGACCTTTCCATCGACCTTGACGCAACGTTCCATGCAGATTTGTTGGCATTCCTTTCCGGTCAAAGCGTACTTTAGACGGTCACGAAGGATGACGCACATGGGAAGACACTCACGAAGCTTGTGAGGACCTTGGGAAGGGCGTGGTGCCCAAACACCGGTCATCTTTCCGAGGTTCCAGTGACGGGGAGCATGGAGACGCTTCAAATGCTTCTTTGGTCCGCGAGCCCTATATCACGATATGCTTGGTGAGATACAATTTTTGTTGATGAAACTGAAGTTAAAAACAAAGCGATGATGATACAATCAACATTGGGTCAAGTAGTTTTACTCATTGTCCAATTGGATTCCACACGTGTAGCGCTCCAACCCACAAATCCGAGCATTTCTCCAATAACATTGTATCGTCGATATTGTCGAATGGTCTTCTCACTAAAGCCCATTGCCACTCACATCTTGTCTGTTTCTTATGAATTGTTTTGGATGCAGGTACCAGGTACGAGGGATGTGCTTCTTGGTCGGTTTTGCCAAGCCGTTGCCACGTCTGTCTGCTATCCGCGCAGTTTAGTACAGAGGTAAGAAAAATAAATGTACCACAGATACGTAGCCTCTACGGTATTCTAACTGATACACGGACAGGCCTTGAAAATTTTCACCATCTCCATCAACCGAAAAACCCACAACTTCGTCAACACTTTCTACTCGTCAAGACAACAACAAACATCTTTAATGTGAGTCGCTGTGGTGCTTCCCCATCATGAATCATGATGCTTGGGTTGTGGCTGCCTTCTGCACACGTCGGTTAGGTTGACTTCCTTTGGCTTCATTTCATTGTTTCATGACATTCATGAATGATGACTGATCCATTGGGGCACCACGACAAGTACCAATCTCTGAACCTTAAACTCACTCCATTTACCTTCTCTGTTAAAATCACAGCATGGGTCGTATGCATGCACCAGGAAAGGGTATCTCCAAGAGAGCCCTCCCATACAAGCGCTCTCCTCCAACTTGGTTGAAGATCTCTGTCGAGGATGTTGAAGACCACGTCTGCAAGCTTGCCAAGAAGGGTTTGACCCCATCTCAAATTGGTGTCATTCTTCGTGACTCCAATGGTATCGCCCAAGTCAAGTCCGTCACTGGCCAAAAGGTTGTCCGCATCCTCAAGGCCAACGGTCTTGCCCCCGAGATCCCTGAGGACTTGTACATGCTTATCAAGAAGGCTGTCCAAGTTCGTAAGCATTTGGAACGCAACCGCAAGGACAAGGATTCCAAGTTCCGCTTGATTCTTATCGAAAGCCGTATCCACCGCTTGGCTCGTTACTACCGTACCACCCGTAAGCTTCCATCCAACTGGAAGTACGAGTCCGCCACTGCCTCTACTATTGTAGCCTAAATATACCTACGTAACAGGAAGACGGAAACGAACAAAACAAAAAAAACCAACTGGGGAACTGCACCATGCGAGAAGATGGATGCTCATCATGGAGATGGCATCTACTTTCTTTGGTAGTGCTGTGTATGAATTACAAAATTATATCTTATTTTTAGTATTTGTTTGATTCAATACTGCTGCATGTCTAATCGCGAAAGCGACCACGATATCCCGAGTCCCTATGTAGTGATCGATGACATGGATTATCGTGCATAAGAACAAGTGACGTCTCGATGAAAATACGCAGTCGAATCGAATCATCAAGACCTCTGCGTACGTACAAATGCTACTAGAGATTCTTCTATCCGCAGTATTTCAAACGTTATCGTTCCGATTTTCTTGAAGTTCGGCGGCGAGAACTTTTTGACAGAAATCGTATCATTGCACGATTCCGATTGCAAATTCACACTTGTCATAGATTCTTTCTTCCTTCTTCCATTTCATATTTTATTCAACATCCATTCAATAAAATGCCCCCTGCCTCACTCAATGCCCTCCAACCACTGGAACCCTTTCAGGCTTCCAGTGATCGACCCACCAAGAAGGCTCGCACTGAGAAAGGTGAGACCACGACAACAATTGGATTCTTTTCGACGTCGTTTGATGTCGTTTGACGTCATGTCATTTTGGAGCCAATCAACATTTATACTCACACTTTCTCTCCTTTCCTTTCCTTTCCTTCCAACACAGATGACGACGAAGCCGTCCCCGAACCTGACTTTACCAAGGCGGACCACATTCCTTTGACGACGCACACGGATGCCTTTGGCGTGGACCCCATTCCCATCTCTTGGGGTCATCCCAACCCTGAGGTTCGCGGACCCGTCATTTGCACGGTGCGTCACTCGGCCCAGCGGAATGCCATTGGAGCTCACCAAGGTAGTTACTGTATCTACACTGGACTTGCGGTTGCTGCCAAGAAGCTAGATCCAGACTACGTCCCCAACTTGAAATTGACTACGCCCGTCTTTAACATTGGGCCCTACCCGTCGTGGTCGGATCCCAAAAAGATTGCCTCGATTGATCCTTTTGGACACGTTGTCACCCAACACTATTCCAAGTGGCTTGATAAGGGATGGGACATTCGGCCAACCATTGCCGTGACCAAGGCACACATTGATTTGCCCGAATGCCGCGAAGCCCTGGCCACGGGACGACTCAAGGCGGACGGCAAGATTTTGTTGCCATCTGGTCAATCCATTTGTTCCAAGGCAGCGATTGAACCGGTTTGGTACCTCCCTGAAATTGCCCGTCGGTTCCGCACCACCGAGGCTAATTTGCGACACTCCATCTTCCGCATGACCAATGGCATGTATCCTGAACTTATTACTCGACCAGACATTAAAGTCTTTCTGCCACCCATTGGCGGATTGACCATTTACATTTGGGGAGATCCAGATACCATTCCTGACGAGGATATTGAGTTGACTTGCCGTGTCCACGATGAGTGCAATGGTTCCGACGTCTTTGGAAGTGACATTTGCACTTGCCGACCGTATTTGACACATGCCATTGAAGAATGCATCAAGACGGCACAACGAGGTGGATGCGGTATCGTCATTTACTACCGCAAAGAAGGACGATCTCTTGGTGAAGTTACCAAATACTTGGTATACAACACTCGTAAACGCCAAGAAGGTGGTGATTCTGCCGAAAACTACTTCAACTGTACCGAACAGGTCGCTGGTGTCCAAGACACTCGTTTCCAGGCACTCATGCCCGATCCACTACACTTTTTGGGTGTGACCAAGATTCACAACTTTATTTCCATGAGTGATATGAAGTACAATGCCATTGTCAGTACTGGTATCAAGATTGAGAATCGCATTGAAATTCCACCAGACATGGTCCCAACCGACGCCCAAGTTGAGATTACCGCCAAGGTATTCCACGGATACAATGCCGGAAAGGCTTACCAAGGAATTGATGCTCAAAGCCTCAAGGACGTCAAGGGACGAGATTACAAGTACAATGGACCGGAGGCTACTAGTACTACTACTAATGACAAACCAATCCCAGAAGCCGAGAAGACCGTCGAGAGCTAGAATTTGGCCGCATTGCCGTACTCTCCTTGCCGCCTATCATCATATTCTAATTTTGCAATCCGCTAGAAACAACAACAATAACAACAACAACACATGCTGCACCAAAAAATAAAATAAAGATAAATATCATGCAAATTGAAAATTGGGTTGCTTCTGGCTGTCGATTCGTGTTCCCCTTTGTTGTCTGCTGCTGATCGATCCATAGAGGTTCGGAAAGAAGAAACGAGTGCATGGAAGCCAATCAGCCCGAGATTCATTCCCACTCTACCGCTTTCCATGGAGGCAGTCGAACTTCAAGTGTGTGGCACTAACACGGTACGGTGGGTAGAAAGGGGTACTTGGATGGTGCAGCAAGTCGGCACCTACTTTGGTCATTTTCATCAACCTACATTTACTCTCTACCGGTGTGGCATGGGGATTTGATAGAACTTGGCAAACAATATTATAAATACTAGAAAGTGGCAAACCCACATGACATTGGCAGAGTAGCATCAAAAGTTCTAAATAATTACAAAGCCATAGCTGTCTTGGCAATATTATCATCATCCATCGGACTATGTTGCATGGTTTCTGAAAGGCAAGAGTTACATAATCGAGAGATGCTCTGGCAGCGGAAGCTTTCAAGTCGCGTTCATCAATTCATAAGAAGTTTAATATTTGATAAAAAACAAAAAACAAACATCCTAGAAGTAGGCTCCACCAACCCAGTCGTTGACAATGTCCAACATGGACTTTTCAAAGATGGCACTGGACATGACAAGGGCAATAATGCCAACCATGGCCAAGCGTCCGTTCATAATTTCGGCTTCTTCGGTCAATCCGAAGTTCAAGGCTGGCAAGTATCCGAAGCCTTCCTTGTTGCGGGCGGCCATGCGTTCGTATTCAGGGTGGTTGGGGTCCAAAAGGAGAGTGTCTCCGAACATTGGAGGGCAGATGGTGGCCATGAGGGAGACACCAAAGGCATGGGCGTTGGCAATCAAGATGATGGCACGTTCGCTGGAGATGGTGTCCTTATTGGAAATGGTGGCAAGGGTTCCCCATTGCTTCAAGTCCAAAAGGGCATCAGCATCAGGGATCAATCCGTGTCCCTTGCAGTAGGCAGTGGCACAGATGAAGAACCATCCAAACATGGCGTGACGTCCGTTCCACTTTTCAGCGAGAGGAGTTGGTCCCCATCCGTACTTGACAAGGGGTCCGAAGTCCTTTTCCCAGTTAGCTTGTGCCTGTTCGTAAACCTCAGGGTTGACAATGTTCAAGGCGCTATCAACATAGAATCAGGAAAAAGGCGAGAAATTTCAAAAATGAGCTACAGTTGGCTTGGTGGAAGATATCACATTCATTTTTGAATTATCCAAGCAGATAATAGTGACAATTTCAGCAAAACAAACTAACTGCCGTTGATGAAAATCGCCCTGCAGGCCTATTCTTGGGGCGTATCCAACAAATTCAACTTGGGATCAATCCATCACAGAATTCCTAAAAATATCACAATTCTCACCTGGATTTGGAGACAGCGGATCTGGAAGCAGGGGCGAAACCGCTGACAACGGTAAGGCTAACCAAGAGAGTGAAAAGAGATCTGAAGGGGGCCATCTTGAGAGTTTATATTGTGCTTGTATCAAAGATGAAAGCATCGAAAGGAAGGACGAAAAGACCAACGACGATCCAGAAGATCCGGACGAGGTTGAAGGCAAAGCTTTGCTGTCTGGCCTTCGTCCAATGATAGTACTCGAAACTTCGTTGGAAGGGCGTGTGTAGTTTCTACCATGGAACTACTGACGTCACTTTTGACTAGGACGACTCCTAAATTATTTGACTCACTGGAATAAGCTTCCACGGTTTTCGTTCACGAACGAATGCTGAGCAAGACTTGGACTTCGCCAACCCATCATTGAGATCCGACCAACAATCCCTGCAAACAGGAGGCAATTGGACTTGAGTGTGCGACGGACATTGCTATCCTATTTCAGATTAGGTCTCTATTTACTTAACTCTGGGATCTAATCTAGATTGAACTTATTCATCAATAATCACAGAAATGAATCGAGCAATTCTACAAGGGTCGGCTCTGAAGTTCGCGTCCCAAGGGCGATCGGCTTTGGCACAAAATCAATACCAAACACGCGCACTCAGTTACGTCTTGGATGGTTTTGGCAGTGGCGGAGGTGGTAGTTCGGGGCGTTGGCCCATCCGAAAGACCAACACGGGTTTCAACATTGTCCCTCAAGGGTTCAAGTATGTTGTCGAACGCTTCGGAAAGTTGCACTCTATTCAAGACAGTGGTTGGTTCTTGGCCATTCCCGGTGTTGATCAAATTTCCTTTGTCATTGATATACGTGAGCGTGCCATGGATATTCCACCCCAATCTGCTATCACCCGAGATAACGTTTCGGTTGAAGTATCAGGTAATCTGTTTATCAAGGTTCTTGATCCCGAAGCCGCTGCTTATGGTGCAGTAAATCCTTTGTACAGTGTCACGCAGGTGAGTCAGACAAATTGTCGTACCTCAGCTAGGCATGCCTTTCAATTCTTTCGTGACACCATTCCTGACCAAAATCTGACGTACCACACCTGAATCGCTCCAATCTCGAAACTTGCATTTTTGATGACTCAATCTTTTACCCTTCGGAAATGCTAACATTCTTCAATACAATACGATAGCACGCCCAATCTGCCATGAGATCTGCTATTGGTGAAATGGAACTGGACGAAATCTTGCACGGTCGGGCCCGCTTAAATGCTTTGATCAAGGGCAGCCTCCAAGAAGCGGCCGTCCCTTGGGGATTGGAGATTCGGCGGTACGAAATTACAGAAATTACTCCCGATCATCAAATTCGAATTGCCATGGACAAGCAAGCGGCAGCCGAACGTGATAGACGTGAACACGTATTGCGGGCCGAGGGTGACAAACAAAGGGTCCAATTGACGTCAGAGGGAGTCAAGATTAGTTTGACCAATGAGTCCGAGGGAGAAATGATCAAGATCCGCAACGAGGCAGAGGCCAACAAGTACCGAATTTTGTTGGAAGCTGAGGGACAAGCGGCAGCCATTCGATTGACTGCGGAAGCACAGGCCGAGGCATTGGCAAAGATTGCGGAACAATTGCAAAAGGAAGGTGGACAAGAAGCGGCGAAATTAGCGTTGGCTAAAGACTATGTGGAGATGTACGGTGAAATGGGAAGAGAATCCAACACTATATTATTTAATGACCGACCTGCCGATGTCAATGCGCTCCTAGGGCAAGCGGTCGTTACTATGAATGCTGCAAACGCATCAACAAACGCACCAACAAAAGCATCAAAAACTCCACTGACCCCCAGCGACAGTGCCGAATCTTCGCATGATGAAAAATCGTAGTGTAACTGATAGAGCATGTATACGTTGTTCTGATTTTAGATATCAAACGGCTGTGATACCGTTTAAATAGTTTGCGCCAATGGCGACATTCGATTTGGCGAAGAACAGAGATAAGCTTGGCGGTTGCACTCCATGGCATAGTCCCACTCCACCTGAACGTTTCGATAGAGTGCCATGGCGGCAGCAGCGTCATCCAAAGAATCATGAGGACGACCATGTTCTTGAATGGAAACCCCAAGATGAATGGATGCCAATTGTTTCAATCGGCAAGGACGCAACCGACCGCAAGCATCCACTCGCATGTATGGCTGATACATACTAGTATCTCGAATATTGTACCATGGGTGTTGGATTGATAGAACTCTCAAGTCGTTCTGAAGGCCATGTCCTACAAGAATCTTATGTTTGATAATTGATTGGACATACTGTCGGCATCTTTGAAATGAAACAGCCCCGGCTGACTGCAAGTCACTGGGACTGATACCTGACACGTGAGTTCTGTAGTCGGTAATTTTATCCTGCACTTGCACAAATGTATCAAGCAAAAGAGTGCCATGATAATCGACGATAGTCACCCTAGCGAGAACCGATTGAAAACCACCAGGCCCAACGCCAACCATTTCACAATCAATTCCAACAATTCGTTGCATTCCAAGTCGTGAATGCATCCCCACTGGTGAGTATGTCTCGGCAGTTTGATCAGGAGATGGAATATACAACTGCGAAGGCGCACTCAGTCTTGCGTCCCGTTTCCGGATTGGGGTGGGAGGCAACGCTTTGGATAGAACATCCGGTGCAGTTGCTTCTGATGTGTCATCAGAAGCATCCGACATCTTGCGCGTGTTACCAGGCGACTTCATGAAGTGTTCCTTGTACAAGGGATACTCAAACATTACAAGTGAAGGCGATGGTTGTGGGGATTGATGTTGAATGTCCAATGACCGTCGTTTTGATCAGTCGCCAGGTAGATTTTGTGATGATCAAAACCTCCCAATCTATGTCATGTGATCGGAACAGAGCACAAATCAAAGACGGAGCGGACTCGAACTTGGTTTGTTGGCGTTATCGATGTGGAGAAGCGATGTAGAGGTTTGGAGTGATGTCTGTGCGGTGAAGTTTTGTCGGAGCGAGTTTGAGAAGCAATTTGACGGGTTTGCTTCAGTTTTGTCTCTCTGTTTGAAACATCAATCCGTTTTATTCACTCACGGGTCGCGCGCCAGCCAGCCCCATGCTGTCACACATCAACTGGTCGAAAACAAATGTAAAAAATTGACCTTAGGGAACAGGTAAAGTACTACAAACGGGACATCGTCCTGGATAAGCTCTTTGTTTGCTCCGGCACAATTATTTCATGTTCCTTTGGAAATCTCATCCCTCGACCAAGAAATCCTCCAAGTCGACAAAGGCATCAGTATTGACCTTACGATCTTCGGCGATATCGTCATCTAAACTCAAGAACATGTCAACCACCCGATTGCGACTTCGTGCGATTGGTGACTTTCGTTTTCTTTTCTTGTTCTCGGTCTTGGCTCGTTTTTGTTTCTGTTGTGTGTCATCGCTGCTTTCTGGAAACTCTGGAAATGCACTTTGCCCACCTTCCAACTTGCTTTCCTTCCTAATCATTGACAGTTTGCTCGCTATTAGCGGTACCATTTCCGATGTACCTTCAGTGAAAAGCTTATCTGCTATCGAATTGGCCAATTGTGTTGTTTTCAATACTCTTTGTAACTTTCTGACCCTCACCTGAAGATGCCCGACCAAGGCCAAAAGTTTTGATAACCTTTCCATCTCATCTTTTGATTCTTGTTTTCCGTTCGAAGATGTCTCGCGAGGAAGCCTTCTGGTCAAGATCGAGTACCAATGGCAGATTCCTACAGTTACATCTGTTGCATCCATATTGGAGATACACAGCCAAGCCGACAAGCAGCAAATTGCTTCAGCGCAACCTATGCTATTTATCGAATCGGTTTTCTTCGTATTTGTATCACGCAAATTTACCTCAATCAGTTCCACAGCCCTGACTAGGGCTCTCAAAACATTCAGCAACAAACAGCATAACCTATATCTTGGAGCACTTGGAAGATTCAATGCGATCATTTCAAGCACTACATGCTTGGAAGTTTGGTCACCAGTCGCTTCTGAGTTCGTGGAAACAAAAAGCTTGGACAGGTAACGCAGAGACTGCAGCAGCTCCTCTTGACGCTCGCGATAGAACTCAATCGCGATCCCCGAGCACTTCGGGATAATGTTCGAATCGCCAATTTCGCCATTTGTCATTACGCGCCCACATTCTTGCCACTTCTCTTCTAATGAAAGGAAGCTACAAGACAAGGCCCACGACCATGATTCTTTTGTCTGCAAACGAAGCTTCGACGCCTCACCTTGATGCGTACCAGCCCCTTCAGGTTGAATGTGGACGACCGTTGGAACAGGTTTAAATGATGTGCTTTCATCTGAAGACAACGCTCCGTCTTGATCACTTTGCGGAGACTGAAGGTGGAAATCCCCAACAATATCACCCCAGGGCATGGAGTTTGGATTGCGTAGCGCAGACCAACGAAGAAGAATACTCACGCATTCGGCTAGTGTTTCGAATACAAGAATCTTGTCCATACAGAAAGCAAGATCAACAGGACCCCACGGACCATTGTTTTCGACAACAAACGTTCTTCGTAGGATCTCTCGGCACATCGAAGGTATTGTTGCTGTCGCGATGAGAAAAGTCGACCGAAACAGTGTTGCATCCTCAAGAGGAAACACTTTCATGATGGCACACAGTGTCTTCGCAGCATCCATCAAAAACGACATAATTGCGGGTGACATCAATGTATCAGAATTGGCGTATAGTAGGACAACACATTCTTCCATTGCCGCTAGATAGGCAAGAAACAGTCCTGGTGTAATACCCCCACTTTCTCCGTTTAGACCCATTCGAAGATCCGTGGAAAGCGCAGCAAGTACATTGAGAAGGAAGTCTGGCGAGATTTGGCCGGATTTCTCAATTGAACTATGACATGCAGATTCAATTGAATCCTGGCATGAAGACGGTTCGAATCCACTATTGACTTGGCTTTGCACTGACAGCATTAGCAAACAGTGTTTCAATGCAGTCACGATTTGTAGTCGGACCCTTTGAACCGCAGCATCAACATCCGCAGCTGTTCGAACTGTCTGAAGCGTGAATAGCCGATGATCATGTTGTAGCTCTTTTGAATTCTGGGAAGACATATTCCTTTCTAAGTGTCCAATAAATACAATTGCGGCCCTTTCGCCTCCAAGTACCTGATAGAGCGACCACAAAGCTAGTAAGCACTGCTTGCTAGGAATAAATTGGTCATTTTGGGATAAAGTCTCAAGAGACTTGCAGTACTTTAGGGACGGCTCAATGAAACTTTCGATTTCTTGCGGGGGGCACTGTCCTGCTAATGCATGATTTCGAATGACTCGGCCAGACAAAGACAAAAATTGAGCAGCTGTAGATTGTAACGTTTCAGGACCCAAGCGGATTCTGCCTTTGCTACCCGCACAAAGCGACCACTTCTGTTCGACAAGTTCGCCAACAGCTTGAACCACGCGTCTGTGGAGGAAATCAATGTATGGGTGGCCGTACAATGGGAGTTTTGGAGTCAGCGCAAGAACAATTGAAAATTCAAGCAAAGATACCTGAATCTTTGCAACATCGTTGGTTTCGAAATCTGGCTCTCCGTTGAATAGTGAAAGTGGCAAACCTTCTCGCTCCAACCAAAGTGGATGTGGATCTACTTGTGGGGTATCTTCATCTTCCAGAGCGGCCTGTTCTTGAGAAATGATCTTTTTTATCATAGTTTCCAACTCCAAATCTACCGATTCATCTTTCGGTGTAGCAGTGGCAACACGGTTTGGTCCATCCAAAAGGGCAGCTAGCATGATCGAGAATTGACACATCACAGTGTTAAGACATAGTGTCCAGGGGTCGTCAACGCCTTCAATTGATGCGGATTCGTTACACAACTCTTTCATTTGTACAAGGCCATCTGTGGGCGTTAGGATTGTCGAGAGCAAAGCTTCGCGTGCCCTGGCAAAGTTCTCCTTTGCATACCTGCTACCTGATGATAATCTGTCAGGGGGGCTTAAGGCGTATTGCAGAAGAGACAGTTGTAGTCGAAATAGGAACACAATGTCTTCGGTTTGCCTTTCTTCCAAGTTGTGGGGTGACTGCGGGACGGGTGTAGGCGTGAATGCACGTCTGAGAACAAAAGACGTGCTTCCAGTCTTCGGATCCTTAGTGAAGTAGTAGGAAGCTCGAACAGTCATAGCTCGGAGAAAATGGTAGGCGGCAAGCTCGTCAAACTCATCATGCTCTAATAGATCTGCAATTTGACCATATATCCACGAACGGTTCGAAAAAGACAAATGAGGTGCGTCAAATACTATTGCGTTTGACAAAAGCCTCCAGGCTTCATACTGCAGAGTCCACCAACCCTGCGGCCCTTGGAGCAACTCAAGAATGCCAAGCATGCCCGCCCTTGCCCTAGATTGCGGCAGTCCAGAATCACAAGAGCTCGTATACAAGGAGCCAAGAAAAAGCTTTGACACGTCAAGTATTCTCTTCCTTGCTTGCGAAGTTGTTGGTGCCAGCAGCCGTACCAAATGTGAAAACACGTGAATAGGGAGGGAATCATTGATCAACTCAAGAAGGGGATCGAAGTCATTTGATACTTCGGTCTTAGTTCTCTTTGATAAAGAATGGGATTTCTGCAGCGACCGCACAATCAAGTTGACTAGAGCATAACCGACGCGGTAAGTCCAAGAACCTGCGTTTGCTGTTGAATCATACAGAAGCTTGTGTATTCTCAGAACCACTTCCGTTCGACTCGACGTCACTTCCATGTACAGAATTGACAAACTCGCAAAGCAGAATAAGGCGGTCCGATTACACTGGGTCTGCTCCTTTCTCTCGACTAGATTGTCTAATACCCATAGCAAACGCCTGCCAATGGAGGACTCTGGTTGTTCGACTTTTATGGACAAATCATGATCCTTGATCCTAGTGATACTATTTCGCAAGATGCTCGCAATGGGCAAAATAGGTTCAATGGGATCGCCAGTTTTGTCCTGAAACAACCCTTCACCAACATATTTAGCCCCATCGAGTACTGGAAGCAACTCGCTCTGTACCTTGGCTTCTTCGAGCTTGATTCCATTCATCATTGGGCTTTCAGGAAACAGAGCAGCTAATACTTTGTCACCCGAGCTGGCGATCATAGGACTTTGCTCCAAAGTGTCATGGTCAACACTATCGTCGAGTGCCACTTGAACTGCATCAATGTCACTGGAATAGGCAGCAAGAAGAGACAGTGATGCCAATTCAAATCGGAAAAAATTGTCAACATCTCCTGCGATTGGAGCACTGCACCAGAGTGTCATGGTTGCCACATCCATTTCTTGGAGCCCTGTTACAATCATCCTAGTGGAATCAGCATACACTTTACTGTCAGCTGAAGCCATGATCATTGCTTGCAAAATCATCTCTTTCCAACGACTTATTGCTTCATGTTGGACTTCTTCTGTCTCGTTGACAAACGAAGTCTGTAGTATAGATGCGACAAGCTCCATGCAATGTTGGAGAGTTACTGGGATGCCATTCAAATGCCTGGATGTGTTTGAAGAAAGTTGGTTGGATATGGACCGTTGGATTTTCTCGATTTCTATAGGCCGTAGAAAAGGCAACGTGATGATAGCGAGTCGAAGGACTTGAATAATGCTTGCACCGTTTCTTTTGGAATGGAATGCAGCCTGTACGGCAGCCTCAAAACTTTGAATATCCATGGACCGTGTTGAAGCAAATATGGATTGCAACAGACCAGAAAATAGCTGGAAAATGAGATCATAGTTATCATCGTCAGCATGAGAGTATATCATCAGAGCAGTGGCATCTGCAAATCGTCTCCACCATGTTCGCGAGCCTTCAACTTCAGTTCCTTCTACGGATTGCGGACTTATTTTGACTGACCATGCACTCATTGTTTCTTGGAAGAATTGTTGTATGCTTGAAACACAAAGGTAGAGATCAGTAAGATCTACTTTCTTTGCATGACGCAAAAAAATGTAGGTAGCTTCAAAGGGAGTCTCAAAAGACGGGGCAACCATTAGTAGTGCCTGCAAACATTCCACAGTTGAAATAATATCATTGCTGGAGCGATCTTTCTGGACTGAGGAAACAAAAATGCCCAGCAATGCGCTCGCCCTATCGGTGGAGGGCAGCAACTCTGAATCGAACGATGATTGGACTTCTTCTGCCTGTAGCCGGCATCCCAAGAGCGAATTTATCTTCTTCTTGTTCCCTATCCCTACAGCCTTTCCTATTTCAACCAACAACTTGTCTGGAATCTCCATCTTTGAGGTCGCAGACACATTGTTGTTGCTGGTTTGCACCTAGTTTGTCAGTTGCATGTATCATTTTTGACGTCTTCGTAGTTCATTCATTCGGTCTAGTCGATACCGAAAGTACTCCTTTAGTTGCAAACGCGTTTTTTTACCAAAACACATTAACACATTGCCATTCGACGATCAAAGATGAAATGGACACTCATCACTGCATTTCTGGCAGCCTTGATCGCAATAGCGTTTACCATTGCCCCAGAGAAGCCAGACTTCATTCCATTCAGTGACAATAATGACGCTGAGTCGGAAACGACTGTACGCTTCGTTGGTGGCGACAATAACACTATGTTGACAGGACACTGGAATCTTCCCAGCAAGAGCGACGGCGAGGCTCCACCAGTCATTCTCTTGGCACATGGTCTTGGGTTGATTCAAGGAAAGAGTCTGAGTCCCTTTGTGTCAGCCTTTCAAGAAGCTGGATATGCCGTAGTGACGTTTGACTATGCAACATTTGGCCAAAGTGACGGCCTTCCAAGGCATCAGATTCATCCTACTAACCATGTTGCGGATATTCAGGCAGCCATTGCCATGATCAACGAAGAAGGGACCAAGAGAGGCGTAGATGCTTCCAGGATAGGGCTCTGGGGGACCTCTCTAGGCGGGGGCCATGTACTGATGGCCGCCATTAATTCGGATCCCTCAATACGCGCCGTCATTTCGCAAGTTCCACATATTGCGAGTGCACTAGAGACGATAATTGTGGGGATGATGAATCTACCGGTGACAACAGGCAAGAGTGTGGTCAAATACTTGGCAGGCCTCCTAAAATGGAGTGTGTCCAAGGTGGTTCTCCGAAAGGAAAGCTATTTTCCCATTGTCGGCGAGCCAGGATCGGCCGCTCTGATGCAGAATCCAGGTGATACGGCTGGATATCTAGGCATTCTCAATCCAGGTGGCGAAGTTTCTGGTGGGTGGAAGAATGCCGCCACTACAGAGTCTGGGATGCACATTCTTTTCTATCGTCCATTGAGCTCACTTTCGAGAGTCAATCTTCCCGTCCTACTCATCGCAGTAGAGAATGACACTTTATGTCCGGCGAAGTTTGTCCAAGCTGCCAAGGAACGTATCAAGAACGCAGAGCTCTTTGTTTTTCCAAATTTGGGCCATTTTGACATTTATGATGGGGAGCCTCTGAAAACCATGCTATCAAAACAGATTGACTTCTTCAACAAGTACTTACACTAGGACTAGGATATCCTATAGTAGTAATATGTTTAGTTCCTTGTCAATCGGGGTAGCTGGAATTTCATAGTCTTTGTTACTAAAGGTATGGAGGTTAACGTGTGGAAACATGCCTTTTTTTAAAAGAATTTAATCAGAGGAGTCGAACAAACCAGCCCAAAATGAAATGAAATGAACACAACTCTCAAATACCAACACTTCCGCTAACTTCGCAACCTTCGAACTTGAAAATGTTGCAAAGATGATGCGCCAAAACCAGCCTTCACTGAACAAAAAGGCCTCTAGTAGAAGATGGTCTCGGTGGAGGCTTGGAGCTTCCTGCCTTTGGACAGTGATTCTGGCAGCGGTTCTGGGTGAAGCATTTTTCATCTATCATCACATTCCTTTTTTTAAGGACAGTGGCGCTACTGCAGAAACAGCCGCGAATGGCAGTGATGGAAAAGGTTATAAAGAGCCAACTATGCCACCGAGAGAATCTTCCTTTCATACAGCTGGTTTTGTGCACATCGGCAAGACTGGTGGTTCGACGATATCGACATTGTTGCGGAATGGATGCACATCCTTTGTGGAAGGGTCCTGCAGGAACATCACCCATGAAACAGTGGTATCGAAATATGTGGAGCATTACTATCATGTTCCAGACTTTTGGAGACTTCCAGAAACGAAACATGAAGCATTTATCATTTCGATTCGTGATCCTTTTGATCGATCAGTCAGCTCCTTATTATATCACCACCCGCGAAATGCTGAGGTATACCAACTGCGACAAACAAAGAAACAGCTCTACTATGGGCCACTGGCATATGCCTGTTTTCCCAAATTAGAAGACTTTGCACAACTTATGCAGGGAAGCTCGACCAATTGCAACTATCCCTATCATCAAAGGGACGTTGTCGCTGATGATTGCACTGGCTTGGCTTGTGCTGTCCTCCATGGAAAGGTTCGGCTCTTTTCTCATTTATTCTTCAACTATCGCAATATACTCTACACCAAATTACCAATGGAGCCTCGGCGAAAGATCTATGTCCTTCGCCAGGAGTACATGTGGGACGACTGGAGACAAGTGAACAAGTTGTTGGGGCAGACAGAGGAGGTTGTAGTACCTCGAGACTTTTCCAATCTACGCAACGTCTCTGGCATTGTACTTCCAGTAACCCGAGATATCAGTGTAGATGGACGGCAAAAACTCTGTGTGGCATTGACAACCGAATTTGAGGCATATTTCAAACTGCTGATATTTGCCATCAACATTAACGACGTCGAGTTTGAAAAGAGCCTCACCCTTGCCGATGCCAACTGCCCGAATCTAAATGTCCGTGCAATGGTGCAACAAATTCGAAAGTCAATGTAAACTATAATTAATGATAGACTAGTCGCTAGAAACTGTATTTTATCACATACAATACCGTAGGACTAGGCCTAGTAGTCGTTTGGATAGAATACTTTTATAAAACTATTACAGTACTATTGCATTGCGTTGTACACTTCCTTGGCGACAGCCTTTGCCACATGTCCATGTGGCGAGGCCGACATTTCCACCCGACTGACCATGAAAATTGACTTGGCCGTCTCTTTGGCTTGTGGATTTGCAAGAGCCACGGTTCCAGCAGCAATCAAGACGCGGGTAATGGCTTCTGCCTCGTAGGTTCTCGCCTTCAAAATGGCATCCGCACAAGTAATGACCCTGGAAGCGATAGTAGAATCGTCCTGTGCCTTTGTGTGAATGTAATGTGCGATGTTGTACAAAAGAGTGGCCACTGCCAATCGGACATTCTTGTTCGACGAGGCCACAAAGGAATCGACACAGGTCAAAATGTCATCCAAATGGCCCACCACGGCCAATTGCGATCCCGGACCACCTCGAAATGAATTTGCAAACAATCGGATTGACAGCATGGGAATGGCCACTGCCACAGGACCCTCCAAAGTACTCGTATCTTGGCACATACTCAGCGCCTTGACCACAACCTTGTCCCAAAAGACAGCATTACTCTCTGCCGCTCCGTGAGGATGTGCGACTGCCAATCGTGCCAAATCCAATGCCGGAAAGGCTTCGGATGGTGCAAATGTCTCTAGCATGTTAATAATGGCATTCAATTCCGCAGCCTGTATTTGGGAGGCATGGTATCGACTCGTGGCAGTGAGTGTACTCGCCAAGGACTCAATCTGTTGCAATTGTTCCTCGGACAATTTCCCAAAACCCTTGATTTTGGCTTTCATCTTTTCCATGGTCGTGGCCGCCGACTTGGCCGACAATTCAAAGGACTTGTATCCCGGCATGGGCAAGTGTTGATAGGATACCATAGGAATTCCCGTCGTGGCGACCGACGCCGAACCACCAGGAGCCCCAGCAGCACCTCCAAGTGATGGAGCTGCCGCTCCTGCCCGTTGTTGAATGTAATTGGCAATGTCATTCAAGTGATGTTGAGGCAGCATGTAGGCATCAATAAATCGTTGAGCCGCCACAAACGGATTCTCGCCATTGTTGTATCCGATCTGCAATTTTGCCACACCTCCTCCCGTTTGATCGACTTCAATGGGATACACGTGATCATAGGTAACCCCATCAATAGCACCACCGTCACCCGCATTTCCCATGACTTGACCGACTTCCACCCAAGATTGAGAAGCAGCACTCCATTGGGCAGCAATGGCAACACCACCCTTGTTGAAAACATGGACTTGTCCTTCCGAGTTGCCTCGGACTTGCAAATTCTGTTCCCAGAGCGGCAATTTGGCAATTTCTTCTGGAGTAGGCCCAGATCCCTTTTTCTGGTGTGCCTCTTGCACCAATTGGGCATACGTTTCTCGTTCCTGTAGAGGCGCCATGCGATCCGAATTGAGAGTAAACACCCTTAGAGTTCCATCGTCGCAACAGGTGCAAATGTCCCCATTTGGCAAACCAACGACATTCCAAACACAGGCCGGATGCAACAAGATTTGTGGCTCTCCAGCTCCTTGTAAGTTAAAGACCACCACGTGTCCATCTTCGGCCGAGGCCACAATGGAATCCTCCCCCGCCTTGGCGACGGACAACAGCATGGGTGGATGCTGCTGCTGTTGTTGCGGGACAAATTGCAAGGTCGACAAGGCTGTTCCAGTTTCGGGCGATCGCAATTTGACCGTACCATCATTAGAGCAAGTTGCCAAACAAGTTTCATTCAAGGCCAAAATATTTCGAATCGGTCCCTCGTGGTCATTGGCGACTTTCTTCAAACAGGAAACCTCACTCGTCTTGACATCGACCGACCATATTCGCACCGTGTGGCCCGATATCATATTGCCTTGGGCAATCCCTGCCGATCCCGTCGCAATTTGCAAATAGTTTGGGTCCTTCGAAGTCAGTCCCGTCACACTGACGGTGTTTTCGTGGCCGGGCAGAGTGGCCACCATCATTTGACGTTCCAAATCCCAAACCTTGGCCGTCCCATCCCAAGATCCCGACACTAGAAATTGCTTGTTTTCGCTAGTAGAGGCAAAGGCCAAACTGGAAACCGTCTTTTCGTGTCCCTTGAGCGTGGCCATCAATTCGTGTTGTCGACTAAAGACTCGAATCATAGCGTCCTTGCATCCGGTAATGTACCTTTGATTTTCTGCTTCTGGTTCAGAAGTAGACAATATGGCTGTAATAGCATGGTTGTGCTGGTAACTAATTGGATTCAAGGAACTAGAGGTGATTCCAAATTCGCAAAGGCCCCCGCCTTGATTGCCCGTCACGAGCATGAATTCATCCGAATCTTGGTTGGACGAGGCGAGAGGACACGCGGCACGGATTCCTTGACTGTCGGAAATGAATTGCTGCGATAATTCCCAATCGGCTTGCATTTTTGTAGTGTTGTTATTGTTGTAGTTAATGAATATATATATGGAAAATGGTACAGGCAGGGAGCACAAGAGTGTTTGCAAACCAGAAATGTTTTGGTGGTTGTTCGAGTCGGATCGCTCTGGAAGTCTGTGGAAGAAAGCAGTCGCGGGAGTCGATTTTGTGGTAAACACTTTTGTTTGTTTGCTTGTTTCTTTCTTTTTTCTTTTCCGTTCCTTCCTGCATTTCCAACTTCCACTCAACGGAAGTGTGCTCATTAATCCTCTCTCTCTCTCTCTCTCTCTCTCTTTCTCTTGGTGCATACATCATTGAGAGATTCTGTGCTATGGACACAATCAACGATGGGATTCGCTTTCTCAATAGTTCCATTGATGCTTGTACGGACTACGTCAGGGAGAACGCGATTCAACTGATCATAATTGGAGCCTTGGTTTATTATCTCAAGAATCGGAAACAACAAGATCAGGGGTATACCTTGAGTCAATCACGACCAACCGCAGCTGCTACCACCACTACTACTACTGAATCTGCTGCTGCATCCGAGACGACATCCACCAAAAACAAATTAACCCGAGATGAACATTTAATGGCAGTGCGGGAACGTCAACAACAATTGGCCAACCAACGGGCACTCGAAGCTGCCAAATTGCGCAAGGAAAAACAACAAAACGAAAAGGACCGGAAGAATCAAGTGGCCCAAAATAAGAAGAAAAAGGGAGACGTATTAGGCAATGGTAGTGCTAGTGCTAGTACTAGTCCTAGTGCTAGTGCTAGTGGTGCTAGCTGTGCGTACAATCCCATGCAACCATGGTCAGGTCATTCGAATGGATTTAGGTTCGTAACAACAACAGCAACACACGCGTTTGGAATTTAGATTGTTGGAAAATGGCTTATTCTTGCGATTGTGTCTTGTTGCCTGCCCAAACATTTTTTTAAAATATCACAGACCAGCACGACGCACCACTCGAAGAGGGTGAGGTTAATCCGGGAGGTTGTGGTATAACAGCCTCTCGGATATCCGTGATGATTTGGTAGTCAGCAGTCGTCTTTCTTTTTTCTTTGGAAATGGAAAAGAAAGAAAAAAAGAAATAGGCTAGCTGGCTACAATGTTGTTGTTTGTGGGGAAAGTGTAAGTGTGCTGCAGGATCGAAGAGAATTCTATCCAGCATTGTCCATGAATGATATGAGACAACAAGAATTTCAATTCTGTTGCCATCATTGAAGAGGTATTATATTTTTTTATTATAATATTATGGCACAATGGAACCAGTACATAGGACCTAACTCCAATCAAACAAGCGATAAATATATTATAGCATGTAAAGATGTATTTAGTTTGTAGGATGATAACATATGGCATATGATTAGTCAGATATCGTTCATGGTTCACGGGTCACTCTTTCGGAGAAAGACCGATCATGCAGTACCTGGTACGAACGCTGCTCGTATAGGATCATTTCTGACCGAACCAATGGGTAGGTAGGCCAGGTAGACTTCTTGTTCATGGAATGAATCTTACTATTTTGTCATGTATATTATGATTACAACAAAGTCTTAAAATGCCCAACTATTAATTATTACTTATACAATAATGCAGTAATAAGGACCGATCATGCAGTATCTGGTACGAACTCTGCTGGTACAGAATAATTTCTGACCGAACCAATAGGTAGGTAGGCCAGGTAGATCTCTTTCTTGTTCATGGAATGAATCTTACTATTTTGTCATGAAACAAAAATTCAACATGCCCAAATATTGATTATTAATGATACAGTAATGCAGTAATATAACATGTGGAAAGCAACATGTAATAATCCCAGTATGATACATTATTTTCCAGTCTTGAACATTACGGCTAGGATGTCTCAACTCTTGTAATCATAGCGACATACTTGTTGATGTGCCCACCTACCTTTTGTGAAACTTATACTTGCACTTCCCTGCGTCATATGCTGCCCGATAAATTACCACTGACTCCAGCACCCCCCAGATTAGGGGGCAATGAAGCAGCTCCTTGGACAGAGGCTGTGCTTCCACCGGTGCCACCGCTGCCGAATCCAGAGCCACCTGTTGATCCCGTAGCCCCGGATGTAACACTAGGGGACTGGCCTGATAATCCAGCCAATCCCTGGGTACTTTGGAGCAAGCTTTGAATGTTAGGAATCATACTCAAGGCTGCCACACCTCCCATTTGTTCCACAAGGGTGGCCAATTCTTGGCGGAGTGTCAAGTTCTCCTTGGAGAGTTCGGCATTTTCAGTGGTCAGATTTTCCACCGAGTCTTGCAAATCTTGGAGCAACTTCTTTCGCCGTTCGCGAGACTCTCTGGCGGATCTTCGGTTGGCCATGACCCTCCTCATTTTCCGTGCTTCTTTTCTTCGTTCGGGGTCAAGTGCAGCATCACTGAGTTGGTCTGCATTCCCCTCTTCAGAGGTGTTGCTTTCGGGAGTGCTGCGTTTGGTTCCCGAGGTTTGACTGCTAGAGGCCCTATCTTGCTCGTCGCCTGCTTCAGCGATAGCTGAGGTGTTCGTAGCTTCTCCTGTCATTGTCTAATCTGATGATCTATAGTGTGTGCTGTATATGATGATGTGCTACGTTTTGTGTTTCTGGCATTTGGTTTTTTTTGTTGCTGCAGTAAGTGGTCACGTTGCATGGCACGCATTTCCAAATACAGGTACGTGTACGTGTGTGTGTGTCAGTGCTGATCTGGCAGCTTCGTGCCATGTTAGCTCTGTCTTCTCATTGGTGCAGCTATCCGGTCACTCAATCGATACTTAAGAAAACAAAAGATGCTGATTTGAAATATGCTTCGATACTAATAGCTCGTAAAAATGGATTGGCGCACGGTGCCGCGAATTGAGAATTTTGTGACGACCATGGAAGGAAGCCCCCCCATACTATATAAAGACACAATCCTGATGCGAAGACGGTGAAAGTGCAAGAGCAATATTACTCCAGTATAATTATGTAAAACTCGTAACAAAATCAGAAAGTGCCACTCTAGCGTTTGGAAGACGGATCATAGAATTTTTCTTGTATCTGCCACAATTAGGTAGAGTCACACAGCAAGCGTTCCAATATCGAAATTTTCTATCATGGTTCTCGATTCTGCAATCATGCAAGTACCAGGTCCCAGATGAAAGGCTTGAGAAGAACAGAGGAGTCTTTCTTGATGTTATGCTGATACGAAGAAAGTTGATGGAGCGAGAGAAGTACTATTTTGAATTTGGTACCCGGTATGACTATATCTTTTGGTAAACGAGATCATAGTAAGGTTCTGTGAGTACAATGGATCACACACCAAAGAAAATGGACGATGCGGAGGAGATCTATTGTTCGAAATTTCAATCATAGTTCGTTTCTGCAAGGCAACACAACAATACACCACACGCTCGATAGGCATGCACCACTGTCCAGCATGTTGTAGACATGTTTATCCAGCTCTGTTCACTCCAACAAAATTTCCATCATGTCTGATACAATCCCATGATGATGATGACGATGGTAGCACGATTGGGATAAACAGTGCTATCAAGGGGATAGCCATTGATACATAGCTTCGGAACACAGAAGGACTAATTTAGCTTCGTATGATGTTTCTTACAGTACATTGTTGCACTTTTAAAAGTGCATAGTGTTTGGATGGGGTAGAGGTAGAGAAGGAGACTACGGACTTATTGTAGAACATATTGTAGATACAGAGTCTACGCCTTCTCCAACGTTTTGCATACTTCCTTCATCGTAGGGCGAGCAAGTATCGATTCACCCCATCCACTGCGCAAGAGTTTGCGAACGGATTGTGGCCAAGAACGGGGGACCGATGGCCGTTCTCCATACACCGAAACACTTTCCTTCACCTGTTGTCCCATCAAACCCTCATACGGCTTTGACAATGCCAGGATTTCCCACAAAAGAATGGAATACGAAAACACATCGGCTTTCAAGTTGTAAGGTTCTTTGCGAATGACCTCCACAGCCATGTATCGGGATGTACCAGTGTTTCCTGCCAGCTTGAATGTGGTATCTGGATCTGGGTGGTCCGGAATTTCGACGGCGAGTCCAAAGTCAAAAATTTTCAAGACTTCATGCTTGTCGAATCCTATATTGGCTGGCTTGAGATCACGAAACAGTATGCGTCTATCGTGCAAATAATCCACAGCGTTGGCTACTTGTAGTGCCACTTTCAGCCGGGTTGCAAAGGATTTCTGCTTGTCGGATCTTCCTTTGAGCAAACCCTTTTGCTGCTTGGCTTCTTCCCTCCAAAAGGAAATTTGTTTCGCCAAAGTGAATTCCAGACGATCCAAAATCAAAAAGAATCCATCTGCTCGACCAGCCGTGGCAAATCCTGAAATGCCCGGTGAAGACCACGCTCTCAAACCAATAATATTTTCATGAGTCAGAGCCGAAAGGAAGTGGGCTTCCATGACCAAATCTTTGGCACCGACCACCAACTTTTTGGGGCTAGATGCCAACTTTGGATTCAAATGCTTGATGACATATCTTCGTTCATCCTTTTTGGCCTCTTCATTCATCAATTCTGTTTCAACATTAAAGGATTCCAGCTCGTAAACATTAGAGAATCCGCCGAATGCAATCATATTTCCAAAATTCAAATCTTCTCGTTCAAAGCGGGGCAGTTCATATAATCCGCAGTTGCTTTGTACATATACCGACGACGACACCACTTGGGCCACTCGCATTTCAGTGCGCTTCACCAATCGCTCGGCCAAATCAGGACTCAGATCGTATTCCTCTCCTTCATGTTCGCTTGTTGAGAAGTTGGTGTCGCCTGTCATCGTACCCCGGGTATCTCGGTCACCAGTCATGTGACCTTCAAAGCTAGGATGGCTACGGCCACCTTGAGCCAAAGTATCATCTGACATGGACGACCGTGATATCGACTTTGATCTTTCTCTCGTCGCCATCATAACAATAGATGTTGGGTTTGCAGTATTATTGGAGGAGAATAAATAGGAGTCAGTCGAAAGGCTGGAGTGCTGGTTTCGTGTGTATCGGCAATCGAGCAAGTCTTTTGTTTTTTTAAGAGGCTACCGGTAAGAATGAGTAGCTGTGCTTGTGGCGAGCTGTGGCTAGTGTAGTTGATATTGACACTGGTAACTGTATTTCACACCACCAAAGTCTCAAAAAGCGCTGGCCTTCCATGACTGTGCCTTTGGATGAATTCTGCCTCCGAGTTGTCGTAGGGACTGTACGGTCAAATATGACCATATCGAATGCTTTTAATTGGAAGCTTCTCGCCGACTTCGCCCTTGACGTTTTCTCGCATCGCGGTTGAGGTCTGTCCGTAGCCCTGAAGGGTACTGGTAGAATGAATTTCACAGTCCAGTAGAAGTACCGGTATCTATGGGTACGGTAATAGCCACACTAGCTTACAAAACTCTAGTCGCCAATAAATTCCGATGAGACTTCTCTCGAACGTGCATAAAGTTCACGGGCATGACGAAGGCCGGCATGACTGTAGAGCTCCAACACGGCGTCAATATTACTCTCGGGGGGCTCTTTTTCAAAAGAATCCTTCAAGGCCAAGGCATCCAAAATGGCCGTGTGGGCACCCACGGCGGTACGCGGACTGGCCATGTGGGCAGCGTCGCCCAAGATCACCACTCGACCCTCATGCACCTTCTCAATGCGACCGAATTCGTATTGTGGATGAGGCGAGACTTCGCCGTGCTGTCGGATACATTCCATCAATTCGACCAAACCTGGTGTATTGGAAAAGTGATCCGTAAAATGTTGTATGAGCCAATCGGGCATAACATTTTTCTTGTTGTCGTTGATGCTTCCATGCCGACTGGTGCCATCTGTAGCCTTGTTCCAATACTGATCCACCTCGTCTTCCGGCGTTTTAATAAATGTCCCCATGGTCCAAAGATCTTCGCCATTGTCCTTGGCCTGTCGTAGCAAAATGGTATCGTAAATCCCATTCTTATAGACTCCTTCATGTATTCGAGGCAAGATGTGCAATGGAATTTTGGAGATGGACACAGCACCGCGCCAAACCACATAACCAGCGTACTCGGGTTCCACTTGATAGTAGTCATCATTATTGTGCGGCGACTTGCAATTGTTATTGCTGTTATCATCCAAGGCATCATCGCGCAACACATATTTTCGCAGTTTCGAAAAGCCACCATCGGATACGACCACCAAATCATATTCCTCCTTGTCAATGGAAACGGTACTACCACGGCCATTGTCGCTGTCGTTGTTGTTGTTCATGGTCAATTTTTCAATGGTTTGCCCAAATCGAACCGTACCTGGAGGCAGTCCTTGATAAAGATATTTCCACAAATCGCCATAATAAAAGGATCCCTGATGACGATGGGCACGTCGACCCCGACGCATCATGGGTACCTCGTCGTTGCGAAGAGCTTCCCAGGCGGCAACGTTGACATATCCCAAACCACTTCCTTTTTGATCCAATGGACCGGGTGCGCGCTCGTAGACGTGAATGATTTGAAATCTCCCGGTACTTTGTAAAGCATTGGCCGTCGCAAGTCCCCCCAAGGAACCGCCCACAATGGCGACCCGAAAAGCATGGTGATTCTTTGGATTTTGTGGCAACGATGCCGAGGCAGCAGCAGCCACAGTTCTTGAAAACCCCATCACGACCGCAGCGATAAAGAAAAGGCGAGCTATGGTGACGATGATTTCTGTCTCTTATCTGTATCAATATTGTGGTAACCACAGGAATTGACGAGCTGCAAGATACTGCAGATCATTGTGTTGGAATATGATAAAATATATTGTAAGCAGATTTGAGTGAGGTTCGATGGAATTCGCGTATGACGTCACCATTGAGGATGACACTACCTCGCATTAGGCAGGATTCAAATATGAAATCAATCTTGCAAGATGTCCGAGTTGTGTCCATTTTTGGCTGCGCAGGAGAAATTTGCGATGGTCAACAGTTGGATTTGCGATGACAGCGTTTGATGATCTAAATGGGACCGACCTATCTACCGGTACCGGTACCGTATCGATATTGCATTGTTTTAAAAATTCTGGTTATTCGTTATGAAATGTGTATCATAGGTTTCTCTGTAGCAATTGAAGCTTTACAACACTGCCTCTCTTGTTGGCAATCTTTAGAGCATAGTCTGCATCTGCATAGGAATAGAAGTCCATCTCATTGATTTTTGACACAAGATCTCCAACCTTCAAATCAGTGTCTTGAAAGACAGAACAGGGTAGGATACTGCTGACCATCAGTTTGTTATCGAGCACTTTGAAGCGAATTCCAACATCCTGATCTTTTTCCTTCTCCGCCTCAACTTCGTTCGGGTTGGGGGAGAGGCTAGATCGCTTTGACGGCGACTTTTGGAACAGGCCGCTGGTATCCTGTCGGACCACCATTGTAACCTTCTCTTCAGCAGCATTCCCAGATGCAATGAGATCTGATAGAAAGGCATCTCTTGTACTTGTTCCATTGAGACTTAGTAGGATGTCTCCCACTTTCAAGTCAGTTTGAAAAAATATGCTGTCTTCAAAGATTTCCGTGACGGTCGCTCTCCCATCGACCTCTTTGATGCTCACTCCCAATTGTTCAGATGGATGGGCCTTTCTGGCGGTGATGCTGGCAAAGGCTCCCTTTTTACAGGAACTAGACCTTCGCTTCATGGGCGGACCTCGTCTTTGGGGGCGTGGTTCTCGGGTCGACATGATGATGTTGTTGGTGGAGGTTTGCAAAATTGTGTGCTCTCCATGAAAAAAAATTGTCGCGAATCATCTGCTTGTCAGCTCACAAGCTTCAAAACTCGCTCAATCAAACCGCGACACACTCCGATTGAAAACATAACGGCCCGTGAATCAAATTCGTCTTGTCAATAAATCCGAAAATCTCGCTCGACGAAATCTCGTATTCCAAAAACACTTCCGAATCGAGTCGCGCTGTTCGTACAGATTTGACTTGTCCGGGATACGCCCTTTTCAAGTCGTGGGGGATCGAAACAAGACAGTGTGACTGAGGTGAAGCTTCTGATTGACTGGAGGGTCTGGAGAACGTGTTTCGTGTTTTATAAGAGATGCTTTTTAATGATAATTCTAGCTATGTTCCTTGGGGCAGACAGTTAGCCGCAACAGCAATGTCCATGTAGCTACTAGCTATTAGCTATTACAACCGAACTGGGGCATGGCAGTCGTGTCAGGAGATAGTATCTTCCGTGGTCCAATGTTTGTTGCTCCTACGGCAGTCTCTCAACATGACAGTGCCCTTGTGAATTGGTGGACTATGACGACTTTAAGAGTTTTGTTGATTGGACGGCTCAATTGGAAACCTCCTTGTGATTGTGTTTGTCCTCGTGAATTTCCTGGTAGTCTTTTAGTATTCGTCGAAACTCATTGCACAAATTCACTTCCGATACATTTGAACTGTCAGACACCAAAACCACAATCAAGTATACCAAACAACTCAAAGCCACACGTCCAAGAACTACAAAGCATCCGAACGAATCATGCACCAAGAATGAAACTTGTATTCCATTTCCTCCTCGTAGCACTCCTTGTCCCAAATGACCTTGTAGCCAAGACGCTCGTAAAAAGTTACATTCCGTGGTGACTGAGTCTCCAAATGTAAGTTCAATTTTCCCTTGGCACTTTCTTCGACAATGGCAGCCATGAGAGCCTTTGTGCCCAACCCTTGTCCTTGGCAATCGGGACGAACCACCATGCGTTGCAACTGAATGGAGCCTTCCTTGACTATATTATTGTTGTTTTGACCACTCTCGTCATTCATCATCTGAGAAGTATATTCTTTACTTGGAGATTTCAAATTATCCATCACATGAAGCATCCGCTTGACAGAGTCCATGCCAAATCGAATCGGCATTTGCAAGAGCCCATGCCACAGCATTTCCCCGAGACTGGCATCTTGATGTTCCTGTGGGACCCACATGAAACAGCAGACGACTTGATTGCTGTTTTTCTCATTATTCAACACACCTCGCAAGGCTTGTGGACATTTATCTAAAACAATGCGAATGTTTCTGACAAACAACCATTCCAAGGCAGCCCTGCGAGACTCCTGTGTGCCCCGAAAAATGTATCGGTAGATGGCGGCATCACTGAAGGCATTCGCCATGACCTGAGCGCATTCTTCTATATACTCTGGCCCGAGTACTAGCAATGTGGTAGTGGTGGCCATGTTCTGAAGAAAGCAGTACGGTACTATACGAATCTAGCTACGATATATCTCGTTTCTCATGTTGTTCTTGCTTTGGATTTTGATGGTCGTCATTTCCATTCGTCATTGCTTTGAGTCCAGTCGTGATCTAGTCGAGTAGGTCGAAGATCGAAGTTTTCGAAAACTAAACTTGATCCAATAACCGCAACTGTGGTGAGGATGCACTACATTTAAAACAAACACCCAAACGTCTTGTTGTCGCCAATGCATGCCATAAAAATTTCTACTGTAACTGAAGGATGCAATATCTAAGACAGTTTGCTACTGATGCAATGGGCAGCTCCGTTGCAGCATCACTCGACGACGACATTAAAGATCTTGATGTTGCTAGCTTTATTGAATCGTTGATCCAAGAAGAAGCAAGCATTCAACTTCGCCCAGAAACTACCAAGTTCTTGCTTTTTGCCCATAAATACATACGATGCCGAGAAAAAATGGACGCCAAGTATCTTGAGGTTGATGAATTCAAGCAGATTGCCCAATTGGAAAATGTGGATGTGAAACTAGAAATCACCGACGAACATCAGCAACTGGCAACGTCCGGCGATAGACCCGTTGAAACACTGGACGAGCTATACGAGGCTGCAGTAGTGGTGGGACCCGTGTACCAAGATTACATCAGAAACCTTGTGGATCAAGTCTGCGAAGCTTGTGGTGACTCTGTTGAAACTGTGGATGTTCAGTTTGCGTCACTCAAGGGGAAGGAACGTGCGCTGGCAAAAGCCTTTGACGATTATTCGAATCGCACCTTGCCACCTGGAATATCATGGCTGTATGACATTGTTCGAGGCAGTATTAAGTTTGTTTCAGCCGATCAAGTCTTGAAGTGTTTGGAGATTCTGCAAAATGATCCATCGATTGCTATCATCAGCGCCAAGAACCGATTCAAGAATCCAACACTCACGGGCTATCGTGATTTGAATGTGCACTTTCGTATGACAACTGAAGGTGGTGTTTCACATATTTGCGAGATTCAGATTCATCACAAAGCAATCAAAGCGCTGTGTACAGAGCTTGATAGTCACAGCTTATATGAATACTTTAGGAAGTATTTTGCTGGAGCTACTGGAAAGCTAAAGGAACGCCTAGGCGATTTGAAACTGGTTGGGGGTAGTGAAATAATGAACAGTGAGAACTTGCAAGACCTGCTAGACGAAACCAATGAGGAGTACCGGTTAAACAGACTTGCTACATTGTTTCGTGAATACCTTTGTGAGTTTGGCGTGGCATTTCGAGTCTATTGTCGTTTGCTGCATTTGCAGCTGGAACAATACGGAGAAGTACACATCACCGTTGCCTCTACCTACTACCGTATGGGTCGTGTGTTGGCGGAACAAGGTAGACTCAGCGAAGCTCTAAAGCTGTACAAAGTGGCGCTGAGAATGTTCAAAGAAATCCATGGCAAAGATCACCCAACGGTCCCAGCAACTTTCAACGATATTGGTTGCGTGCTGTGGCTCCAAGGGGAATTAGAGTCTGCCATGGAGCTGTTTGAAGAAGCAGCCAAAATGTTCAAGAATTGCCGTGGCATGGAGCATCCCTACATCGTCATTGCGTATTCCAATATGGCAATGATACATAGCTCCCAAGGGAACTACGGCGAATCTATGAGGTTGTATCAGCAATCATTGGACATGAAACGAAAGACATATGGTGAAGAACACTCTGAAGTCGCAACGGCTTACAGCAAGTTTGCTCAAGCATATTTTGACATGGGAGGACTGGACAAGGCGATGCAACTCTATGAAATTTCATTGGATATCTACAAGAAGACACTTGGGGAACGGCACGCAGATGTGGCGACCACGTTGTATGGTATGGCTTGTGTATGGAAGCAGAAAGAAAATTGGGATAATGCAATGAAACTATTCCAGCAATCGCTCGAGATATTTCAGAACACTCGAGGTGCGGATCATGAATACGTTGCCATACTTTATCGCAACATGGCGGAGGTACTGCGGGAGCAAAACTATGCAGATGCTGCGGAGGAATTGGAGGAGAAGCGGATGGCGATCAGCCAGAAGATGAAAAGAGAGTCCAAGGTCATTGCTGCGCCAGAATTTATTGGCCGGTAGTAGGCATTCTCCGGTGTTACGGTTGTTGAAGGTAGTTGTAATTATGGATATACTCTAGAAGTGTGGAAAAGAAAAGAGAAAACGTTGGATTTTATTATTATTAGAAGCTTCCTTTGCTATTGTAATCCCCTTTTGGAATTTGTACAACTCGAATACTTTCGTCGACCTTGTGATTAGGAAGGTGGCATCAAAGAGTGCCCCAATTTCATGTAGAGCCACATGGTACTCTGCCGATTCTCAATCAGAAGGAACAGAATTTGTGTACCTAGCGTCCTTTTGCTCTGGTCTTTCAATGGTTCATGTTCATTCTACTCAATATATCCCAACTCCTTGAGCAGTTCCTCCTCTCGTGTAACCATTTCTTCATACTCGTCATCTTCCTCGTGATCGTAGCCCACTAGGTGAAGCATCCCATGTATTAACAACATGTGAATCCGTTTGACTGGATCTAATTCGCTCGCCATTGCACCTGAGACTCCCCGTTCGACTTCGTCTTCGAAACCTGCGTCATCAGCTTCGTCCATGTCTTCTTTACATCTGCGAATGACGTATGGAACATCCACCACCATGTCTCCGAGGGTATAGTAATCTGGAATATCGAACTCGGGCTCCTCAAGTAGTCCTGGTTTCTCGTGGAAATGGAATGGGAACGAAAGAATGTCCGTAGGGGCATCGATGCCCCTCGATTCTAGGTTGGTTTCCTTCATCTCCTCATCGTCAACAAGCAACAGTGTGACATCATAGGTCTCGTAGCTACGATTGAGAAATTATCAATGGTTAGGGAACCTTGCATCCGACGACACTCAGCGAAGGAATCGACTCACCCTATTATTTTGGCTATTCGATGTACTGTGTTCTGCAATGCTTCCTGATCTATATCCTTGATATCATTTTGATCATCATAGACTACAACTTGTCCCAAAGGATTACCAGGAATGCCTCTTTTGCTTCCAAACAGTCGCATCGTTTGTCGAGATGCCAAAATCGTGGATCCCATTCTTCGTCCAATTGTTCGGCCAAAAGCAGAATTCATAGCGAAAGCGTTAGATACTGGGAGGAAAATCAGGCCAATAATGAGGGAAAGTGTGGTTACGTGACAGTTAGAACTATTGTGAGGGTAATGCTTCATGTGGACCGATGGTTAAATCAAGTCGGAACCAAGAGATCCTCGCTTCTCTTTATTGTGTTGGTTGGAGTTGGTGATAGCTTTGAGATCTCTTGATTTGGGCGCACGAAGCTCGAACGCAGTTATACGACTGTTCTAGTACCCAATAGTTGCGGTTCCAGCAAGAGTATAGGTTCCAGACCTAGTAGGACTACAAACCACGTTATCTTCAATACAGCGACTATTTGTAACTACTGTTCATTTTATAATTGCTGCTACCTTTCAGGACATCTCAAAGTGCAAGAAGGTATTGAAGCAAGAGGTTGCACGTTTGCATCAGCACCACATGGATGATTCAATGGGTACTAGCGTGTGTTCTTGCTTACAACTGAAGGGCGCAAATATGATGGAGCCCCTCGAGCAGGTACACATTTCTCCGAGCTGTAATTTGTGTCTATTACTTGAAATGGCGATGTTGAAGCTCTACGTGTTCGATTCAATGGGTAGTGTGTGTTCTTACAACTGGTGAAGGGCGCAAATATGATGGAGTCCCTCGAGCAGGTACACATTTCTCTTAGCTGAACTTGTGTCTATTACTTGAAATGGCGATGTTGAAGCTCTACGTGTTCTCGGATCTTCGTGGAGCTCATTTGTTTGCCCAACAGTTTGGATTCAACCTCGGTCGTCGGAGGTTTCCTCAACGCTCCGATGAATTGGCAAGAAATTGATGCCAGTAGCTTGTTGTTCCAGGCACGACGACTTCTCAGCTTGGCAAACAGCCAAAATCACCTTGTTTTGTCTACTGTATTTGTTCCTACGGGAAAGACTCCTTGGGAAATCAGCAGTGTCGTGGATGACGCCGAAGTGGTCAAGATCAAATCATCATTGGTGGAAACTGAACAAAGTGGCGAAAAACTTTTTCGTCAATTTTGTTCGAAATTTCGAAAGCTCATTGTTGGCAGTTGATGAGTTGCTGGTGCAGGTATAATACAAGTTTGCGCAAACCAAGACGTCGCGGGATCGGTAACACAGTGCAGCAAGAATGAAACCAATCCGGTAGATCATCATATTTAAAGTATTAGCGATGGGAATCCCATTGCATAATAATAACTTCTCTGAATCGTCAATTATCGCCACAGCGTGGAATCTTATTCAGAATGGTAGCTTTCAGGATGCGCACAGTAGTATGGCAACACTTGGATTCAGGATCAATGTCAAATGGAACAAAAGGTACCAGCTTGTTCTTGTTCTTCACGGGTCCACTACTCATTGCTGGGGTCTACGCTTACAAGGCAACTAGTACCGAGGTAGATATCAGGCTGATATTTTGAGACCATCCAACTGATACTTGTTTCGATGACTGACTGTTTGGATGAAAAGAGAGAAGTTGGTGGTGATGGGAAGGGTTATAGGGTTAGGGTATCTTGTTGGATCTTTTTTATGGTTGAAAATGAAGTCGAATCAGTCGTCGATCCATCGAATCTTTCGGCTTCTGGATGTCGAAGAATCGAAACCACAACAGAGCGCTTTGGTCATGCAAGGGCGGAACAAAATCCACAACTATGACCTAAACTTTCCATAGGCAGTAGTATCCCTCCCATTTGTAATTTCCGCGATGGATATCGAAGAGAGGCTTGAGGAATTGAAGCGTTCGTTCAAGGATGACATTGCGAATCTCGTGGCCAAGAATGCCGAGTTGGAAGCACGGAACCAAGAGTCCGATAAGAAAATTTCGGAACTCCGACAGCTGGTAGAAGGAAAGAATGGTGGAAGAATTGATAACGACGAAAGTGATGACAAGATTTGGATGAACACAAATGCATACACCTTCCTCTATACCTCGCCGATGTGTAGTGGACCGTTCATTGCCGGCGTCACAACTTGCCTCCTGCAGTATATTGTTTTCTCGTTGTTCTTGTTGGATCTCTTGAACACCACGTCGATTCCACCGGGAGTGGCCGCACTTGTACGAGTATGTCAGGCGATTGCTATCCTCATTGCCTTTGTGGTGGAATCCGACATGCTACTTGCTCTGCGTGCCATATTCTATTGTGAAGGATTTGTGGAAATGATAGTCGATTTCGACGACGACTTTAATCCACGAAAGTTTTATTTTGGAAATACTCTCATGGGCATGCAGGGCTTGCTGGGCAAATTTGTTGCATTCTTGCTGATCATCTTTGCCGATAACGTGTTTGATTTGCTGCTGAATTTTACAGCGGTCATGTTCGTATCCGAGTTGGATGAAATCGTCTTCTTACTCTCGGCGAATGGCTACGTTGGCAAAAAAGCTGAATTTCTCGCCAAAAAGATCCAAAGAACAAAGTTTCCACAGCGCCCTCCAAAAGGAATCATGCGGTACATGCACCTATTCCTTTATGGTTTGACAATGGTCGTTGCATTCATCGCCTTTGCCATTATTGCTCGTCAGCAAGACAGCCAAGAGAGTCTTGCCGATTTTGTGAAGGTTCAATTTGGAGATGAAGTCGATCCGACTCTTGGTTTGTTCTCAGGCTGCTATGAGAAACAATTAAATGATGGTTGGAATGCAAGGGTCCGGTATGTACAGACTCAGACCGATCGTGGAAAGGGTAATTTTGAATATTGTCTTGACGATGGTCTACAAACATGGGTGTTTGCCAAGGTTCAATCGGAGACGGCTTGTACTGGTAATTTCGCGCTTCAGTCAGCAGAGGAGCGGTCGACTAGCTTTGACCTGCTCGATGCCAAGGGCGACCAATGGTTGCTGGGAACTGGGAACCCGATTGGAGAGTTCCAATTGGGAGAAATCGATCCTAGTCGGTTCGAGATTGAATGTGGCAACATATCGGTCGAAGGCGGCACAGCGAATGCACCAGAGGAGCTGTGTCCGATCATGACGATTGATGCAGATGCGGTTGGATTTTCTGGTAGCCGTGATTGGTCCAGAACCTTTGTGCTGTTGGAGAACGTGAACACCGAAGCTGTGCAGTACTACCAGCGTCCAGTGTTCATTGGAGACTTTCCGGGTACGGAAGGATACGAAGTGCTGTTTTTTGCAGGGCGCAGATGGGCTCTAGCAAGCGCTAAACAGCTGTTGGCTGAAGACGGCGACCCTTTCAATAGGGATGAAGTCATTTCGTTGTTTCAAACCTCCACCTTTTGGCTTTTGGAGCTTTCAGCAGAAGCACTGTCCTATCTAAGCGAGGATGTGAACCAAGGCAATGATCGAGGAACACCACTGGGTCTCCAGTGGTACAATGCCCGACATGCAGACGGTGTTGCCTTCCCTTTTGCTGATATCAGTCGCCCAGTCGATGCATCATTCCGATGTGGCAAGTGCAACGGTAGGAACAATCCATGTCTGTATGAAGGGATATGCCAAGATGACGGCACGTGCAATTGCAGGCACGGGGCATCAGGGAAACTATGCGAGATCAAGCCACTTGGCGATGGAGTTTGCAATCCATTCTTCAACACGGCGCCGGATGAGTACGATGGTGGGGACTGCTGGTAAGTTTGGAACTGACTAGGTTCAAAGCGATCGACGATGATACTCAACGAAATTTTTCGGTTATTGTTCTTTCAGCGTGGCCACATGCTCGAAAACAAGTTGTGGAGTAGGAGCAATGGACTTTGCCTTTAGTCAAAGTCTGACACGGAATGGTACTGGTTTCCAACATTGTACCGACCCGTCGATGGTACCACTTACCATACTTCTTGATACGGAGATTGAACTCGTACAAGGAGGCACTTTCTTTGAATCATATACAGTTGAAGTCATGTGTGAAGGTGGAGCAAGAGCTCCCTTGCGTGTAGCCCTGGACCCATATATAGAGGGGAAACTAAACGAGACTCTGTACGTTGATGACAAGACAGGATCGTGCCTTTTATCGTTCACTGGTATTCAGTCTTTTAGCGGGCTCAGCATTTCCTACCAAATAGTGGATGGGTCAGATTCCAGTGCAGAAATGTTGTTGATGAATGAAACAAAGAATATCTCTGTGGATGGGAGATTTACCTTGCCCACACTATACAGTAGGTGCCTAAAGGAGACTCTGGTAGGGGTTATTGACCCTAATCATTTGTATACTGGGAGTTATCAAGATGAGGCATTTGCTTGGCTCAGCAATGAAGCGCCTATGTACCCGGACTGTTCCTCGAATCAAGATTATCTTATTCAACGCTTCGCGATGGTGGCTTTGAACACTGCGGAGGAAGCACCCAAAAGTTGGATCTCGTCCAGTGATCATTGCCTGTGGTCACGAGTAACGTGTGATGGTTCGCGAGTTGTAGAGTTGACCTATGGTAAGGGCGAGAGTGTGTTTGTATTTCTTTTTAAGACCTATTTTCTGATATGCTTTTCTCGTAAAACACAGATGGCAACACAAATGGAGGGCTGGGGGGCTCTCTGGCAAATGAATTTACGCTTCTCCGGCATTTAGGTAAATCTTTCCACGGTTGTTCGAGTTGTTCTGGCACAGTGTTAACTGACTCGTTTTTATCTTTTAGAGCGACTTGAAATTTTTGGCAACAATTTTATACTGGGCACAATTCCAGCAGAGATTTCGGAGCTAACGGCTCTGACAGCCTTGATATTTCAAGCCAACCAGAGAACTGGAACCATTCCATCTGGGATCTTTGAGTTGACAGCATTGGAGGAAATATCCATGGCAGGCAATGCTTTGTCGGGGACCCTAACCCCAGCCCTTGGATATTTGAATTCTCTTTCGGTCCTTACATTGTATAGGAATTTTATAGTGGGAACTATTCCCTCAGAGGTTGGAAAATTAAGCTTTTTGCAAAGTCTAGATCTAGGGATCAATGGTTTGGTTGGAACGATTCCCTCCGAGATTGGAAGACTTACATCTTTGACGGTACTTGGACTGAACATCAATGGTCTATCAGAATCTATACCCTCCCAGATTAGCAGTTTGACTTCTTTGCAAACTTTATATCTGTTCTCTAATTTTTTGACAGGAGCGCTTTCTTCAGAGATTGGATCATTGAGTTCTTTAACAGATTTATGGTTGTACAACAATACTTTATCAGGCACGGTTTGCACGGAGATTGGCAAGTTGACTGATCTGGAGCAGCTTTTCATGGACAACAATGCTTTCACTGGTACTATTCCCTCAGAGGTTGGAAACATGAGTTCTTTAATATGGCTATCTCTTCCAGATAATGCCTTATCAGGAAATTTGCCTTCCGAGATTGGAGAATTATCTGCTTTGACCGCACTTTGGCTCCATGACAATGGCTTTTCCGGAACCTACAAGAATGCTTTCACTGGTACTATTCCCTCAGAGGTTGGAAAGTTGAGTGCTTTGAAACAGTTATACTTACAAAACAACGCTCTATCAGGAACCGTTTTGCCCTCGGAGATTGGCAATTTGAGTTCTTTGGAGGAAATGGTCCTATTCCAAAATGCCCTTTCAGGAACGATTTGCTCGGAGGTGGGAAAGGTACTCTCCTTAAAGATATTGCAACTGAACACCAACTCAATAACAGGAAGCATTCCCTCCGAGATTGGAAATTTGAGTGCCCTTTCGTTTCTTTCCATCTACGACAACGCTATTTCTGGAACGATTTGTTCGGAAATTGGAAGATTGAGTAATTTGACATCACTTTTCCTAAACACCAATGCAATAAAAGAAACGATTCCCTCAGAAATTGGGAGTTTGAAAGCCCTAGCGTTTCTTTCACTCTACGACAACGCTTTTTCTGGAACTCTTCCGTCGGAGGTAGGAACCATGACTGCTTTGAGAGATTTTTGGTCATACAACAATGCTTTGTCTGGGACCCTTCCGTCGCAGGTAGGAACTATGACCTCATTGCGCACACTGCATTTGAACAACAACGTTCTATCTGGAACGCTTTGCTCAGAAATTGGAAGCTTGAGTTCTTTGTCTGAGCTATTTTTGCACAACAATGCCATGTCTGGAGCTGTTCCCTCAGAGGTTGGAAGTTTGAGTGCTTTGACAGCACTGTACCTCTACAACAATACTTTCTCTGGAACTTTAAGTTCTTTGATAGGAAACTTGAAGAATTTGATAGCACTTGGACTCCACGAAAATGCAATCAATGGAAGTCTTCCGACTACGATTGGTTTGCTCGATGATCTAGTCTATCTGAATGTGCGAGACAACCTTCTCAATGAAACTGTACCAAGCGAAATTGGACTCTTGACCAATCTTCAGTTTTTGATTATGGATGGGAACAATCTAGAATCACCGCTTCCAAGTGAAATCCTGCAGTTGACGAATTTGAATCAGCTGGCATTATCCGGAAATCGTTTCAGCGAGGAAGAAGTTAATGACGCCATGGCTGCCCTTGGTTTGTTTTAAAAGTGCACTGTGGCCGACTCGGTTGACAATCTTGAATATCTTGAGCCATCTGGACACCCAGCAGAAATAGTGCTCATCGAAGACTCGCATCCCCCGAATCTCGACAGCAGATGGCACTATTGTTGCATCGGAGGCGGATATTCCATTCGGAAGTTTCGCCCACATTTTGATGCCTGTCCCTATTTGGCGCCCTTTTTTACCAATGTCACGATGGTGGGCCAACTATGGAAACCTTACAAGGGCGTTCACAAGCACGACGGATATAGATGTATGTGCACAATACTGTAAATTGTAAAGCAATGTATATTCGTTTTATCCCACACTATTGGAACAGTCCAACTACTATCTGCGACGAATACAAGGCAAAGTCTTTCTAGCGACGTCGTAGTTGCAAGTTTCGTTCCAAGAATATGTTTGAGTTCAAATATCCGAGTTTTAATTACCTTGTTTCATTGGACTTTTGCATCATCAAATATTGTGTTCCCCAAGGAAGCAAAATGAAGAAACAAGTGTCCAATGGATCCTCTTTTTTCACCGGTGGGTCATAGGTCCAGTCGAAATGAAGCGTGTACGCCCCAGCTGGCGACAAAGGGGTTCCAAAGTCGTATTTGGTTTCCAGCACTTGACAATACCCTTGGTGTTGCCCAGTTTTGAAGAAATGGCGAGCCCACATTTTGCACTGACCGAGTCTGAGGACAGAAGACGATATGTTGATGGGATTGTTTGGTATTGGCAAGCGAAGATACTTCTCCCATCCGCGAGATTTGAAGAGCTTCTCGAACTTTTGGTTCGAACCATCAATTATTCGACCTCTTGCAATGGCACCTTTTGGTCCGCTGTAGTCAAGAATGTTAACTCCAAACACGTCCATCACCCAGTTCATGGAATATCCGAAGTGTCGAGTGTTGTCATGAACTGAGCATGCTCTTGCCAATGAATGAAAGTCTTCATATTCCATGTAGTCAGGTACATTGGACCAACTCATTGTCCTGGGCTTTTTCGAAGCAATGAACTGACTCATGTTTTCAACTCTATTGCAGACGAGATGGAAGGAGATCTTTCCCTGCCGTTCCCAGCTTGCAACCTTCAAAAGTCGATCCATAATGTGGTGATGGGCGGCCTCGACAATGGTGGTTGTTGGAGAAAGCAGCGAAGCCAAGACCCCCCAATTCAAAACAGAGAAAATGCTTTCTTCTTTTGCCAATGTAGTAGTGCCTTCTGGACAATCAAACATGATGGTGTGTTTCCGCAAGTTGGGGGCAATTCGCTTCGAAAACCAAAATCACCAGTGAGTTCATACTTGGCCCATGGCAATCCTATCTTGTTTGCGCTCCATGTGCCCGATGTATGTAAAACCATTTCGTGATTGTCTCTCTCAATGAGCGCGAGCTTTTTCCAGAGGCAACATCGCAGCGGTTCTCCAGTGATTCAATAGAGTGACAACATGCTGATGCTTTTGCTCGCTAGAACCGCACAGACTATCTAATGCTAGCTTTACACGATCTTTTGTTTCTTTTTCCCATGTGGCACTGAACCAAACTTGCATTACATGGCGGAGATGATGATCCTCGTTGCATTGACAAATCATTTCCCAAATGACAAGCGCCTTTGCAACGACATACGGACTCATATCTATACCCAAAAAGTGAAGAGGCGCACCCATATTTGACACGACAGTGCTTGAAGGATCATGCAACTCGGCCTCCAGAAGTAGGCCAAGGTCAACGAACCCCACTGCAACATGCGTAGTGCCATGAAATAGGTCTGGTTGCTGTAGCTCTGGCGCAACCCACCGTAGTATGACGATAGCACGAGGACCAATGTCGCCAACTTTTCTTGATGGATCAGTGTACCAATCAATTTATTTGGATCATTTGTACGTAGGCGTTGCATAAGTTTGGTGTGCGACATTTGGTACTCAGGTTCTTTCAGTTGTGCTTCGTCCACATGAGGCTCAGTGCTTGCTTGTTCGAAACTACTTCGAAGGTACTTGGTGGCCCAGACAGAGTTGACACCAACCGGAAATCCACCGCCATCGTCTCGTAATTCATAAAAAAAGTTTGGCATTGGTTGGATTTTGCGACCAAAGATCTGAAACTTTTGTTCTTCTGTCAAAAATGCGTCCATCATAGTTCGCAACTGCTCCATTTTATCCGGATCAACGCCATGATCGTCTTCATGGCCTGGCATATTTCTGAATCGTGTCTGATGCTGTGGGGAGTTGCGGAATATGTCTTTTGTTGTTGTGGACCTGTGGCAGGTTTCAAATTGCATGGGCGAATGGCAATCTTGTTACCATCTAGCGATACTCCATAGCGAGAGTTACCACCTTTAGGTTTCGAAATGACAGTCCCAGTCTTTCCATTGTATTGTGAAGCATTCTTCAGCCCATTCACAATGACTTTGTCGCCAATTTTCAATGCCATGATCGATCCTGGAACACCTTTTCTTGTTGTCTTTGTTTCAGTCTACCGTGACACTTCGCTTTGCTGGTCTCTCGCCTGAGCTTGGTCAACGATGCGAATTGTGCGCCCTCGAGAAGTTGTGCCATCTGTGGTCTTTCTCAAGGCAGATCCGTTGCATGATGTAAACGGGACCGTGGAGTCGTCGCCATCAACAAGATCTGTCATTTCGTGTGCGCGTCGTGAAGCCTGTTTGAGTACCTTATATCCGGGTTTGATTTGGTGAAAACCCATCCTCACACAAAACCGCTTTTCACTCCGAAAACAAACAGCTCACGTTCTTCCCAAAAACTTACCACTTACCACTCCTATTGGGCCTCTGCTGTATCGTTGCCATGGAGATAGCCGACACGAACAACGCAAACAACGAATGAGTCTTTTCTGACCATAAAATCGCGTTGACCGAAGACAATTCATTTTACACTCAATGTGTGGCTGCGCTGTGGCAAGGTTGGATGGACAATGGCGACTCTCAAGCTATGTGGAAGATGCAAGTCTGCTGCTTATTGTAGTCAAGAATGTCAGGTACTGGA